>JAJGRX010001180.1:0-346756 GCA_025461125.1 Carex kokanica
GAGCTCATTTGAAATACGTCACAAATCTTAAAGTAGATCTTCATATAATCTAAATAGGTCTGAATTCCAATTGTTCGGCTGTGAGCTCATTTTACCAAGTCCGGTACGTGAGGGATATTCTTAACTCTGTACATAATTTATGTACATAATTAATAATAATGTTTGTATTTTAGTGATGCAATAGTTGGGTCTGTTGGATCCTTCTTAATAAATAAAAAAAATGATCTTGATATAATTTTCCACCAGACATAATTATTATTTCTAAAATAATATTTTTATATTAAAGAGAAACTGATTATTCAAAGATTTATTTTTCTTGGTAAAAAAAGAGAGGAAAAAGATCTAATTATTATTCCTACTCAACTAGTAGGCCAGACATTTTGGTTCAGACGGGGTTAGGCCTGTATTGAGTTGAAACTCTTCAGCTTAGGCCCATTTTACCATTTTACAATTACAGAACGAGAAAACTACTCTGTGGGTCCCATTTTCAGTGAGACAGTAAAATGTCTTAAAGCCTAACAAAAACCCTAACTGGACCTTTTTTTGAACCGTCTCTAATCCTGACCTCCTGACCTCCTCCTGACCTCCCACCCTGGAATTTTTTTTTTTTTTTTGGACCGGGCTTCTCGAGAGGGGGATCAATCAAAAAAAAAAAAAAAAAAACGTATCTGTGACGCGTCCCTACGCCCGATACGCGAAGGAGAAAGGAGAGAGGATCGCCGCTGCGCAAAGGAGAAGGATTGCCGCCACTTTGCCGCCTGTGTCCACTGATCGTCACATGTACCCGCCTGTGCCCGCTAGCCCTAGCCGCTGATCACGGCCTGTGTCATTATTATTTGTTTGTTACTGAAGTCAATTTCCTATTTGATTTATAGTAAGGTTTCGTTGTTAATTTATTTTTCAATCAAAATCTGGAAGTCTGAATCAAGGGCATTGATATCTGATTTTTCTTGATATCAGAGCAGAAATCTGTTTTGTCTTCTCAGTTTTTATTTTATCCATCTCAATTCTCAATTACTCTAGTTCTTGCTTCGTTTTTTATTTTCAATTTTTAAGTCATTTAGTAGCATAAGTTGCTCTTTGTCTTTCACCACTGGTATCGATATCAAAAGCAAGTTTATCACTGGTGTATCGTTTTGAATTGTCAAGAGAATGGAAGAAAAGGACTTTGATGAAGAAGATCAATTTTCAAGAAAGAAAATAACAAAATTAAGAAGCAACAATTATAAATTTTAATGGATTTATAGCCATGTAGCTGTAACTACATTTGTTAACTTCAATTGATATTTCTCACCTTTTCCTTTTCTAGACTCATATGACAGAATATGGTTTATATATTGTAAGCAGTTATTTAAAGGTTGATATGAAATTATATTTTATTAGTTTCATATGAAACAAAATATGTTAGTTGGTATAACAAATGTAATAATACTGCTTCGATGTCAGTATCAGACCAACATTTTTGCTTTTGATGGCTTCTTCGTTATTGGTCTGAGAATTATAGTAGCAATCACAAAAAAAGGTAGTTTGAAGAATTTACTGTCATATCAAATTGTACAAAGTCTCTTAGGTCATTTGTTAATTCTAATATGCTATTGCAATAGTCTAATCCATTTTTGGCGTGAGCATCGGCCAAATGTTACAGTAAAAAAATGTTGTGCTTTTATTCATTAATTTATCTATTGCAGTTTTGAATCTCCCTGGAGAGAGGCATGCAAATGTTACAATAATACATTTCTAGATTGCTGATTCATACCCTTGTAACCTTGTTTAAACTAGATTTTGCTACATGCCACAAATATTCGCATACCCCTGACAAAATTCCTAGCTTCGCCACTGGCGCGCAGTACAATTGGCGACTATATTAACTCACTCATCTCTACATTCTCGCGCCGGTACTAAATTGGGGATCAAAAGACAGTAAACTGATCGGAACGATATCACTAACGACCAAACGGGAAGCAGGGTAAGGAAGTGCAATTTTCCTGATCGGATTTGGAGGGTGAAAGAGCGGCCAAAGAATTCGCACGCCAACTGATCTTGTCTTGAAAATGGATGAAATGGTGAGAGTTTTAATTACTCATTGTCAATGTTTTTTATTTTGAAGTGTATTTATTGTCAATATAATCGTAATATTTTTATAGATGGTAAAATTAGATACAATGCAAACTAGATTGCAACAAGCAGTATCGGGTTTTAACTAGCATGGCATGATCCTTAGTTGAATTCTAGCCTTACTGAGGCCTTTTATGTCCCTCACTCCCTCAATTGCACGCAAATGAAACAAAATTCTTCTACTGGTACAGATTCAGTCAATACTTCCTTCCTCAGAGATCTAAACTTGTAAGAATTGAAATATATTTCATGTAATTGGCATATCTGACTATAGTTTTTTTTGCAAATGTAGCTTGATGAGAAAGAACTAGAAAGGAAGATAAAGAAGGCCCAAAAAGTAATGTTTCTATATATTTTTATTTTCATAGTTTTGGTTAATATGATTGCAGCCAAACAGTTTCGTATAATTATACTTCTCTGACATGCTTATTATCAACATGTTCTTTATCTATTGGTTGTTTAATCCTTCCTTGATAGGCTAAGGAGAAGGAAGAGAAAAAGCTCAAGGCTCAAGAAAAGGCAAAGAAGTTCCAGGTAATGTAAGCAGTACCATTACTTGCAAGTATACCTTGTTTTATTTTGTTTTATGCATTTCAATTGTGCTATTGCTGTTTTGCTAGAATAATTGCAAGTATGAACCAAAGTTTTTATGATTAAGATCACATTGTTTACTGTACCATGTTTTCTGTTTTTTTTCTTCCATTTGACATTGACGGTGTATGAAGCATCTCAATGTAACTTTAATTAGGGGATACTTTGAACTAACTAGGAGTATCACGTTCACCTGAATGTACTTTAATATGCAATAGTGGCCTCGCTCATGCTTGATCTATTTTGATACGTAGGCACAAGCATCTGCATCTGATGGGTCAAAAAAGGAAAAGAAAGTTAAAAAAAGGGGCACAGAGGATGAGAATCCTGAGGATTTTGTTGATCCTGTGACACCTGATGGAGAGAAGAAGCAGCTCTCTTCTCAGATGGCCAAGCAATACAATCCCAATATGGTGGAAAAATCGTATGATATTTTACTTTGTATTGTTACTTTTCTCATTGGTGATTACTAACTATGGTATCAGAAATAAATCTTGATTTAAATGGTTTTTTGTATCGAGTAGCTACATTTGCTGGTATTTTTGTGGGATGAAATTAGTGCTTCTATTTGGTCTATTGGTTTTCTTTTAAGATGTTACATAATCCCCTATGCAAGATGAAGAAAAATGAACTTTATAAGAAGAAAGATACAAAAGATTAGTACAACTTAGGGGCACATACAACCAATAGGTTACATACATATGATTCATATTTTAATAACTGTACTTTTTTAACTTCTTTGTTACTGGTTTCCATTATTTCAGATGGTATGGATGGTGGGAGAAGTCAAAATTCTTTGTAGCTGATGAGGACAGCTCTAAACCACCTTTTGTCATAGTAAGTGCTCTCCAGTCATGAGAGTGAAAAATATCAATATACATAACTTAGATGGAGATAAATATAGATCTAAACAGATTTTTTTTTTTTTTTTGTATAGGTTCTGCCACCCCCAAATGTGACCGGTGCACTTCACATCGGTCATGCTCTTACTGCTGCTATTCAGGTTAGCAGCTGTTTATTCTCTGACATTCTCTGTATGCTAGTTTTGTTATCAGGCATCTCTTTTTCATACAAGGGAAAGTTACTTTTATGCTCCATCCATGGCCTCAAATTACCTCGTATAGCCCTGCAAGTAATATCTCAGTTGAGCTCTCCAGAATAAATGTAGAAAACTAGAAATATCCCTTACAACCTTGTCTCTTTCTTTTCTGAAACCATCAACGCTTGGTCTACTAAATCCTATCTCACTTGTTAATATTTCTAACTTTGACCTATTGAAGAGTATAATTTTTTCATTTTGAATGATTTAAGAGTTCTAATTTCTTGATGCGTCCATGTAATTACTTCCAATTTTCAAATTTTTCTCGTGGCATTGTCTATAATTTAGGATGCAATTATTCGTTGGAGGAGAATGTCTGGTTACAATGCATTGTGGATCCCAGGAATGGATCATGCTGGTATTGCTACTCAGGTGCATACTCTTTTGCAACTTCAATTGACAATTTCTCCCTTCAAGATAACCACCTTCATTAAATTTCGCCAAATTGACTTCTTGTTGCACTAACTAAAGTTAGAAAAATAATGATCTTAGGTGGTTGTGGAGAAGAAGTTGATGCGGGAAAGAAAACTATCCAGGCATGACATTGGCAGGGAGGAGTTTGTGTCAGAAGTAAGTACTAATGTTTTCTTTTACAAATATAAATGTACATTATTGTCTTTCATCGGCAGTTTGGCTTTTGTGTTCTTTCAAAATGGATTTATTTTTTTGTTTTCTTTGGAAACTATTGCTTTTACAGGTATGGAAATGGAAAAATCAGTATGGAGGCACTATTCTAACTCAAGAGCGTCGCCTTGGAGCTTCGCTTGACTGGTCACGAGAGGTTAATTTTTTTATCACTTTAGTAGCTTCTTTGTCGTGCTATTTTTAGTTGTGTATGCTAAGAATTTAAATGAACCATAATATATTAATTCCAGTGCTTCACAATGGATGAGAAGAGATCTATTGCTGTGACTGAGGCGTTTGTAAGACTGCACAAAGAAGGCTTAATTTATAGGTCAGATTTGATTAACTGTTATTTTCCATGCCCATTTTTTTTTTTGGCTTAGCATATTTCCTTTTATACTATTGTTAATTGTTAATGACAATGTGAATGAAGTATTCTGTCTTTCATCTAATTTGTAGGGATAACCGCCTGGTGAATTGGGATTGCACCTTGCGCACTGCAATATCAGATATTGAGGTACGACATACAATATCAAGTTCAATAAAGCAATATACAATTATTTACAATGGAAAATTTTCCGGTGGTCTTGAATTTTTGGTATCCTGGTCCATTGTGCCATGCCATCGACTATTAATATATGAGCTGGTTTTGATCAAGTTCTGTTTCTTTAATTGTGTTTATGGATTTAATGTGTGATTCTTTGGAGGTCTTACATTGATATGCAAACACATAAGCGTTCACAAAAAAGCAAGTAGAAAAATAAAATCAAAAGAGAGAAAAGACTTCCAAAGCACACAATAAAATGCCAGTACAACCAATTTATTATTAAAGGAGAACAAAGAAACCTAGAAGGGGCACCTTTGGTGATGCTTAAACTTAATTGCTTTCTTGATAGGTTGAATATAAAGAAATAAAGGAAGAAACTTTCCTAAAGGTTCCTGGCTACTCCAAGCCGGTACAGTTTGGGGTTATACATTCCTTTGCATATCAATTGGAAGGAGGTCTTGGTGAGATTGTTGTGGCAACTACTCGAATAGAGACCATGCTTGGTGATGTGGCAATTGCAATTCATTCAAAAGACGAGAGGTACAAGCACCTCCATGGAAACTATGCAGTACATCCGTTCAATGGGAGGCGGCTACCCATTATATGTGATGATGTGTTGGTGGACCCTAGTTTTGGAACCGGTGCAGTCAAGGTAACATCTATTGGTCACAACAAGTTGTTTCAATTGGCCCTATTTTGAATAATTAGGTTAAGGTGCCTTCTTTGTATGTATAAGAATGAGAATGGCATTTTAGCCAAGTTGTACTGGCATACAATGATGATTTTATTCCTGTTGGATTATATTTAAAAAATAAATGGACTAAAGAAATTCTGGATGGCATCTCCCTACCCCTTGATATGGCGGACTACTTAAATATAAATAACCAGATATTAATTAGGAAGCTAAAATTATTATTTGCAAAAAAATTCTACAGCAACTGCAGATAAACTTGGTGTAGAGTGTTCATTGTTCCTATGTGCAATGTGACATGATCAGATACTCTTTTTGGCCCTTGTTTGTACCAGGGAAAGCTTATTTTCTCTAACATTTATCGACTGCTAATTTCCGTTTTCTCTTTTATTTCTTTATCCTCTTGCTTTTAGATTACTCCAGCACATGATCCAAATGATTTTGAGGTTGGGAAGCGGCATAAGCTGGAGTTCATTAATATTTTCACTGACGATGGAAAGATCAATATAAATGGTGGCCCAAAATTTGAGGGAATGCTTCGTTTCACGGCCCGTGAAGAAGTTATTAAGGCACTTGATGCATTGGTACTTCTCTTTGTACCCTTATCTTTTGCTTTTTTAATTCTCTTTTGCTGTGATCTTATATTTAGCAAGTGATATTATTTCTTTCAACTAGAATCCCCTAGTGCAATATATTACCATATTGGCATGAAATCCTTTTGGTTGGCCTGATTTTACATTTTATAGTTTCTACCCTGGTTTTTTTGGTGCTTTGCTATAATCTTCCAATATGGAGATGCAATATTGGGCTAATTGAAGAATTTTGTTAAAACCAGGGGCTTTATAGAGATTGTCAGAAGAATGAAATGAATCTGGGACTCTGCTCAAGAAGTAATGAAGTGGTTGAGCCCATGATAAAGCCACAGTGGTTTGTTAGCTGTGATGAAATGGCAAGAGCAGCCGTGGAAGCTGTCAAGTCAAAGAAAATTGAGATCATTCCTCAGCAGTACCAAGATGACTGGTTTAGGTAACTATAACAGTTGATTTCTAGTTATATTTCCCTTCCTAATTATAGTTAGAAAGGATTGGAAAAGGAAAAAGTCACCTAAAGTTCCTTAACATTTTCTAAGTACCATGTCCTTAAAATATGGAAAGACACCTTTCTTCCATGTGTGATAATTTTCCGTTTTCAAGGAATGTATGTGATAATTTTTTATCATTTGCATCAATCAGTAACCTTACTATTATCTTAACAGGTGGCTCAATAACATACGTGATTGGTGTGTATCAAGGCAGCTATGGTGGGGCCATAGAACACCAGCTTGGTATGTGACCCTAGAAGACGACCCAATAAAAGACATGGGCTTTTATAATGACCACTGGGTGGTGGCCCGCAATGAAACGGATGCACTCTCTGAAGCAAAAGCAAAATTTCATGGGAAAGAATTTAAGATAGCACAAGACCCTGATGTTTTGGATACCTGGTTCTCTTCTGGACTGTTTCCCTTAACAACCCTTGGTTGGCCAGATGATACTGCTGATTTTAGAGTTTTCTACCCCACCTCAGTTTTGGAAACAGGTCACGACATTTTGTTCTTTTGGGTGGCCCGCATGGTTATGCTTGGGATGAAACTTGGCGGTGATGTACCCTTTAGAAAGGTATATGTTTGGTAGTTTTCTTTTGTTTATGTTTTGGGTTAGCTGAAGTGCTGAAGCAATTAACTGGACAATAAAAAGCATGACCAAAAGGAAATTTGAACTAATTATCATTATTCTAATATTTTTTTTACTCTTAAGGGATATAAACTTTTCTTTTACAACCCTTTTTTTTAAGCAATGAATTTCATCATTCCACACTGATCTTCTTGAGAAAGAGGTTCACCAGCTTTTACCTGGTTTATACATAAGACTGCTTAATCCAACCAATTCAAATTTGGGATCACTTTGTAAATGAGAACTTGAGGCTCTGGAATGAACTAGTGTCATTCAATTTATTATTTTTTTGTTTCAAAATTAAATCCAGGTCTATCTGCATCCAATGATCCGTGATGCACATGGACGGAAGATGTCGAAATCACTAGGAAATGTGATAGACCCTCTAGAGGTAATCAATGGGGTTTCACTAGAAAATTTACACAAGAGGCTAGAAGAGGGTAACCTAGACCCAAGTGAATTGGCAATTGCAAAAGAAGGTCAGAAGAAGGACTTCCCTGATGGAATTGCTGAGTGTGGGGCTGATGCTCTTCGTTTTGCTCTCATTGCCTACACTGCTCAGGTTCGCACTGTTTAGATTTGATTATATTACATTTTTCTATTTGTTTGCTGAATTTTTAATGCCTGAGTCTCAAAAGAGTTGCTACCTGTACACAACCCAAGTTGAAAAAAAAAAGTCTAGAAAAGATTAGATAAAAAAAAATGGATCAAATTTGTACCTTTGAAGATAATATTTAATTATAAGTGTAAATTTTCGGGCTTTGCATTCTAAGATTGAAGAGAAAAGATAATAGATGCCCGCTTATAAGAAGAAATGATCAAACTGGTATTTCACCCATTGGTGTCATTTGTCTTGGTCATTGGTTAACCTCTTTTTTCTCTAAACCTGATTTTAATTGTCAGTCTGACAAGATAAACCTAGACATACAAAGAGTGGTTGGGTACCGTCAATGGTGCAACAAGCTATGGAATGCCATTAGGTTTGCAATGGGAAAATTAGGTGACAGTTATACCCCTCCGACATCAATCTCGGTGCAAATCATGCCTCCTGTTTGCAAGTGGATCCTCTCTGTGCTAAACAAGGCTGTACTCAAAACCGTATCTGCCATGGAGTTGTACAAGTTCTCTGATGCCACATCAGCAGTCTATTTCTGGTGGCTGTCGCAACTATGTGATGTGTTTATCGAGGCAATCAAGCCATATTTTTTTAATGATTCAAAGGAGTTTGAGAGTGAGAGAGCAGCATCAAGGGCTGCTTTGTGGATTTGCTTGGATACTGGCCTGAGACTGCTACACCCCTTTATGCCGTATGTTACAGAGGAATTGTGGCAGAGGCTGCCTCAGGCTGAAGGTTCATGCAGGAAGGAATCTATTATGATTTCTGATTATCCTTCTGTAGTAGAGGTATGCACTTTTAGATTTCAAAATAATCTCCTTCTAGATTGTAACTTCAAAACTTATTGGAATGACTTCGAACGACGGATCCAAACCATTCAAGCCGGTCAACTTCATGAGTGATGCGTTTACAAACAAATTTTATAAATTTTCAAATTAATTTAGTATAAAGTGGAGTGGAAAAAAAAAGAAGACTTACAAGTTAATGCGTTCATTTTTCATCATTTTTTGACCATTTGACTTTACATTTGATTAATTCAAAAGTATATAAATTTTGTTTGTGAACGCATCACTCGTGAGGTAGATTGGTTTCAACGGTTTGGATTTGTTGTTTAAGAACACCCTAGTTCTACTCTATTATACATGTGCATGATGGAAAATCCTCTTTATGTTATGAGTATATTACTCATAGTTGTCATCGAAAGATGCCCAAAACTATCCCTTTTGCTAAATTGCTTCTCCTATCATTATTGAAGGGGAAGGGGGGCAACAAAGTCAGTTTGCCTTTTCCAATTTTCTTGTATTAGATGATTAGATCTCATTTGCAGAAATGAAGGCATTCCTCTGTTAAGTTTACTTTGTATTTTCATTTTCAGGAATGGACAAATGATCAAATAGAAAGCGATATGAAGATAGTATTAGAAACAGTGACAAAAGTACGATCACTTCGTCCTGCAACAGATAAGAACGAAAAGAGAGCTGTGCTTGCACTTTGTCGGACCCCACAAGCTAAGAACCTCATTGAGAGCTATGAGTTTCTCATCACTACTCTGGCTTCCTTGTCATATATTAAGGTACCATTTTCCTTTGGTTCACTGCGTAAATGTTAGTCTGTGAAAATGGAATATTTTATTCTTTTTTAGATATGGACTAATGTTGAACTTTCATGCAGATTTTGAATGATATGGATGCAATGCCGACGGGATGTGCCATTGGAGTGGTAAATGAGCACCTTTCAGTGTATCTTGAGCTCCAAGGGGCGCTAAATGCTGAGGCAGAAAGCGAGAAGCTCAGAAAAAAGAAAGATGAGCTTGAAAAGTTAGTTTTTTGTTCGAGAAATATTCTAAAGTTATTTGAAGTTCTCAAGTGAGAAGTTTTATTAAGTTTCTTATTTAATTTGAAAATGGTAATCAACATTGTTATGTTTTTTAATATGAATTATATTCGTACTGTGCCAGGCTAAAAACAAATCTAGAAATGAAAATGAGTGCCTCTGGGTACAAGGAGAAGGCACCACCAAGTAAGCAGGAAGAAGATTTGAAGAAATTGACTTCTCTAATGGAAGAACTAGCTATTGTAAGGAAAGCCGAGGAGGATTTAGAAGTAGCAATAAATAGAGAAAATTAGATGGCTACAACTGTTGATATATTTATATCTGAATACTGATTTTTCTCATTTTTGTCCAATTTGTTGGGTTCTCTACTCTTAAGCATTTTTTATGACTCTTGTGACATATGTTGAAATATTTTGCATGTCAAACATACCATTTTATTTATATACGATGCTAGTGCTTTTGGATAAAAATGAAACGCTTCAAGTGCTTTAGTACCTAACAGATGGAAAAAAGCCAAATGGCGTGCTTTTATTGTTTTTACACTTAGAATTCTTGAGAAGATTGAATGTCTAGCTTGGACCGCAAATTGAAATCAATTTCTTTTTGGTTTTGATTAATGAAGGGTTCAAATTTTGGTTTTGGTTTTTGTGTTTCACATTCTTTACCTCCTTTTTATAAATCCAAACAATCAATCCGAATAGCTCAATATGATGTTCATATTAAATGTACTTGGAGACCAAATTTTATATTTTTTGGAACCTTTTTTTGACTATTTTGTTAGATAGGTATCTCCCATGAAGGGTTCTCTTGAAGCCTTGTGATTTTATCACATCCTGTAAGGAAACTAGTTAGAGGTCTCGCGTTGCTTCGGCAATTTCTTTTAAAGGCATGGGTAATTGTATTTAGAAAGTTTATATATACGTACATCTGAATTTAAAAAGTTTTATAGGCATTGTAAAAGCTACATAGATATGTTACAAAAGCTGAAGTTAGAAAGAAGTTTACAATCTGACATAGCAAAAACTGTACAATCAATATATTACAAAATGTGAAACTAGAAAGTTTATATTTTAACATAACAAAAACTATACAACATATAGCATCTAATATTGGACTATATCTATGTTTGGAAGAGGGATAACAACTTTATTGAAGCATGCTATCCCTATGTGGCAAATCTTCCAAACACAATTTTTTGTATATACAAAATAGCTGCTAGTGGTTTTGTCGTTAAGTTTTGCCAACACAAAATTATATAATATTTATAACTAACATAATATGCGAAACATTTTGCACATCTATTATCTCATCATTCTTCTTTCTCTTTTGCTTTTGCTTTGCTGCAATCTCCACTGCCAAAAAAAAGAGAATTTGTCGCGTTATTTTTTTCTTTTTTGTGAAACCTGTTTAGTTTGTTATTAAAGGTAAATGTTTATTTTTATCATATGTCAGATGGCTCCTAAAAAGACGGGTCTAACAAGAGCAACTTCTTCAAAAAGAAGGAAGAAAATCCATCAAACACAGGAACCACTCGTGGTTGGTGAGGGTTCAGTTGCTGGTGTAGAAGGTGAAATTACAACAAGTGAACACCCCTCCCCCCCGCGGAAAAAGGGGCGAGGCCCTAGAATCATCAGGAAATCGACTGAGATATTGGAAGATCGACCCATAATCTAGCCAATTGGGCATCGTGCGTTCACTTGTGATTCTGATCCACAAGAGATAACAGCAGCAATCACCAGGTCGCTCTTCCTTATTACACTATTCCTTTCGTTCATTTTACTAATCACACTTGACGAGTAAAACAAGGTCATGTTTGACCATTATGCAAAACAGCCATGTTGAACCTTTAAATAATGGAAAAAAGCATGAAAGTCCATTTTTTTTTGTTCTGGTGCCCCTTATCAGCTATCCTGTTACCTCATGAAAAAAAGCATGTAAGTCCCTACTTTTTTAAGATATGAAAAAAAAGCATGTAAGTTCCTACTTGATCATGTTTGACCATTGGACTTGTATCATAATTCCTTTCAATAAAATGTAAATAAAATGAAAACAAAATGCTGATACTTGTCATTTCTACCAATAGACTAACGTTGAACCACATGCCTGCACTATTGAGAAGTTTCCATGCCTTCGATGATGACACGAAGAAAAATATTGAGTTCTTATTTTTGGAAACCTTTCTTCATATATGTTTTCATTCTTGGAATTAGAAAAAGAACATCAATGGTTGAGGTCAATTAGTAGTTTTAGAAAAACAATCACAACTGTCATACTAATGCTAATGGAAATATCTACATTCAATGGGTCCAAAAATCACCAAAACTGCAATTCTATAACTCATAAGTTTGGGCCAGGTTGTAATAGGGTTTAGTCTGAAATTGTACATTACTAAACTGCATTTCTTGCTAAATACAACCACTGACATATTTAAAGAAAATTACAACTAAAAATTCATTTGGGTCAGTTTCACATGGCAAACAGCATCACTAATGCAATTTTTACCAATTTTAAAACATGTACAGCCAATTAAATACAGTACACATTTATTTTTTGTAGAAGAAATTTAGGTACCGTGAAGATGAGGATCTACTCCATTGTTGGAATGTTAGTATGCCATAGCAGCAAAAAGATACGGCGAGGGGCTGCACGAGGCCAGGGACACTTGCTTCAAGAAATTTGGCAATAACATATAGGCATGGAAGGAATGCGTTCCCCATTGGTGCCTTGACCAGCCCCATTGGCACAAGCTTTGTGAAATCTTTGCCACAGAGGTGTGGCAAGATCTGAGTACAACAAACAAGGTTAACCGCACAAAGACTGGATGCAAAATTGCCCACCACGAGGGATCAGCAAGCACACATCAGCACTTTGAAAAACTGGTATGCCTCATGAACACCTTTGCAAATTAAAATTATTTGTAATTAAGGATACAATTTAACATGAAGGACGACTTGTTTATTACTTTTCATGTGAAGACAACATTAAACAATGAGAAAAAGCCACCAATGAGGGCACTGAAAATGACAAATCACCAATTGTTGCCAAAATGAAGCTGCTGCCACTGCCGCCACGGCGGTGGAGTCTGGACCAACATATCTCAGTGATGCTAATGGGGTAATTGATCCAAGTACAAATAAGTCTAACACACAGCTTGAAGATATGTATATCAACTCCTTGCAGTTTACAAATGATAAAAAAACAAGCTGTCTATGTAAGTGGTAGTATGTACATATATTTGCTAAAATTTCATACCTCAGTACATAATTTCATACCTCAGCATCATACAATTTATTAGGACTTCAAATGTGTCTTGTATAGTCTTGTATCATGCTACCAACAATGTTCTTCCTCGTTTCAATTACTTCATATCATGCAATTTATTATAACTTGAAATGTGTCTTGAAGTTCACTACTTTGATTTTAATTTAAGTCAAATAGTTTATTTTTTAAGGCCTAGTCCAAAACCCTAAAATAGCTTAGTACATGATACCTAAGTACTTCAAAGCTCTGGGTACGCATATCAAAACTGTGTATCAACCTGAATGCACAATTCTTTTGCAAGTAAGTGTATCATCATGAATGCACAATAAAAAGAAAATGAAAAAAAACATGAATGCACAATGCTTATGCAAGCAGAACATAGTATCTCTTTTTAACTGAATTTAACAATATTCCATATTTTCCGTATGTTTTCATTCATAGCAAAAAGTGAACGACATGGTGGCTGATGAGGCCAATTCCAGCATGGACGAGAGCACTATGTTCTTGTCAGCTGTTGGCGGATCAAGTCATGGCAGGGTACTAGGTTTTGGAAGCATGCTTGACGATAGGGTGCAAAAAGCAAACAAAAAAACCAGGCCCAACCATACACCATGGTCTATTTCAGGCCTGACAAACGCTGGAGAGGAGACACACTTATCTCGCGCTGAATTACAAGCGCTCTTGGTTGACAGTGATCATCGTCAGGCCGAGTAAAAGGTCGAGCGGAAAAGAGAACTAGCACAATATGACTTATACATCAAAAAATTATTCAACATGCTTGGTTCACAAGTGCCCACTGAACAGGTAATTTAGACAAATTTATGACACTTTGGTTTTAAAGTTCACTGTTGTGTTGACAGATTCTAATACGACACTTTGATTATAAGTTGCTCGTTAAAAGTAAGGTTTGTGTAGCCATAGTGATTACAATAAGTTGCTGTGTTGACAGATTCTATCTGATATCTGTGTTGCTTGGTTATAAAACCCCTTGAGAATTATAAGTAAGTTGCTTGGTTATAAGTTGCTGTGTTGACAGATTCTATCTGATACCTGTGTTGTGTAGCATTATAAGTAAGGTTTGTGTGGTGCTTTTTAGTTAGCCATATTCATTACTTGTACATTTATGTGGTGCTAATCTTCTTTTGCAAATTATAATACCAGCAGTTCTTAGCCATAGTGATTACAATAAAATTCATCAATCTAGTAAGGTTTGTTTGGTGCTGCTACAAAAGCCATATATATTACTTGTAAATTGTAATATAGAAATTCACAAATTAAGTCACCCCTCAAGTTATTGACGTAGTTGCACAACACTTGCGTATTTATTATTCTTTTGATATAACTGTTTATCGTGCATTCAACAGTAATGTGTTGCCTTTGCTACTGATATATAGTGGAATGGGTGGCATACTATACTAAATAAATATTTTTGGCGTTGTTCAACTTAGGCTCAAGTACCAAATCTTGGGACTCAGCAAAGTGTGATTGGGAATTTAAGTACTTTTCAAGTGCCACTTGTTACTTAAGAATTAATGTTTGTACTGTTATAAATCAGATCCTACTCTTGTCATCTCCAAATTATAACACGTGCTTGCATTTTCAATGCTTAGGGTTACGGTTCCACCTCTCAACCATCTCATGAAGGAGCTTCACACATTCAGTCGGACATCTCCCAGGTAAAGTTTAATTTCTTATGAAAACAAGCAACTAATTGAGGGAGGGGGGTTATAAATAAGAAAAGGTGAATTATAGGGTTCCTCTTGCTATTGTTGTTATTTGTGATTCCAATTATCAAGTAAAGTGCAAACTTCTGTGTTTTGATGGAAGGGGTTAGCATTAACATGTTCTCTCCATATTCTACACTTAGGGTATGCCATGTCTTACACCACCAAATCAGGGAGGGTCTTTCACATCACTATTAAATCAAGATGGACACGATGAACTTGCCACGGATGGAGCTGGGATGAACCAATGGTACGGTCAGTCTAGCTTCAACGTGAACCGGCCCTTCTAGAGTGGAAAAGTGTGCCTTTTAGGACTTAATATATATCTTAGTTCTAACAAATGCTTTTGTATATTTTGGTAACACATGGGTAACTTATTTTGTATATTTTGGTATATTTACAAGGAAAATATATTCATGTTTTTGTAATGTATTTTGCATATATTTTGGTACAATGTATGATGACAATATGTTAAGGTTAATTATATGTTTTCGATCGAATTAGATATCAATGTGTTTGTGTTTATTTGGTATAATGGGAAATGGAAAATGGGGAACAATACCGGGTTGGTACGGGGAGCAGTACCAGGTTGGTACAGGGAGGATTGCATAATGAGGGCAAGCTGGTACAGTACCAGTTAGTATGACATTTCCATGGGTATTTTCATGGAACAACGAGAACAACCTTCCATGGAAATATTAACGCTTGGAATAAGTCTTGTGGGTCCCATGTTGTCTGTCCATGGAAATATACTGTGGGGCCCACGTGTCCTTTCCTTGGAAATACTCGATTGGGGACCCACCGACGCTCCCTTAGCTTGGAAATACTCTGATGGGACCCACCTACACTCCCTTGGAAATAACCAGATGGGTCCCACGTTAGATGCCCTTGGAAATAACTAGGTGGGCCCCACCTTAACCAGCCTTGGAAATACTCTGTGGGTCCCAAGTTCGCTTGCCCTTGGAAATAATCAAGTGGACCCCACATACGATGCTTTTAGAAATAATCCAGATAGGGGCCAGGTGCTAAACTATTTCCATGCGTTTCTTTTCCAAGGAGATTCTCATGGAAAAGATCAAAAAAGACTATTTCCAAGGGGACCGCATGGAAATGACGATTTTTTGAGTATTTCCATGGAAACTTATTGCGACGGTAGTATTTCCAAGGGCGACTATTAAAAATGACGATTTTTGGGCTTTTTCTAAGGGTTAGCCCTTGGAAAAACCCATTTTTCTCCCCTTGCTAAAAACAGAGATTCTAGTAGTGTGGCTTCCTCCTATATTGGAGTTATTTCAATTATTTTATTAAAGAGATTAAAGAAAATTAAAAGTGACTTGATAAAAAAATGCACACACATGGCTTGGTTCAGGGTTACCAGCGGGGCTTGATGACTGATTGAAGGTCAAAATCGGCATATTTGGTACCAATTGGGTATTAATTCAATCAAAATTGGCATATTTGGTACCAATTGGGTATTAAAAGAATAAAAGGTTAGCAACAACTCTAAATTGTAAAAGGGGATGTAGTTAACCAACTAACCCTCCCACAAAATGTCCTTCTTACTGCCTTTTAACATATTATCACATTTTATTTATTTTTGTGTTATAAAGATATATAAAAGATGCTAATTAATAGAGGGATGTAGTTAAACATCAACCTCTAACATTATTTCTCTCATATATTTCATAACACAAAATTTGTCACTTTATTTATTTATTTAAATGTGTTCATGTGCTTTTTATATTTTTGTTTAATTAAGGCAGAAAAGGGAAGGAATAAACAATCATCAAATTAAGCCAAAATCCTAATTTTTTTGTAGAATCATAAGCTTTATCTTTTCAGCTATAGCAGCAGCACCTTGCTTCATCTAATTTTATTGAAGTTGCTCACCCCATTGCAGCATTGTCTACTACATGAAGGTCACTGTTTTATTAAGGTAGTTCATGTCTATAGTCATTTTATTGAGACTAAAGCATGAAACCCCTTTACTTATTGCAGTAAAGAAAAGGAGACAGAAGAGATAAAAGCCATCAAAAATAAAACAAAAGAGAGAAAAGAAGAACTAATGAAGAGACAGTGAATGAAAATTTAACAAAGCTCCAAGGAAGCACGCCTTTATTATTCCATGGTGACATTACATGGGAAACATAGCCTCTTTAGGTATCTACATTGCAAAAGTGGTAAAAGCTACCTACTTCTATTTTCTATCTGGATTTAGAGGGTTTTGAGCAGCACCTTGATACTGCTTTCTATTGTATCAGGGCGATATGGTATTTTCTATCAGGGGGACATGGAGGAGCAAGGTTTTTCAGAGAGAGACAGCTTGGTGTGTATATGGGGCTGTGTTGTGCGTGTGTAGCTATGCAGCTGGGGGTATGGTGTCCCTCTTTTTTTTCTTCAACAGGGGCTCTTTATATGGCCTTTGGATAAGGGTTTGTGCAAGGGCTGGATCGGTGTGCTGGCGCGATCTAAGACACCCATTTCTTGTTTGATCAGACGGCTCGAGTTTGAAGTGCAGGAGAGGCAGCTAGCATCCTGCAGGCGCCAGCTATCGTCCTTTTTTATTTTGTTGTTTTCTTATTGCACCGTTGGGAAGAAGATCCATTTCTTCTGTGTGGGCGCATTATGCATGAGCCATGAGGCTGATTAAAAATTGATCTGCATGAGGTCAGTGGAGCGGTCCACATGAACCCAGTTTGAGCAAGGGGATGCGCATGATTTATACTCAAAACGAGCTTGACGCTGATTGGTGGAGAGATATGGGACCCGATGGTCAGGTTAATGAAGAATGAAGTGTTTCTCTGCTAATTTCAAATACGGATCAACCTACTTCAATATTATTTATGAATTTTCTTTCTCCACTTGGATCGGCCCGTGTAGCAGCTAAGCCCAAAAATCCAATTAATTTTTATTCGGCCGAAGTTGTTAATCTAATTTTACAACTTCTTCTCTTCATTCATTTTTTTAATCTGTTTTGCTAAGCACCTCCTACTTTGTGTACCCAATAAAGTATCTGATTTTTTATTTAGTTTTGTTCCTCATGCTCCTTTTAAAATTTTAGCTCATTCTTTCCATCTAAATTCATGACTTTAAACATACATTTTATTCCAACTTTTTTTTTTTGGGTACAACAAATATAAACCTTCTTAACTGGAATATTAAGGGATTAAACTCCCATAGGAAAAGGAATATCCTTCATGATCTTTTAATTAAAGAAAAAATAGATTTAGTAATGATTCAGGAAACTAAGAAAGAGGATTTCTCTAATAGAATACTCAAACAAATTTCTCCTAGGTTAGATCTTTGGCATTGGGTTCCTTCTCAGGGTAGATCTGGAGGGATATTATTTGGTGGGGACAGTAATAAAATCAAAGTGCTATCCTGGATAGCACACAAATTTTGCTTAGACATACACCTAGAAAATAAACTAGACTCCAACATTTGGCAGCTTACAATAGTCTATGATCCTGTAGATAGAAGTCTTAAAAAACTTTTATGGGATGAACTCGATATGATTAGACAAAATTGTACTGAGATGTGGATAATGTGTGGTGATTTTAATGTGATTAGAAATAGACATGAAAAATTTGGACCTAATTTTGATATCAGATCTAGTGGTATGTTTAATGCATCTGTAGGACAACATAACCTTATAGAACACAAACTAGCTAATAGAAAATGTACCTGATCCAATGGGCCAGTAATATCCTACTAGTTTTGTCCAAGATGGTAATAGTTTTGGGTCTGATCATTGCCCCTTAGTTCTACACTCCTCTGCTGTACCTATTAAGACTACTCATACCTTTAGATTTGACCCTTTCTTGGCTTGAACAAAAAGATTTCCTTACTCTAGTTCATAAATGGTGGCAAGAATTTCAATTAGACCCTTTTGATTTAGCTAATAGTTGGCGGGCTAAATTGAAATTCATGAGACAGAAATGTCAAGGTGGGCTAGGAACCATTATGGGAAGAAAAAGAGGGATAAGGAAACACTTTTGCATAGATTATATGCTTTAGAACTCATTCAAGATAGTAGACCATTGTTAATTATTGAAAAGGAAGAATGGTTATATTGTAAAACCTAATTAGAAAAACTATATCAAGAGGAAGAACAATATTTGGGTAGTGAGAGCCAAACAAAAATGGTTAGAGGAAGGGGATAATAATACAAAAAAAATTCATACAATTGCTTCTCACAGAAGGAAAACAAATAGGATCAATAGCTTAGAAATAAATGGGCAACCCAATACAAATCTTAAAGAAATTAAGTCTCATGTAGTTCAATACTATAAGTCTATTCTAGGGGAAGAGGGCCTGAAATTTGGTTTCATGACACCTTTCTGGCCTCAAGGTTCTCAGGTCACTGACTTTGAAAAATACCCATTTGTTGATGCCCTTTTCAGAAGATGAGATAAAAAAAAGTAGTTTTTGATTCATCCTCCAGGACCTGATGGTTTCACCTTCACATTCTATCAAAAAATTTGGGATTTAGTCAAATGTGACTTTTCTGCTCTATGTCAGGGATTTCACCAATGAAAGATAGATTTGCATAAGTTGAATAAGTCTATTATCTGTTTGATCCCAAAAGAGTAGGATGCCTCCATTATCAATAAATTTATACCTATTAGCTCAGTGAACTGTAGTTTTAAGATTCTTTCAAAAATTCTTACTAATAGACTTGAGGGCATAATGGGGAGACTCAAAAATTCTAGTTGTCTTTTGAAGCATTATCTAGAATTCGAATGAATTTACAGAAAATTGAATTGTTCACAATTAGTTCTGAGGAGGGACCTCATTTAGCTACACTATTTAGGTGTAAATATGCCTCCTTCCCTCTCAAATACCTTGGCTTACCATTACATAAAACTAGATTAACTAAGAAAGATTGGGACTTTCTTTTAGCTAAATTTGAAAAAAAAATTACAAAATTGGAAAGGGCAGATTCTTTCTATTGGAGGTAGGCTTACCCTAATCAATTATGTGTTATCTTCCATCCCTTTATATACTTTATCCATATTTAAGATTCCTAAATATTTCATCCAACAGATTAATAGAATTAGATGTAGATTCTTATGGCAAGAGACATGTAAAAATAGGAAGAAATATGCTTTAGTCAATTAGCCATTGGCATGTCTAGCTAAAGAGGTAGGAGGATTAGGAATACTTAATCTTAGACAAATGAATATAACTCTACTTCTTAAGTGGTGGTGGAAATTCCAAGATCATACATATTTTGGTTTATGTAAAACAATCATCATATCTAAGTATTATTCTGGTCAACATATACCTCACTATGCATTTTGGAAAGCAATTTTAGCTTTATATGATTTAGGCAAATGTAGTGTAATTCATATGCCCGGATCACAATCTCAACTCAAGTTTTGGTCAGATGCTTGGAATAATGAAATCCCTCTCAATGTTATATATCCTCAACTGTATGACATTTGTGCCTCTAAGGATATTATTCTGAGAGAAGTAATATATTCTCAAGGAGATGCTGTTAGGTTTAGGAGACAATTTGATCCCATTACACTCCAAGAATGGACTTCCATTTTACATTCTCTTAGCACCTTATCTTTTATACGTAATTATGACAAAATGGCTTGGAAATAGGAGACTTATGGGTTATTTTATGTTAAATCATTATATAAATTCATCAATTTCAGAGGTGTAAGCTTTCCTCAACCAATGTCATGGTGGCATCTTCCTATACCATACAAAATCAAAATCTTTATGTGGTTGGTTACCCATAATAAGATCATTACTAAACAGAACTTGAGGAAAAGAGGATGGAAGGGTGATACCCAGTGTCAATTTTGTCCTTAAGAGGAAAATACCAACCATTTGTTCCTTAATTGTATATTAACTCAACAAATTTGGTTTTGGATGGGAAAAAGCCAAGATCATTTTCAACATTGGTCCACTGTATCAGATATTATACAATTTGCATTACATCTTTCCAAAAATTCACAAACAGCTTTTTTTATTATGTTCTGTGCTTTGTGTTGGACGCTTTGGAAGTTAAGAAATGAATATTGTTTTCAAAATGCACCAAGGAAGTCTTTTAACCATAATTTTACTAATCATATCTCTTATGACATACTGGTCAGGAATTATCAAGAGGCAAACTCGGGAGCTGGCACAGGCTGCCTGGCTGCCAGATGAACTGGATGCAATTCCGTTGCAGATCTGGGACCCAAATGAGGAATGTGATTCCACAGATCTCCAAATGGTTCTTTATCAACCTCCTCCGGATGATGGAGACGATGCCCCTGTTAGCTGTGCAGTGTAGATTTGAGAATAGAAGTGGAAAGGAGTATTTGTAATATATTAGTATCTTATGCTTTTGAGACTATGCTTTTAAATCTGGTACTTTGATACTATACCTGCTTTTGTTGTTGGTTAGGATGTATGATAATTTCTATTTTGTGTATGCTACTTTGGTTACTATGTTTCTTTAATGAAACGGGCTACAAAAGCCTTTTATCAAAAAAAAAAAAAAATAAACACATCTATATTAATGCAACTTGGTAGTCACTGCCAAGGATTTAAAAAAAAAAAAAGAACGAAAAGAAATTTTAACCATAGTCAAGTCATAGAGCTCATTTTGTTCATCACATGTACCAAAGAAATAACTTAGCTATATTTGACTTATTTTAAGTATTATTTATAACAAAAAAAACATCAGCATTCAAGTTCCCATGCATTTTGGAACAATTAACCAAAAAACACATTCCAGATCCGTATTAAAAATTAAAAATGAAATGAAAGAAAAATCAAGAATTATCACACTCAACATTCATCTAGCTGTCCAAAAAACATAAACATTTTCATACACTTCAACGAGGTCTATCACACAATGAATTTGATAACCGCTTATTACAAATAATACTTGAATGCTGATGTTTTTTTGTTATAAGTAAAACTATTCATACAAATAACACAGGACCATTCTCTTCTATATTACTTTCAGATTTCTTCAATCCATTCAACAAGGACCTGAGATGAGATTTCCTGGTGCTCAAGCAATGATTTGATTTGGTCTAGAAAACAACAAGCTTAACAATTAAGCCCTGTATATGGGTCCTAGGGTTTTTTAGTGGTTTTTGTTTTTCTGCTGACTGTTATACTGTGTTGGGGTAGTATAGAATACTTGTAGTGTTTACTGGTAAATATACAAGGCTGTTACAACCTTTTTTCCAAAAAAATATATATATATTAATAGTATCAGTGCCAATGCCTTCTCATCATCTCATAGAGCTCGGTTTTTTCCCAAAGGAGCTCTTGTTCTGAATTCCCCGAGTTGAGATCAGTTCATGTGTAATGGAGAATAATTAATCGACGAACTTGACAGAGTCATCGACATTGCATACCTATTACCAGTATAAACAAACCAGTTATGGTTTCTATAAGAGCTTAATTATTTCACTGTTTATATAGTAAACTAACTCTCATTCTGATGAACACCAAAGCAAATTTCATTTTTAGGAAAGCATCTCCGAACCCCATATGCTTCCATCCTCTTTAACAACCAAAAAAACAAAATTTAGGTAATTGAAAACAATATCTTTTTTGTATAATTTTTTCTGCACTCTTGAAACATTCTCTATATCAATAGGATTTTTGTATGATCATTCTGATACTAAAATATGAAAGTTTTGATGCTTAGATAGCAAGGAATAAAACAAAAAATTTATTCGACTCAAAACAAACGATCTAGTTATTGTAAGTGCAAGAAACAATCTTAATTAGCCTAATCAAAAAGGGAATAAACTAATACCTTGGATTTGATCTCCAAATCAAATAAGAAGGGTTGTTTTGCTTAGCAACTTCTTATTCCCTTTCTCTTTCAATGGTGGTTGTGCTTAGCCCTTCAAATGACGAGCCTCCTTAGGTATCCACCGAAAGATTAAAGAAATACTTGTATCTCTAAGGCTAGTAAGAGATTAACAAGTAGAACCTTAATCCTAGTTTAACCCTCTTGTTAATTTCTGAAAACTTCTTAGAGGATTTCTAGATCTCAACTCATGAGAGAAAAATGGGAGAGAGGAGAAAAGAGCAAATTTCGGCCAAGATATATTTCACAGAATTTTGACCTTTCGGTACTAAAACCCTTGTATCTTTTTCAAGGTAACTCCAAACGACTTGAAATCTTCACCATTAGATTCTAGACTCCAAGGGCTATAGATTACATAGGTCATACGTCCAGAATGGTTAAGATTTGCCCTTTCAAATTCCAGTTCAAATTTACCTAAAAAATCTGTCCAGAAATTTATTTCCTCTTTAATGAGATTGATTAGATTTAATGACATATTTAAATATTCCTTAAATCATGCCATCACTAATCAATTCTCCCCAGCATATATTTGGGCTTTGGGCTTAAACATACTAATCATATTAATATTTAATTAAGTCGACAATCCCATACATTAAAAGGCCAACATATAAATTAATATTCTATGTTAATTTATATGCATCTCTCATGTGTCAAAAGTCATTTAAAATATGTCACACATACTTTAAATATTACTAGGATTATTTTACAACATCTCCATGTTATAAAAATTGTTCATATATTAATAACATATAATTTGTACAAATTAATTATAACTCCTTATAATTAACATAACACATATTATATACATATCACATATGCTTTATTAATATATTTTCTTTTAATCTTTCATATGGTGTGACCCTATGGGATCCCATCATTATGGCAATGAAATTAAACATTTTTAATTTCATAAATCAATGATACAACTAGCCATGGTATATTGATTACCCAAATGATGTGAATGAAAAAGCACAATGCAAAATCACGATCCCTGTAACATTAAAAATGTTGTTGTGTCAATTACTTGCCACATGATATCCAAATAATCGTAAGGTAGGAATATGTCATCCTTACCAATTATTCTTTCTTGATTTCCTGAAGTTTAATTATGATATGATTATCATATAATCATATTGCATGCACATAATACAAACTTTATCAAGGGACCCAAAGATATCATTGCTTATATTAACATATAAGGGACAACGGTTTCTTGATACGTATCGTTCTTCCGCATAAGTTATATGCACTGCAGTAACTGCCTATATAACTCCTGGTTAAAGAGAGCGTTGGACAGTACCAACAATACACATCCCTTATGTAAGAAAAATAAATATCTCAACCAAAGAATTATAGACACAATGAAATATCAATGACACAGAACACAATCCATATGATATTTCATTCTTAGGTCTGTCCGTGCCATACATCTCAATGTATGTACATGTGTGATTTGATCGATAACTCATTATCTATAACCTGTAGAACATGGCTATCATCTAATCACTACACTTATCTTATATGGTCAACCAGTGTACCTTGCTGATTGCCAAGATAAGGGACATTTAAGAGTAAACAAATTTATTCGTTGTGAAGTTCTACAATTTGAGTCATCAACTCAAATGATCCACTAATATGAATACTCAAGGTACAAAATGATAAAATCATTCACTAATAAACTAAACATATCATACA
Organism: Carex kokanica; assembly: GCA_025461125.1. Classification (NCBI taxonomy): domain Eukaryota; kingdom Viridiplantae; phylum Streptophyta; class Magnoliopsida; order Poales; family Cyperaceae; genus Carex; species Carex kokanica. The sequence continues at coordinate 24,346 of JAJGRX010001180.1, forward strand.
TATGATCTGGGTCTAGGACACCAACACTAACAAAAATATACATTATATATATGATCATTCTCTTTGGTACCAAAAACTTCAGCTTGTACATTTAATTACTGCCCCTATAAATTGACAATTTATGATTCATACTTTCAGTTGTGAACTGCAATCGAAACTTTGCAACAACTAGTGAAGGGATTCAAGGAGGCAATATTTGTAGAGCATCCAATTAAAAAAGCATGAGCAAGCTAATTAATCTACCTCCAAGAATATATAATACTTGCAGATCAAAACTCAATGCTGTCATACTGCTTTGGTTAATGAAAAGAAATGAAGAAATACACAAATTGAATCCATTACAGTCAACAAAAGATAAATTAGCAGGAATTCAGTCAACATATGCAGCTTAGTAGTTTATATTCTCATTTCTCCAGTGATGAAAATAGCAAGGCAAAAGAGAAGAAAGAGTGATTGTGTCATCTCCTTGCATCAAAGGAAACAAATTATCTATCTAAGCTAAATTCGTGTAATTATAATAGTTTGTTCATTATTTTTATGAGCAGAACACTTCAAATTATTTCGATATAACTATATATATAATGACTATGTTTGACAACATTCTGGCTTAAGGGCAACGTGTAATTGTAACCGACTTATCCCTCTTTTCAACACAACCACTAGGTATTACACTACTTCTACACTTGCATCTAAATTAAACTGTCATAGGCAGTATTAACTTAGTTTATGAACAAAAATTATATTGTATGAAATGTATTATGTTTATTTTTGTTGTTCATATGTATTGTATTTTTTACTAATTTGTATCATCAGCAGCTCATAAAACCAACCACAATTGTCATTGCCGAAGCAACGCGAGGCATTCCTCTAGTAAATTCTACGTTATATTTGTCAAGGTTTTAACTGTTTTAATTCATTTTTGTTTCTTTTTTTTAGTCAAGTGATTTATATAAAAAAATACATTTAAATTATATTTATATAACGTGTCCAATTAAGGGATAATATAATTTTTAAAATAATGATATTTCTTCGTGTATAAATAATCTTGTTGTTTTACAATTGGACGAGTTTAATGTTTTGAAAAAAAAAATATTTATTTGTGTTGAAAATATTCTAAATATTTACAATTTGTACGAGTTATTTGTTTTTCTACCAAAATGCTTTATTTTAAAGCAACAATTATGTTATAAATTTTAAAATTAATAAATTAATATTTTATTTGAGAAATTGCTTTATAAATTAAAAAAATAATGAAAAATATTTTTCTATATATTTGACGGGTGCAATTAATAAAGCGATCGCTTCCATGATTCCCCAAAATAATAAAAGGGGCAATTCTAGATACAGATTCATTTGGAGATTACACGTATGTATATGAAATTTCTGTCATTCATTCAAATTATCCACCAAAGAAATAATTAAAATATTAGTACATATTTATAAGTTAATTATTAGTTCCTCTCTTGCATAACAAAGAATAAACAATTAATATTATATACATACATTATATTTTTCCAAAGAAAAGATATAAGTTTATTTCTATTATAAATTATAATCTCAACAAATTATATATAGATCTTTTTTCTTGACATGTTTGTTATGCCATCGGTTATTTTTTTTCCGGGACGAAGCTCGGAACACAGCTTTAGTTTTATAAAAAAAAATTGAAGATATATCTATTTGATGAAAACAAGAAAAGAAAAGAAGACAATTACTAAGCATATGAACAAGAGAAAATACCGAAGGACAACTTCTTCTTTTTTTTAACCATACTAAGCTTTGATCACAAACAAACACAAAAAGAAGTAATGGAAAACACAGCCCATGACAAGGAATTGGGGTATCTATTGGGCATCGGATCAAAATTTGATCAGTTTGATCTGCTCTAAGATTTGTGTAGATCAAGTTCGTACGAACAATTTGTGTAGATTAAGATTTTCATTTTCATTTTCCTATTCTCCCGTTTGATCAAGTTCGTACTTCACCAATTAAAGAATTTTCATTTTCCTATTCTCCCGTTTGATTCACACTAACATGAGCTATATCCTAGATGAAAATCAAAATTTCAAGCTAGCGGCTACAATCTCTCTTCTTCTTTTCGTTTGTTTGAATAGAAATTTAGATGAAGTGGGATGTGGAACCCGCTTTTGCTATTTGTAGGGCGCAGAAAGTTGCACTTTGAAAGGAAGGTGTGTGCATGTGTGGACAATGTTTCAGGGTTCAGTGCTCTCTGTTTTCAAGACATGAAGAGGGCATCAAACTTGGAACATTCATTTCTCCCTGCTATTCCTTCTGGTTCACTCTCGATGGGCCTATTATTCATCGAGAGAGTTTATTGATTGTGGGGACGTTTAACTCCCGACAGGCGCAAGCCCCGCCGTTAATTACATCAGCTGACCCTTCCAAGTCAAACTGAATACCTTGTTCATTCCGGGATTTGCTTCTACTTTTCTTGTAAACTGAATAATGGGGCTAAAGAGAGGGCTCATGTACTGATTTTGGGTCTGGTCGAATGGTTCACATTGTCTAGACATATGTGAGTGCGTGTATTCATGATGCAAGCATAAATATGCAATTTATACTATCCAAAATACATTAATTATACTCATTTATCTGTTTAAAACATATTTTGTACTTTGTAATTTATTTATAAAGAAAATAATTTGAATTTAAAGAAAAGGGGTATTTTGGTTATTTCATAGGCTATCTGATGTTTGGACAAGTTTAATTTTGGTTTAGAAATGTAAAGGATTTAATTTGGGTTCATTTGGAGGGGGTTTGGGCTAATTTGGACTTGAAACGAAGAAGTTATGGCCAAAAAGGACTTGTTTGTGAAATTTTCAACTTTCCAGGGGCTTATTTGTAAAGTTTGGGGGGGCTAGACATTGTAATTTGGGCTTTTGATAGGGTTTAGAATGCAATTTCGGCCTTCCAGGATTTATTTGTGGAAGTTTTAAGGCGTCAGGGGCCTATTGGTAAAATTAGAAGGACTGCGCTGTGAATAAGTGCTTGTCAGAGGGATTTATTCACAAAATGGGCTTTACTTATATAATCACAGGCTTTGAGATTCGTGTTTTGGGCCCTTAAGATATGTACTTTGGGCTTTGAGATTAGTATTTGCTTTCTGAGTTGGATCTTGGGCTTCAGGATTGGGATTTGCTTTTGGGTTTGGATATTTGGGCCTTAAGATCTATGCTGGGCTCTGGATCGCATGCCTCGGGCTTTGAGATTCGTAACAGGGGATTTTGATTTATCACAGGCTTACTGACAAGGTGTGCCCTTGGATGAATCATTGTGTTGTTGATGTGGCTAAGGGTTTTTTGCACGAGAATGTTCTTCACAGATTGAAAATCAACCATCTGAGGCTGTTATTCAATACCCCCTTCCTCCACCTTTTTGTGATTCCCAAGAAAGTACATGCGAGCAATGCCATCCTCCACTGTATTCTGACCCATTGGCACAATGCAAATAAATGTTTCAAATTCGATAACAAAGTGTTAGAATTTACTTCTGAGGCTGTATCACATATCATGTGTCTCACATCCAAAGGGGATCGGGTCATTCTAACTCACACGAGGGACAATTAAATACTTCGGGATCGATATTTACCAGGTATGCTGATAATTAAGAGGAAGGATCTTGAAGAAGCCATTACGAACGCCTTAAATGACCCAAAGTGCCCTGCAAGAGATGTCGTGAGTCTGTTGGTGTTGTACCTGTTCACCACAGTACTCTTGCCAAATACTGGCGGGCATGTCCCGTTGCACTTGTTCAAGTACGCAGAGAAGCTTGATGAATTAAAGAAGTACAACTGGGGTGAAGCAGTTTATGAGTTGTTGGATATGCACATTCCAAAGTGTGCTTTGTGGTGCCAGATGCAAGATAGAGATAAAGGGGAATATGAAGCACAAGAAGGCAAGAAGAGGGGAAAGAGAAGGAGGAAGACACGGTGAAGAGGAAAGAGAAGGAGTCACAGCATATGCTTGGTTGTTGTTTGGCACTGATTGTAAGTAATTTTAACTCAATACTTTGTTCGTTATAATCTGTATTGCATACTTCCTCGGTAATTTTTTTAGTATTCATAATAATGTTTTAAACTTTCAATTGTTGAAATTGGAGTATTCAAGAGTGTTTTATAGTATTCATTTATTGATTTTAAAGTATCCATCTACTTTGTATTACAGTATCCATGTTGATATTTTACAGTATTCATCTTGTTATTTTTCATAGAAAGGTTTATAAAATATTTTCAAGAAATTCTTTTTTTGACTTCTTTCTTTCTTTTCTTTTTATAGGTTTGGTTCTTTGAAGTAACAAAGTTCAGTATCGCCACAAAAACCTCAGGACGTGTGCCCCGGTATTTGAACTGGTACAAAGGGTTAAGTAAAAAAAAACAAAGGGCACCTTTTGAGGATGATTTGGATAAAGTTAAAATATCTCAAATAAAAGAAGAAATAAATAGGTTTTCTTATGAGATACCCTTGAAGGAGGAAGGGTTTATTGCTGCACAACACCTGAATTATATTTTCGATGAAGAAAAAATTTGTACTACTTTTAAGACACCGACTTATCAAATGTTGGTAGAATTGACTCCAGTTTTCATAAAATTTAGGGTAGTCCCTTGTAAATTTCTGAAAGAGTGAGTTGGAAACCTTAATCCTAAAATTGTTTATTTTGAGAAGAATTTGGAAAGCTTGACAACCTTGAACAAGATGAAATTGATAAGCTCTGTGAAGGAGTGGACGACCTTGAACAAGATGAAATTGTTTATTCTGCAAAGAAGTCTGAGCAGCAGTTGGAAGAAACATGTAAGTTTTACATTATATATTATCTAATTTTTTGCAACTTTTATGTCATATATTGTACAGTATGCATCGGTTGGTTTTACAGTATGCAATGTGTGGTTTCACAGTATCCATTATGTGGTTCTACATTATGCATGCATCCATCTTTTTACTTTACAGTATTTATATTATGTGCAGAACTTAGAATTAATCTCAATATTTAAAACCATCATTTGGTTTTACAGTATCCATCCTTTGGTTTTAAACTATCCAACATTTGTTTTATTTATCTCATGATCCAATGGAAGGGGAGGGTGAGGAGAGAGCCAAGAAGGTAGAAGGTGAAGAACAAAATAGAGAAGACATAGAGGAACGAGGGGAGAAAGTCAATATACCAGAAGAGCCTGAAGGTTTCGAGGAAACTGAATCGCAAAATAAAGTTTGCACAAATGTTGCAGATAAAGTTTCTAATGATCTTGAAGAAAAAGAATTGGAGGAGATGAAGAAGAAAGCAGCGGAGAGGAAGGGATTAAAATCAGTAGGGGAGGAGGAACAGGAGGTACAGACCACACAAGTGCAGAAGAGGGGCAGAAAAATAGTTCCTGTAAGAAAGACAAAGGAAACAAAAAAACTAGCCCAAAGAAAGGCAAAGGAACTCAAGAACCCATGTTATTATTTTACATTATCTATATCTAGTAATTTTACAATGTTCTTTTTATGAATTTCAGGAGGACAGTTGCAAGAAGTTAGAGGAGAAATTTGATGATAAAGTAGAGGAGGAGGGAGGCAATAATCAAGAAGTTATTGTTGAAGAGGAAGGAGAGAATAAAGGCAAGATTGCAGAAGAGCAAGAGATGGTATGTTGTTGTTGTACAGTATCCATCTGAATGTTTTACATTATCTATCTAGTAATTTTAGAATGTTCTTTTTATGAATTTCAGGAGGACAGTTGCAATAATCAAGAAGTTGATGAGAAAGTTGAGGAGAAATGCAATAACTAAGAAGTTATTGTTGAAGAAGAAAGAGAGGATAAAGGCAAGATACCAAAAGAGCAGGAGATGGTACATATTGTTATTAATATTGTTGTTTTACAGTATTCATTTTAATGTTTTACGTTATCTATCTTGTAATTTTACAATGTTCTTTCTATGAATTTCAGGAGGATTGCAAGAAGTTAGAAAAAGACAATATGCTAGAACAGCAAAAAGGTTTGGAGGAAACTGAATCGCAAAATAAAGTTTGCACAAATGTTGCATATAAAGTTTCTAATGAACTTGGAGAAAAAGAATTGGTGGGTGAGGAGAAAGCCAAGAAGGCAGAAGGTGAAGAACATAAGGTTTTTAAAACTCAGAAACAAGGGGGGGAACGAGAGGATAGAACTCAGAAACGAGGAGAGAAACGAGAGGATAGAGAACCTCCATATTTGTTGAGAAGCAAAACTCAGAAGGTTTTTAAAATATGTATTTTGTTGTTTTACAGGATATAAATGCAGATTTACAAAATTAAAATTTTTAAACAAATAAATTTTGACAGTATTAACCTTGTTTTCTTATATGCCAGAAGAGCAATGTGACAGAAGAGCCTGAAGGTTTGAAGGAAGTATTGGAGGAGATCACACAAGTGCTGAAGAGGGGCAGAAGACTAGCCCAAACAAAGGCAAAGGAACTCAAGAAACCAAGTATGCCAAATAAGAAAATCGAAAAACAACTACAAAATATATTTGTATGAGAAGTTATATTTTAAAATTCGCTATAACGAATATTTAAAATAAAGAAATTGACCTCATTTTAATCTTTAAAACATCATTGCGCGTTGTCACTTCATTCTGTAAATCCATCAATATATCAAGGTGGGACAGACCCACCTAGGGCTGTAAATTAGCCGAGTTTGAGCGAGCTACCTCCAACTCGTGCTCAGCTCATTAAATAAATGAGTGAGTCAACTCGAGTTGGGATGGTAATAACGAGTTGTAGAGCCAACTCGAACTCAGCTCGTTATCAACTCGAGTTGGCTCACAACTCGTTTATAACTCGTTTAACCAGTTAATTATATACTACTAGTAAAAGAATTTATCTAAACACAAATAAATAAAATAGCCTAGTAATAGTTTATCTAAATACAAACAATTCAAACATAATTAACAAAACAACTAACAAAATAAACAATCTAATACATAGGTGATAGGTCCACTCAAAGAAAATGACAACTTAGTAAGTTAGTATTTAGAAATTTTTCATACAGTAATAGTACATAAGCACCAGCAATTTTTCATACAGCAGCTTAACAATAACAATTTATTGTGACCAATGCTATGTAACTCAAGTTATAAATGAGCGAGTTGGGGTAAGCTCAAACTCAGCTCATTTATTAAACGAGTCAGCCAACTTGAGTTGGAACTGACTCGAGTTGTAAATGAGCGAGTTAAAGCGAGTTATAAATGAGCGAGTTACTAGTTTGAGCAATTTTGCCCAACCATAGACACACACCTACACCTACACCCACACCCACCCACCCACCAGAATCATCATCTCTATTATCAAAATCATTATCAAAATCATCACGTTGATTAAGTTCTCTTACATGATTTTTCAGATTATCACAAGGGACTACACCAAATGTCATGTAGACCCAAGTCAATTCTAATAACATATCGAAATTGGGTGTGTTATAAAGACCCTGAATCTTTTCATTATTGCAAATATCATCCCCGTGTTCTGCAGCAATAAACCCTTGCTCCAACAAGGATGTCTCAAGAGGTTGTGGCTCAATTGGTGTAGTTGTTACTTGTGATAGTTCGACATGACCCAATTCTTTCTTAAAATTTGCCTGTCTTGTTTTTTAGTTAGCACTTTGACCCTGTTCAAATACCGTGGCAAGTGTCCCGAGGATTCTGATCCTTCGGTGAACTTTATTTGTTCAAAGAACCACACCTATAAAATAAAAAGAAAGAAAAAGTCAAACCCAAAAGTATGAATACTGTGAAACCACACCATGGATATTGTAAAATAAATGAGAAGGATACTACAAAACCACAATATGGATACTGTAAACCACTAATATGGATATTATAAAACCACACTATTGGATAATGTAAAACACTCTTTAAACTCTCCAAACACAATAATTGAAAATTCAAAACCTTGCTAAGAATACTATAACAATTGCTACAATTGCTACAATTGCTACGACCCCTTCTTGCTTACTTCTGGTTTATAAGAACCAGCATCAATCTCTTACAACTAGCACCACAAAGCACAATTCGGAATGTTATTAGACAACAATTTGAATACAACAAGAACTTGTCTTTGATCTAGTGGCAAAGGCACATGACTCCCATGTGGGAGGTCATGGGTTCAAAACCCACAAAGTGGGAAAATCCTCTATAATATCCATGTGGGAGGTTATGGATTTGAAAGTGTTGTTTGGCTTGACCTCCAACCAATGATTTAAAAAAAACAACAACTTGAACACAGCTAGCCCCCAGTTGTACCTTTTCAATTCTTCAATCTGATCTATGTACTTGAACAAATACAATGGGACAGGCCCACCAATATTTGGCAAGAGTATTGTGGTGAACAAAGTCCCTATTTATGTGGAGCATCCTATAAAATACAAAGAGATCTTTTGTATTTTCCAATTTGTTTTGCTGTATAATAAAATTCCATAAATTTTCAGTCCCTTTTTATGTAGAGCATCCTACTGGAGTTTAAGTGTTTAACTTAAGTTCAGACAATAATTTTTCTGTGTAGAACCATTACAATGCTATCAAATTTTAGTGATATTTACTAGGTAATGATACCAGACCTAAATACCTGACTGATTTGGTACCGAATCTAACTTCCAGTCATATCTTCCTTGTGCATGTCAGATTCTTTAAAATTTGTCTGGTTAGACTACTAAAAGTTATCAAAAGTTACTGACATTTATTTGCTTAGAAAATTTCTTAAAATGACTTATTTTTTTTCAATAAAATATGAATCAATTTCATTAAAATTTGTACATGAGTTTTATAACAAAAGCTGATACAGAAGTAAAAATACTGCTCAAAGAAGAAGGTACGTCACAGGAGAACTTAGAATTAATCTCAATATTTAAAACCATCATTTGATTTTACAGCATCCATCAGTTGATTTTAAACTATCCAATTGTGTTTTTACAGTATTTGTCTTATGTTCAAAAATTTAGAATTAATATCAATATTTAAAGGCTGTTTCTATGTATTTTGCAACAAAAACGAAGATGGAAGTGAAGACTCAGCAAAAGAGGAAGGTGACTTTTAGCATCCCTAACCCAGAAGAAGGCAAGTCACAGAAGAAGCGGTCAAGGAAACATCATGATCCAATGGAAGGGGAGGGTGTTGGGGCGGAAGGTAATAGAATCAAAAGGGGCTAAGCCACCCCTATGCATTGAAAATTTGTAATTTTGTCCATTGAATTTTATAATTTTTATATGTATTAATACTTTTAGCTCCCTCTATAAAATAAATTACACTACACTTTATTTTCTAGCCCCCCTCATCTCAATTTTCTAGTTCCGCCCCTGGGAGGTTGAGGAGAAAGCCAAAAAGAAGGCAGAAGGTGAAGAACAAAATGAAGAGGATATTATCTTATGTGCAAAAATTTAGAATTAATATCAATATTTAAAGGTTGTTTCTATGTATTTTGCAGCAAAATTCTGTATTTGTTAAAAAGCAACACTCAAAAGGTTTTTAAAATATGCTTTTTGTTGTTTTACATGATACTGAAAGCATGGCTTAATTCTCTTTCTTGATATATGTAAGTCTCTTACTTGAGTAAATAAATTCCAACTATTTATATTCTGACTAAACTAATTTTCTGAACTAAATGTGAATCAATTTTAATAAAAATGAAAAAATATTTATTAACAAAAAAAAAACAAATATAAAAATGAATCTTGTAGAACGGAAGGAATAAAAAAGGAAAGAAAAAGCGATAAATTAAATAGAATAAAAGAAATTGTACGTACCGCAACTGCCATCCTTGCAGAAACAGGTTGGGATGAAGGTAGAATTACTCGTGACATTATACCCGCACTGGCCTCGATCCCTTTTCCTCACACTGCACGCAGTAGTCCGAAGCGTTGCTCCATTCCACCTGGAATCCATCTAGCAGCACCGATCCATAGGTGGTCGGAAGATCCAGCACCTGAGAATTGACTATGGGGGCCAGCGCTGGCGCAGTGACCACCTCCTTACATTCATCCACCCACTTGAAGTTGTAACCGGGGGGGCTATTGTTGTGCTGGGAAAGACATAGTAGTGTCCTCCAATGATACTACTAAGCGGGATAATTTCAGCTGAGGTATAATTATTAGAGGTGAAGGGGCAATTCTGGAAGAAAGTGAGGTTGATAACTAGATCTGTGTAATTCAGCCATGTGTAAGGGGTGAACGATGTTAGTGTAATAATCTAGAAGTCAATAAAACGATAAATGTATCATATATATTTTGTTCATGAATTGGATGATTAATATCATCTTGTTGCCTTGAGTATTATTGTATTTATGAATATTTCATTTATCTGACTAGAGTCAATGAATGAAATTATGGAACTTCATAATATAGATGATATATATTCTTAAAAGTCACTAACCAAGGTAATTAGTAGGAACACTAATTTACCGTTACAAGGTTAGTATATGGATTAAAAGATAGTTAAGTTTGAGTGAGGCTATGGTACTTCGGCTAGTGTACTACGGCTCAATATGGTACTTTTTAAAATCCTAACGGTCGATCCGACCGTTCAATGTGATATCCATATGAATATGTACTTGCAAACTAAATTTTATATTTTTTTGAATTTTTTTACTTTTTTTAGATAGGTAGAATTTTGATGGTCCAGAAATTGTATAAAACACTGAAAATTCTACCTATCTAAAAAAATAGTAAAAAAATTTGAAAAAATATAAAATTTAGTTTGCAAGTACATATTCATATGGATATCACATTGAACGGTCGGATCGACCGTTAGAATTTTAAAAAGTATCATACTGAGCCATAGTACACTAGCCATAGTACACTAGCCGAAGTACCATAGCCTCACTTGTTAAGTTTTACAAACCATTGACAAGAGATGTCATTTTAATCACATAAATACATGTTCCAGGAACATGGTATTTGACAGGCCCCGAATAAAACATTAAATGGAATTGTGTTCGTGTCATTAATGTTTTCATTCAGTGTTTAGTTCTAAAGTATGAAGTATTCATCTTTCCTACTAAGAGATGTGTATGTGTGACTGTTACCTAACGCTGTCGATAAAACGCAGTTATAACGGTAGCTGTTCAGTATACATAGCTTAGCTGAGGCAGTGATGGTTTACCAAAAGTACTATTGTCCCTCGTATCTCTATACGAGTTATAGTATCACTGGGTCCCTTGATAGAATAAGATTATCTGCATGCGGTATAATTACAAGAGTAATTATATTTGGTAATCTGTTCAAGATCAAGAAAAGATTAAGTTTGCAAGGATGACACACACCTACCTTGAAACTGATCTGATAACTATGAGACAAAAGAATTAACACGAGTAAATAGTTTACTGGATCGTGGTATTGTACAGTACAGCATCATCTGTGTAATTGGATGGTCATAGTGCAGATGTCAGATGCCTCCTATGATTATAGAAGTTAAAACAGTTTTAATTCTATTTACCAACATAACACAGATCCTATTGGGTCACACCATATAGGAGCTACTCGGAGAATCTTATTGATTAATTATGATTTGATTATGATTAATAATAAGATGGATATAATTAATTATACTTGATATAATTAAATTATAAATGTCATTTAAAATGACAAGCAAAAACAACGGTTAATTTATAAACGTGCACGACACGTTGTATAAAAGTCACCGAAACAAACAACCGCAAGAAATATAATTATTCAGAATAATTATATATAAATGACTAATGGCAATTTGGTGAATACCACAAAAATCAAGGGCATTTTGGTAATCAGCCAGTGGCAAAATTCAATTTGAATTTGTCAATGGCAATTTGGTGAATACCACAAAAACCAAGGGCATTACGGTCATTTACGGTCATTTACGAACCTCCTCATTTTGCCTATAAATAGAGGGGTAGGGGTAGAGAGAAAATTACTAATTTCTGAGATATCGAATATGTCTGATCAGTTCGGTAATCTATTTTCTCTCTTTCTCGGTTTCTCTCCCAAATAGTGTTTCGGTTGAGAAAAGGAAGTTATACGTAATTGACGTATAATATTGCGGGTTGTTGAGAAGAATATTTACGGGATCAGTGACTAGTGTTTTCCCGAATTTCGCGGTATTTCAATTTTGCTTATTAGTGAATCTGAATAACTGCAAATTCGTGATTACATGTTTTCGTCTTTTCTCGGTGAATAGTGTTTTTGCAGAATCCCGTAATTTATAGTATTTCTGGAAAAAGAAATAAGCCGCTCTCCGGTTAGTCCTGGTGGATAACCGATAGAGGCACCAGATGTCTAGTGCTCCGAAACGAGTCATTCCCAGATGTCGCTCTTCTCGCTCGGTCTGCAATCCATTGGAATTTGGATACGAGATATAAATGTTATATTAATCTATTTAATTGTTAAGTAGATTTAATTTTTAGAAATCAATCAAGGAGTAGATCTGTGGAGGATTAAAAGGGCTTGTCAAGAGAAAGACGGGAACAGGAACGTTCGGTACTCTTTCTGACATACCTCTTTAATCCTTGGCTTAAGTTAGAAGTAAAAAATTTTGTTTTACGTTCTTTCCGCATCTTAAGCAAATAAATAGGTTTGAACAGTCAAAACTCCAACAAACTTAATCAATGGGTTTGAACCGTCAAAACCCAACAAACGAGACGTTGTACCGCACTATTGGGGTGGAGGTGCTTTGTAACAGGATAGGATTTCGGTGTCGACAAGGGAGATCGTTTTTTGTGGGCAGCTTATGTTTGTGATGGTGTAGTTGGCGGAGCTGAGAAAGAGAATGGGTGGGTTCATCATAGTCACAGTATATCTGAAGGCCGGGATAGCCGCAGTATGAAGAGTTGGTGTCCGGATCGTACAGAGAGAAAGGGTAGGCTACTTTGATGTTGCCACAGAGAGATGAAGAGTCGCCAAGGTTGACGAAAATACCTGTGGTTGTTGTTGGATGTTCTTCAAATATCTTCCCATCAGATTATAACTTCCTTTGAAGACTCCAAAGTCTTCTACATAACTTTCGTTGGCATGGGGCCCCCGGCAATGTAACTGCAAAAATAAAATAATTGTATTGAAGAATTGGTAACCACTAAGATCCAGACGTGCCTGTCAGGTTGGTTGTTTACTGACTTTCCCTTGGCCATGGATGCTTGGTTATCTAATATAAAAGATTTGAATGAGCACAATTATGAAGATTCAAGTATGAATGGTTTCCATGTGAAGTGGATGTGATAAGCACGGTGGAAAGGATTATTGGATGAAGCAAAGCACTAAGCACCACCAGCTTAAGCCTTAACATTGCTTTCTAAGTACAAAAAATAAGTTAATTTTGCTCTCTGCTGACTGTATTGGAATGATTACCCTACCAAACAATTTAATACATCTCCTTGCTTTAGCCTCAGAAAAATTGACAGATAATAACGTCATGTGCTACATACAATAAAATGTAATTGGGCATCAAGCATGTAATAGACAAAAAATTGCACCAACTGTTTATGGAAATGTTACATCGGTATCAGTATATATCTGCACTCCAGTCAGGTAAACATAAAACAACAAAAGTGCTGTGCTCATAATAGGATCTAAAAATATTGATTTAATTCCCAGAAAGAAGATTTGTTATGGAACTTTGCAAAGAAGCAGCAGAATCAATAGCAGTCTTTGTAAACCAGCTGATTCCAACCTTTACACGATGTTCGTCTGTAGGTAATCTCAGTAGGTACACAAATTTCCTTGCTGAAATAAAAAAAGAAAAAGAAATGAGAAATAGAAAAATAGAAAAATAGAAATGGGGAAATTGTTTAAACAATAAATAACTACAAAAATCAGAATAAATGAATTACCAGCATGTCCAATGGGGCCATCTAAGGTGAAACCCTCGATAAAACTCGGTGTTACTGCAGCATCACTCTTCCCAAGTACCATCATCTCACCTAAATTTTGGAACCTGAAAAATAAACAAATGAATTTGGTTTTTCTTTTTTTCTTTTTTTCTTTTATCAAAATCATAATTTCCATTCAATTGGATTACAAAAAGTAGTATGTAAATAACAAACCTGAATGGTAGAAGAGGCCGGTCATTTATTGCTGCCCATAAATTCCAACCTGCAAAATCAGCTTGCTGAAATGCAACCTGAACAAACAAAAATAATTATCATTGCTTAATAATAAATAAAAGGATGAACATATCAAGGAAAACTCCCATCAATTAATTAAAAGAAGACGGAAGAAAGAGAATAAAACCTGAGCAGTGGCAGGGAGAAGTTTGCCCGATGGGTCTCTTAGAGCAGCTGAGTCACCAATTGCAAAAGTACGAGAATGCCCCTTCACACGTAGAGTCTCCTCTGTCTCCACTAGACCCCGACCATTCAAGGGAATTGCAAAAGGTTGATCTGGAGGCTGTAACCGAGGGATCAAAGGTGTGGACCCCACTGTCCAGAGCACCAAGTCTACCTCCAATGACTGCCTCTGAAGTCCTCTCTGGGCAGGTTGAAGCTCCAAAATATATTTCTTTTGTTTTATCGTTGAACTGTCGTCAGAAGCACCGCCAACCTCCTTTATACAGTTAACAAAGTACCCCAAGAGAAGTTCAATATTTCGAGATTCAAGAACCTGGTATACAAAAGGTTAAAATGCAAAAGAAAAAAAAAACTTAACAATTAATTTAGGAATAAACTAAGAGTTGGACTATTGTAATATATGGGAATTAAAACAGAGGTTTTAATTCACGCCAAATCTCCGTTTTTAAGTCCAAACAGTTTATCCGAACCATTCAATATGATCTCCGTCTTAAAATGTGCTTGGAGACCAAATTTACATTTTTTTGGAAATTTTTTATAATTTTTTTGGATAGGTATGCACTTTGAAATCACAAAATATGGGCGTGAATTAAAACAGAGGTTTTTACTCCCAAGTAAAATAGCCCATCTCATAAACTAGTATTGATTCTTACTTTTAAAGCAGCTTCCCTATTGCCGGGAGGTGCACTGGGGCAAATTGTCGTCTGAACATTAATTGCTTGCACTTTCCCATTGCTTTGCAATCTTTCGGAGATAGTGGCAGCAAGTTCAACCCCGGAATAACCGCAACCTACAATTGCCACACCTATAGGTAGTGAACCGTTACCAGACATCCCTCTCTCCAGCCTTTTCAATTCTTTATCAACTCTCTGCAAATATCAAATTACGAAATCATCCTAGTCAGGGAAGGTTTCTCTTACAAAAGATGAAATTACGAAATCATAGTTGCCAACCTCGACTTACAAGAGCATCTTCCAAGGTCGAAAAAGGAATTGCATATTCCGCTGATCCAGGAACAACGTCAAGATTCGGTTCAGTTCCTAATGCAAGAACAAGCCTGGCTGCCCACTCAAAACAATGCAACATCAGCCAAGAAAAAATCAACAAGAATTCAATTTACAAACATAATTTTTTTTTGAGGGTTAATTTACAAACATAATTGAATAAATGGTTTTGATGTTTGTAGAAATAATTACCAATCATATTCAATAGAAGTTCCACTTTCAAGGTCAACTGTTCCTGCACAAATCAATGTATCTTTGTTTGTTCGTCCATGGTGCAAATGGTCACAAGGGCGTAAAATTTTCACTCTGTCTTTCACAAATAGAACACTTGTATTCTTTAGTAGTTCTGTAAATGTCGGGGCTATTTCCCACGAATCTACTTCTGTAAAAGAATAATGGAAGAATTGAAAGGTTGATAAGCTTATCAACACTAATAAACTAAATTGTATAAAAAATGAGGCATTTCAAGTACTCTACCGCCTGTCAGTAGCTCATACAACATTGGCTTGAAAACAAATCTATCAGATTGATCCACCAAAACAACCTGGAAGAAGGTTCAATGGAGTAAATATGATATATATTTGAATATCAAATAGTAGGTGGGCGGTGATAATAACATATATAAAGAAAATCATAACAACCAATCAACGCGGTTACAAGTTTATCTTGTTTTAAGGATCATGACAAGTATCTTAATTTAAAATAAACATAGTTATATGGGATGATGCAGATTGATCAAGAACAACATACAATTGTCATATAATGCAATAAATTTAGTAAAACAATGAAACAAGACAAAATGGAAAGATAAAACCAATAGCAGGCTCTACCAAAAGAATTTACAAAAGAATATCAAGCATTTTTCCTTTTAATTCGAAAAAAAATTATGTTATCTAAAAAGCTAACTATACCTGAGGTTTCCTATCATCAGGCCAGAAAAGAGATTCCAATCTCAGAGCAGTGTATAACCCTCCGAATCCACCACCCAGAATACACACACGTGGTCTCTGAGGGGGGAAAACAAGCATTAGAGTAATCAATTATACATCTCATAGAAATGACTCGAATCGCTTATATGCAGATGCGCATGCCCAGTAAATTAAATAGAATAAAACAAACACCTTATTCTGTTAGCAAACATAATAAAACTATAAGCTTATAAATTATAATAATATAAACGAACAAAAAACAAACCTTCTTATCTGGCCATATATAGGGTGACATTGATATCTCACCATTTGTTGTAGATTGATCGAATCTGTTATCTGTAGAACCATTCGAGGCAACATTGCATCGGAAGTTTGATAAATTTCTAGAAAAAACTGATAAATTCCCCCAAAATCTCTGTGAATTCTTCAGAACCAAATTGACCCGGTTAGTAGTTGCTGCTGCTGATAGTTAAACATTGCTTTTTAGCAAAGTTACTAATGAAAAAACTCAATAAAGAATTAAGTTTCGAAGTAATACCCACCCAGGAAGAAAGTTTTGGGGCCCGCGGTTGTACGCACACCATTACTGGAAGCTGGGGGCAGCGCTGAGCAGCTGAGCGGCGTGACGTGGGCCGCCATTAAAGGAAGGCGGAGCGAAAGCGAGAGTGAAGAGACGTGGCTAGTGCCTAGCGGTATGGTAGAGATGGGTACGAGAAAGCCTATCTATCATATCAAGCAGGGAAGGCCCAAACCAAAAGACAAATTAAAGTGAGTTGAGGGTATTTTCGCAAATAAACTTTTGTGGGAGAGGTTAGAAAAGTTGTTTTTGAAGATTCATTCAGCCCACATCACATATTATAATATAATTAACCCGAGTAGTGAGGACTGAAAGATGGATACATGGCCTGTCCTTCACTTCACATTAGAATATTAGATTTTGATTATCAGGCCCAACAGCATTTCCATTTCCGTTCCCTATGAATATGAATGGTAGGATACTGCATTGCATTGGATCTGAATTCCGAAATCTCATCTTCCCTTCCCTTCCTATAGAAAGAAACTAAGAGAGAGGTTCACTTCCATTTCCATGCATATTGATTATGCAAAAAGAAAAGAAGCTCACTGCTCACATCATACATAACAATAACATAGTTGTTCATCTCATCTGCTTCTTTTTTTATTAGTCAAGACTCAAGACTCAAGAGGGTCAAAATAAAGGGTCCGACTAATTGTACCCAAGGAGTTGTACTCAGTTTTTACCCAAAAAACTGTCATTTGACTTGCGCGAATACTGTAAAACTCTATAATCAATACTGTAACTTCAACAACAAATCATGTATAATATCTAGTTCAAAATTCTAACAACCCAGGTGGTCCCAAGTTAGTTGAAAACTGTTAGCAACTTGAAAACTAACTATACTTCCGGCTGTACTTCCAGCTTCTAGAAGATTTGAAAAACAAACCACTTCCAAAACTGTCATTTGACTTGCGCGAATACTGTAAAACTCTATAATCAATACTGTAACTTCAACAACAAATCATGCATAATACCTAGTTCAAAGTTCTAACAACCCAGGTGGTTCCAAGTTAGTTGAAAACTATTAGCAACTTGAAAATTAACTGTACTTCAAGCTTCTAGAAGATTTGTCATTTTTTTTTTTTCAATTTTTTAAATTTTAGAAAAAAATTCGTCATTTTTTTCTTCAATTATTAATATTTATATATGGATCTATATCATGTAAAATAAGAATTCAATACTATAAAATTAGCAGATGTAAACTATAAAACTAACAGATTGAACTACAAAACTTCAATACTGTAAAATTGACACCTGAAACTATAAAAATAACATATACAAACTATACAATTTCACTAGTCACAAAAATAACTGTTCACAAGCATAAACTAACTGTAGCAAACACAAACACAAACAATGATTGTTGACACGCATAAACTAACAGTAGCAAACACAAACCACCACAAATAATAACTGTTCACTAACATCAATACAATAAAACACATTGAAATTTGTTACTTGGTGCACGTTATTTGGATGAGTGAGAAGCTTCATCAATAGAACCACACGTTCTTTCAAAATATCATCTTGCAAAAAAAAAAAAAAACAATTGTGTATATATATTTCTCTTCACCCTTCAACCTTATTTATAGGGTATAAGGTCGGTTCCCAAATAGCAAAATTACCCTCTCAAATTTGATTTTGGGTGAATTTACAAAAATGCCCTTTGGTCCAAATTCAATTGATTCAATTTGGGCTTTTGAATTAAATTCTAAATTTAATTTAGGCCCAAATTAAAATGGGCTTTTGGCCCAAAAATATTAATTCATAATTAATATTTTAATCCATTAAATATATATATATATAGAGAATGGCTAATATCAAAACGTTTGTTCCTGGGCTCAGGAACAAACGGTTCCGTTCTCCAATTTCCGAAGTTCAAACAACAAATCCAAACCGTTAGATGTTCAATCTATATTAAAATGTGCTTGGAGACCAAATTTTACATTTTTTGGAATTTTTACTATTTATTAAGCTAGTTTGAAAACCGCTGTTTTTCAATGCTACAGAAATTTCATAAAAACAGCGGTTTTCAAACTAGCTTAATAAATAGTAAAAAAATTCCAAAAAATGTAAAATTTGGTCTCCAAGCACATTTTAATATAGATTGAACATCTAATGGTTTGGATTTGTTGTTTGAACTTCGAAAATTGGAGAACGGAACCGTTTGTTCCTAAGCCCAGGAACAAACGTTTTGATATTAGCCATTCTCTATATATATATATATAATATTCTGAATAATTCTATTTCTTGTGTTTGTTGCGATAAATTTATACGACGTGTCATACACGTTATAAATTTAATCTGGTTTAAGCATTTCATCTCTATGACATTTATTTTATTGTTAATTATAACATTTTATAATTAATCATAAAATTTCTCTGATTACTTTCCTATTAGTGTGACCCGATAGGATCTGTGTTATGTTAGCAATAGAATTAAAACTCATTTTAATTTTATAAATCATAAGCGACATCTGGCAGAATATATTATGACTACCCAATTGACACAGATGATCTTGTACAGTACAATATCACGATGTTCACTAAGACTACTATTGTCCCTCGTATATAATACGAGTGATAGTATCACTAGGCCTCTTGATGAAGTAGGATTATCTGCATGCGGTATGACTAAACAGTTAATCATATTTGATAAAACTACTTAAGATCGAGAAAAGATTAAGTTTGCCAGTATGACACACACCTACCTTGAAACTGATCTGATACTATGAGACAAAAGAATTAACACGAGTAAATTGTTTACTGGATCGTGATATTGTACTGTACAAGATCATCTGTGTCAATTGGGTAGTCATAATGCATTCTGCCAGGTGCCGCTTATGATTTATAGAATTAAAAGGAGTTTTAATTCTATTGCCAACATAACACAGATCCTATCGGGTCACACCAATAGGAAAGTAATCAGAGAATTTTATTATTAATTATAAAGTGTTATAATTAAAATTAAAATATATGTCATGGAAATGACATGCTTAAACATGATTAAATTTATAGTGTGTATGACACGTCGTATAAATTTATCGCAATCGCAATAAATATAATTATTCAGAATAATTGTATATATATTATATGGATTAAAATATTAATTATGAATTAATAATTTGGGCCAAAAGCCCATTTGAAATTTAGGCCTTAATTAAATTTAAAATTTAATTAAAAGCCCAAATTAAATTTAATTGAAAAAGCCCAAAATTAAATCATTTGAATTTTGGGCCAAGAGCAATTTGGTAAATTCACCCAAAACCAAATTTAAATGGTAATTTTGCATTTGGGAACCGCCATTAAAAGGCTATATAAAGGGTGGAAGTGGAGAGAAAATTAGAAATCATTCCAAGTCCAAATCAAAGTACGAATCAGAATCCAATTCGATTCGTATCTTATTTTCTCTCTCAAATAGTGATTTGCAGAAAATCTGGTAATCCATATATATATTCTTGCGATAATAAAATAGTTATTCTTGTGAATAGTGTTTTTTTGCATAAATTATCGTACTTACAGTGAATAGTGATTTACCATAAACCGCGACTTTTTTGAATACCATTGGTATAGTATTTCTGGCAAAAGAAATACCAACTCTCTGGTAGTTCCTGGTGGATACTGATAGAGGCACTAGATTTCTGGTGCTACGAAACCGAGTCAGACTGCAAATCCAATTCAAATTAGGATTAAGGTACAATCATTGTTTTAATTTATTTAAGTGTTAAATAAATACATGTTTAGAAATCAATCGAGGAGAAGATCCTATGGCTTATGGTAGAAGTAATTTTTTTTTATTTTGCGTTCTTTCTGCACCATAAGTCGAAACAGAATTTAGCGGTAAATTCTAAGTAAATCAGAATTTAACAGTAAGTTCAACCCTACAAGACGAATACCTCATACTTTAAAACATAACACTTAATGAAAACATTAATGACACGAACACAATCCATTTAACGTTTCATTTAGGATCTATCTAATACCATGTTCTCTAACATGTATTTGTGTGATTAAAATGACAACTCTTTGTCTGTGGTTTGTAAAACTTAACCATCATTTGATCCACACACTAACCTTTAAATGGTCAATTAGTATTCCTTGCTAATTACCACAGTTAGAGACTATTAAGAGTATTTATCATCTATATTATGGAGTTCTACAATTTCAAGTCATGAACTCGAAATGATTCATAAATGCGATAAATCTCAAGAAACAAAATGATATCTTTATTAATCATCAATTACATGAACAAAATATATAGAATTCAATTATCCTATGATTGACTTCTAGATTATTACACTAACAAGTTGTGGTCCAATAGGGTAAGCGAGCTATTGCAAAAGCGTATCAACAAATCTCTGGCCATGACTGCGATTCCTTATGGTAGGGTACATGGGACCTTTGAGGTAATGATCAGGGGTGAAAAAATTCCTGCAAGGCGTGGTCAGTCGAAATTTTTTTCCGATTTCGGAGAGGCCGGAATCGGGAATTATTTTTGCAGAAAGGTAGCTTGAAACTGGTAATAAATTTTGCGGTTTGGTCATTTTTAAAATTCCAACGCAGAGGAGTGCAGTTTTTGAAAAAAAAAATTATTATTTTTTGGATATTAATTAAAATGTCGGCTATTAATTGGCCCTTCGTCTTGCCAAGTGATCTTTACGCATCCAGCTAGGAACATCAAATATTATTATAGAGTCAAAACTTAAAAAAAAAATATTAAACAAAACGAGGGTTCAAATAAGAGTAGAACTAGGGTGTTCCTAAGCTCACCAAGCCTCTTGTGAACTCAACTCAAAAACCTATCGAATTGACTTCAATCGACATTTCCAAACGTTAGATGTTCAATCTATATTAAAATGTGCTTGGAGACCAAATTTTACATTTTTTGGAATTTTTTTACTATTTATTAAGCTGGTTTGAAAACCGTTGTTTTCCAATGGTGCAGAATTTTAATAAAAATAGTAGTTTTCAAACCAGCTTAATAAATAGTAAAAAAATTCCAAAAAATTGTAAAATTTGGTCTCCAAGCACATTTTAATATAGATTGAACATCTAACGGTTTGAAAATGTCGTTTGAAGTCAATCGATAGGTTTTAGAGTTGAGTTCACAAGAGGCTTGGTGAGCTTAGGAACACCCTAGTTCTACTCTTCAAATAATATTAAACAAAAGGAGGGTTCAAATGCTTTTATTGTTTTACCTCTATCATATTTCTATTTTTAAGAACTTTAATATATAACTCAAAATTTAAAACTTTAAAGTCAAATAAAACCGTTAGATATGATCTACATCATTTTATCTATGCACGTGTAAAAAATTATGACATTTCAATTTTGTTTTAGTTGTCATCAAGAGCTTGTAAAAACGTACTAATGTAGATAATTTTTAGACATTGATTTTTTCAAATGACTGATTCACATAAAAACAAAATTGAAAATGTGATATTTCTTTATGAACACATAGAGAAAATAACATAGATCATATCTAATGGTTTTATATTGACTTTTATGATTTAAATTTGATTTATTAACGCTTTAAAAAATAGAAGCATGTGAATGCACAAAAAATAGAGACATTTGAACCCTTCTCATTAAACAATTATGAAGCTTCAAATATTATTATTGTATTTTTTTTATGGTACAAAGTCCGTAGGCATGTATTCCATTAAGCACATAAGTGTATTATATCAAAACAGTTACATCTTAGTGTTTATAATATGTACTATCAGAGTACTAAACTGAGACATAATATTAGACAGCGAGTGGGTTTGAAAACATTTAGCAATAAGCAAACTAAAAACGTACAAGGGTATGTACATTATGTGGACACAAATTTGATTATCTTTGCTTGATTGTAATGATAGGAGCTTAGTGATTGTTTCCTCTGTGCGCATATTTTGTCATATTTCTTCTGACAGAGCAGAGAAGGCACTTAATCAAATTGGTCCAAGAGCTGAATCAACCGAACATGGACATGTACCACTCAGAAGTCCCAATACAAGGTACTGAATCAAACCGGATCAGAAACTGAATTAACCGGATCAGAACAATCATCATGCCGATGTTCCAATAGAGAGCCGCTAGTGTGGGAGCAAAAAAAAAAACTTGAAAACAGGAGATCATAAGAAGAAGAGAAGGGAAGGGAGGGGGAGAAAAATAACACATAGCAAATACCAACACAAACAACCAAGAGAGACAACAACATCAAACATATAAAGTAACTATATGTATAGCTCTTGGTATGCCTACTCTTCTATTATTAAAAAGAGGGAAAAGAGCTCGCAAGAAGAAGAAATAAGAAAAACGAATCGCTTGTTTTGGAAAATGAGATCCTCATAATAGAGAGACGAAAATATAATGAAGCGAGGAGCAGTGGTCAAATTCACTAAATAGAAACATCTCCTCAAACGAATGGACAAAATGAAGTGCAGGGAGGACGCCGGTTCGCCATAGGCGATTGAGAAATCGCCTCTAAAGGCTGTCACCGCTTTAATTAAGCGGTCCCTTTTTGTCTTAGTATTATTATTGTATTGTTTATTTGGGGTAGCTTATGTTTGTTCTTTGTATATAGTTGTTAATTATCTATACAAATTTTCTCTTTATTTGTCGCGATGCAATGAATGTGTTTTTTGTGGCTTCGTGTTTAATAATACAAAAATCTATTTTGTATGCTTTAATGAATTACAATATATTTGAAAGGGCAGATGAATGTATTTTGAAAAGACTAAATATGTACAATTAATGTGTTTTTGGGGCTTCGTTTAAAAAAAAGGATCTTTTTTATGCTTTAATGAACTACAATATATTTGAAAGGGTAGATAAATGATATTTTGAAAAGACTAAATATGTATAGTTAAGGGTTTCATTTGAAAAAAAAAACTGTAAAGTTCATTGAAGCATTATAAAACATATATGTCACCTTGAACTCGTCTTTTCTAACTTAAAAAACGCGAGCAGAATGGCAGTAAATTTTATCCATGCCAATTCAAAATTCACAACAAAGATTATGTACTTGTAAATATTTAAATTCGTAAGAATTATAAGTGTATATAATTAAGATAAAAAATGGGAGCAAAATGCAAAATGCATAATTAGATATCATGAGTACTTTGGGTCATATACAAAAGAAAATCTTGACCCATCACCCATCTATTCTAGTTGGATCACGCGATTCTTGTCTAGGAGCACAAGACAACCGTGCTTAAGAACCTGTAGCCGATCCCACAACATTTCCCTTATTCAACAAATTAAGCAGAGGGCATGGATCCGAGTCCGACCAGGTGTGGAGAAAAATTAAAGAAAAAGCAAAGAACATGATGACATGGCCAATCAAACGGGTCAAAATCCATCCGTCCGTCCAATTATAAAGATCACAATTAAGGTCCGTCTCTATGGTCCAATTTGGATATCACAATAAATATTACAAAGAAAAATGAACCAAAATTAAGGTAGCTCGTTTAATACAGTCCAGTTTGGATCGTGCGCGAATCTTGGCAAGATTCTTTAAATGGTCCAAAAATATAGTAAGAGAAGTTTAGATCAAGTGCGGTACCCTACTGACTACTGTGTTGTGTAGAATGAGATTTGCATCTCTTTTTAATCCGACACGAATCCTAATGCATGATGCATCTGTCTTGTCTTAAGAGATCATACGATTTTAATTTTAATTTCTAAATGAGTAAAGATATTGACAAAACTATTTTTATCAGTTATATATTTTCTATTTATATATTAATAAAATTATTTTAATTTCATGTAGTGCATTAGTACATATTTTTCATTTTCTTTATTGATCGTGCATTGTGCTGTATAAATTAAGTATGCTCTGTCAATATCTTTCTTTGCCTTCGAAACAACATTCTCTGCAATGCATGT
The DNA here is from genome assembly GCA_025461125.1 of Carex kokanica. NCBI lineage: Eukaryota > Viridiplantae > Streptophyta > Magnoliopsida > Poales > Cyperaceae > Carex > Carex kokanica. The sequence continues at coordinate 49,002 of JAJGRX010001180.1, forward strand.
TTGGGTCGTCAACTTAATTCTTCCGCTACTTAATTTTCTTCTGATTACCCGGCCCGTTCAAAATTCATCATAAACGCGTTGCACTTATGTACATATATAAATGCTACATCTACGTTGGGGTGTCAACTGTCAGCGGGTACGGTAAGGGTTGGGTGGAAGCATTTTTATATCCGTACCTGTTATAAATTGTTCTTATCCATACTTTAGCCTTCACCGCTACGAATAATTACCTTATCTGTACTCTACTCTTACCGGTTATGGTTGTCAAATTACGAAGTAGCGGGTAAATAACAGGTAATGTAATACTATTATAATAAAAAAATTATTATTTACTAAATAATAAATTAAAACACATTCATTTCACAAATATATATACGTGTTTGTAAGATCTAAATTTTATTGATATTTGCTAAAATTTATTAGCGTGTATTAATAGTTAATTTAGCGTAGCACAACTATCAAGAATAGTTGAAGAATTAACATTCATTGCTCATTAATATATATAATTTTTTTTATAATTACCTGATCGGGTAACGGATACGGAATAGATTTTATCCGTATCCTTACCTGTTTAGATAACGAAAAAAATTCTTTACCCGTATATGTACCCAATAAAAAAAAAATTTATTCATACCCCTTTTATCGAATACGGTACGGATCGTTATAAAAGAGTGCTTCTACATTTACAAATCACAAGGGCCCATATGAAAATAACTATTATTTCTTTTTCTATCCATCCTTTGCTTTCCTTGATCCAACTGTTTTCATTTCTTTTTGTATCCTGTTTCCCACCTCTTTGCTCTCACCATTCACCAACATTCTTGTCCCTCTGCCCTGTTTCAAAGTTCAAACCCCAACGCACGAAAAGCATCATCGTCAAAAAAAAGGTCAGAGAGAGAGAGAGAGAGAGACGAAGAGAAGAATTAACTCAACATAAGAGGCATGGAGCTGGTGGCGCCGGTCAAACAAGAAGCTCCTTTGATCACAAACTCACCACCGAGCCCACGCTATGCCGCCACCGCTACTGCCATTAACCCGTTCGAGTTCGACTTTCCAGCTCCCGACTCAAACGGCGTTGCCAATCCATTTGAATTCCCGCCACCAAGCCCAACAGGTCGGCCATCAAACCCATTCATCGATGAGCTGAGCACAACCAGCCCGAGACGATCGATCAACCCGTTCGACTTTTTCAACCATTACAGCAGTGCTCCTTCTAGCCCGACCCGAGCCGCTGCCATTTATGCGGAGTTCGCATCTGAAGAAGACACCTTCATGTCACGCGCCTCCTTTTCGACCTCGTCCAAGGTACCGTTCTATTGGGAAGAGAAACCCGGCACGCCTAAATCGCCTTTAGCCAACAGCGACAAGTCAACCAGCTCTCCTGAGTTTGAATTCAATGCGCCAGTAGAGGAAAGTGCACCTAAATCCGACCTGACAACGGCCGATGAGCTTTTTGAGGAAGGTAAGATAAGGCCTCTCAAGCCGCCACCCAGGCTCCAACTTTTGGCCATGGATGAATCACGTACCAGCATGAGCGCCAACTCATCCCCTCGGTCAACAAAAAGTTGGGCGTTGCGGTCCCCACGCACCAGGGCCAAGTCAGACTTTGACCCGTTTGCTGCCGCAATGATGGTGGCCACGGCTGATCGAGGGAGAGAGGAGAAGGTGACCCCTTCTCATGAACGGAAAGTATCGAGGTCGCTCTCGCCTTCCCCGCTCGGTAGAGGGAATTTACTTGATGAGAAGATTGCTTCTTTCAAGTCTTCCATGCAACCTGATCCCCTCACCGAGACAAGTAGTACTGATACTGGTACCAGTAAATCTTCGTCTAATAAAAGTAGAAAGAAATGGCGGCTTAGCGATCTGCTTCTTTTCAGAAATGCATCAGGAGGACGTCACGCTGGTAACCGAAACAAAGATCCGATATTCAAGTATTCACCTTCGGGTATCTTCAATGGCTCCCCGGTGTCACCGTCTCCGGCTACTGAGAAGAAAGCGGGTGGCAGTGACGACACTAAAAAGAACGGTCCGCTTGGTTTGAAAGGCATGAAAGGCAGCAATTTCTTTATGAAAAAACCGACGACTGGTAATGAGAAGCATCAACATGTTGCGACGCTAGAGGATCAGAGGAGAAAGGGTCAGGTACCGATGCGGCAAGGCGTATTCAGTTGCATGCGGCTCAACCCATCCATGAACCGGTTGGTACGAGGGATGAACACGCACCACTTGAGCAAGGGCAAGTGATTTTAGATATGTTTTGTTTTTTTTACTTTTTTTCTTTCTTTTTTCCCTCTCTTTACAGATCGTGTATACTGTGTACTTGTTTGAATTATTATTTCCAAGTATTTTTTTTTTTTTGGGGGTAAATACGTACGAGCTATATGAGGTGTTTACAGAGGTTGCACTTAATTGAAACTGTCGAGAGGTTTGTCTTTTGAACTCCTAAGACGGTCAGATTTCCTAATAAATCAATTTGGAAAGATATTGCTAGAAACTCATTTTTTGTATTTATGTTTGTTTTTTGTTTGATAAACTTTTTAATCTTTTAATATAGTAGGGTATTTCTCTTTGTTTGCTTTAATTTTGTTGCTAATTAACCTGGATGAGGAATACTATTTACTATTTGTATTGGAGCTTCCATCATTAATTAAGTCGCTTATTTGTTTTCATTGGATTGCTCTGTTTTTTTTAATTGTTCACGACATAAACAAAGATAATGCTTACAATGTTTTTAATTGACAAATTACAATTTTTTTTTTCAATTAAGAATGGCCACCATTGCACATTTCAATGGGTTAATTACTCGACCCCATAATTAGGATTGGATGAATTAAGAATAAGTTAATTTGATAATCTTGATAATCATAAAGAATAATTTCTAATTTTAAAATTCAACATTTGAGATTGATGTTTACTATGTGCATATGATTTATATTAAAAATGATGAAAATTTGCAAGTTCTATCATTTATCAATAAAAGTTTGTAAAGGTCTATACGTAACAATCTTTGATTGAATATCAAATTGCACAAATTGTATGAAACTTCTTGTAGCTTATTTAAAATATATATATATATATATATATATATATATATTATCAATATTTTCAAGTCAAGCCATTCATAATGGACAACAATTATTGCAGAAAATAATTTTCATTTTGTCTACACTTAAATTCTTAAACAAGTGACGGAATTGAAAAAAAAAATATATAAGAAACACCTTCAAATTTGTAATATTCTGACTTGTTAGCAGAAGGCTAGAGCTGGACGCTTACATTCCCTTAGCTAGCAGCTAGCTGAGCTTGCCCATATCTAACCTATGCTGGTAACAATTGGCTCAAATTAAGTCTAAAACCTATGCTATATATATTACTTGTAGATTCTTTTTAATTTGATCCACTCAATGAGTAAGGTAAGGTCCATTTTTTATTCTTAAAAAAAGTTTGAAATTTGAACCACTAGCTAGATTAGGAGGAATTAAACTCTGTTTTAACACAAGAAAATCAGAAAAATGAATAAAAGGAAAAATTAACAAATTAAGGTGAAATGACATGGATTCGAATTAACAGAACTTGTTAGAATTAATGAGGTGATAAGTATGAAAAGGGGCATCCAACATTGAACATTACAACCAGTCAATTACCACTTGCACTACAGCTACAGTTGTATGTATGATTCATAAATCATAGCCGCCGTAATATAAAAATGAATGATTAGTAACGGGGCAAGTCACAGGCAGCAACACCTATCACCAATCACCACCTGGAATCCTGGACTGGATCCACATCAAATTTTAATACATCACAATATATATATGATTTCTCTGTCTTAATTTACTTCTTTAGGCGTGGAGTCGTAGGAAGGAACAAGGGACCATATAAGTTATAGCAATTAACACCTAATCTAGTCTTCAATTCCTTTTTTAAAATTTAGCTTTTGTTGACTGTTTCTTGGTTTTTCTTCGCTTAAACTTAAAGGGAAGTGGAGTTGTGGAGTAGTGGACCGGACCTGGGTCTTTCTTCTCCCGCAAAGAAACAAAGTAAAGTATTTATATTAGAAAATAATACTGTACAGTTGATTAAACTAGAGCACTAAAATCGTGGTGGGTCGCTCGTTTCGTTGGTTTGTTTTCTTTTGTTTTCGAGAGTCGCACGCGTGATTCTTTGACTGCCTGCTTCATTAAAAACAAAAGAAACAAGTTGAATAGGAAGGAATAAATCATAAAAACGTGCCAAGCATACATGACAATGAAATAACAAGACGAGAGGGAGGGAGAGAGTTCTCAAGGATTTCACGGAATGTGATATTAAGGAATATCATTTCAAAAAATACGTCATTACTATATTTGATTTGATTTGCATATAGTTATATATATATATATATATATATATATATATATAGAGTAGGGCTATTGTACTTCGCGAAGTAAAACTTCATTTTACTTCACGCTCATACTCCTATTTCCAAAATCCAAATCGTCGATCCAAACCGTTCAAGTTGTTCTCCATATTGAAATGTGCTTGGAGACCAAATTTTACATTTTTTGGAATTTTTTTATTATTTATTAAGCCACTTTGAAAATCGCTGATCCATTGTGAATAGTAAAAAACAGTAAAAAATTCTGGACCAATGGATCAGCGATTTTCAAAGTGGCTTAATAAATAGTAAAAAAATTCCAAAAAATGTAAAATTTGGTCTCCAAGCACATTTCAATATGGAGAACAACTTGAACGGTCAGATCGACGATTTGGATTTTGGAAATGGGTGTATGAGCGTGAAGTACAATATGGGTTTTACTTCATGAAGCACAATAGCAAAATTCTATATATATATATATATATATATATATATATATATATATATATATATATATATATATATATATATATATATATATATATATATATCACTAGGTCATTAAAATCAGAAGCTACTCAACAATGAGTGGGGTAAAGATATCGACAGATAAGGGTTTGCTTCTGCATGAAGTAAAAACTGCATTGTCAATACCTTTATCCAAAAACAGGTCTGTTTCTAAGAAATTCATAATTTCAAGGTTTCGTTTGGGTAAGTTTGTTCCTATTACTCAACAAATATAAAAAAAAAATTGAATATGATACACAAACACTCTTGATTTAGAGTGTATGATATAGGACATCAAACAATGCAACAGTTTTTAAAGTGCGCATTAAATTAATGAGTGAATCTATAAATATGAAGAAAACAATATCCACAAATACTAAATTGTGCTTTATGAATTATGAAGGGGATAAGAGTAGAAAACAGTCTATAATTCGAAATGAACAATTTAATAATTTCTCCTCTCTCCCTCAAACTAGACAAATCCAAGACACAACATAGCGAATCCCTGCAACTAAATTTATCTTTACAAAATTAATAAGCCCTGTAGAGACCCAACAATGGCTTCTCCCGATCTTCAACTCTTTTCCTTGCCGCCTCTCTTGCTTTAATGGCTTCTTCTTCCTCTTTAGACATGGTTTTGGGTTTTGCATCGCCTCGCTTTCTCTTGTTAACAGCAATTGAAGACGGTGCCCCCTTTGTGTTTCTCGTGGGATTCAATTGTTTTGAAACAACCAAACCTGGCGATGCTCCTGTAGACTTGGTACCAGCTGATGGTTGGCCTATATCAGGTTTAGTGACTTTGCCGGATTTTGATGCCTCTTCTAGAGTCACCCATTTGCCTAAACAAAGTTCAGGAAAAGAAAGAATTGGTACAAAAATTTTAGCAATAAAATAAGCTACTGTGACAAAAGTAAAGTACATACCTAAAGCAGCAGAATAATATAAATCAGAATTCTTGTCGTAGTGAAAGCCGTTCAATTTATTGTAATAATACCCAGAAGAAGAATCAAACTCCCAATCTGCAATGCAAACATTACAATATATAAAAAAAAGGTCAAGCTTGATGAAAATTCATTTTAGAAATGAAATTTCAGCATCCAACAGATGCAGATGAAATTTAATAGTAGAAATGCATTTTTAGATACCAGTGCACAAAACTCTAGCTTAGTATTTTTATTTTTTTTTCATTTACAGGTACAAGACAGATGTTAATATCTTTTTTTTTAGTGAAGACGGATGTTAATATTAATTGAGAGTGAGGCTATGGTACTATGCATGGAATGGATTGGTCTGAGCTATGGATTAATATTTTTGTTTTTAAAGTTCAAACAGTCGATCTGAACCGTTCAACATGATCTCCATATGAAAATGTACATGTAGATCAATTTTTACATAAATTACAATTCTTTTTACTATTTTATTAGATAAGTAGAAAATCACTTGATCTAAAAATTCTAGACCATGCAAAATTAGTGATTTTCTAACTATCTAAAAAAAATTCTAAAAAACATAAAATTTAGTCTACAAGTACATTTTCATATGGAGATCATGTTGAACGGTTCAGATAAACTATTTTAACTTTGAAAACAAAGATATTGATCCATAGTATGGACCAATCTGCACTATGCACAGTACCATAGCCTCACTCATCAATTTATTATATTTTCACTATTGTTCAATTAGATTTGTTTTGTCTAACTAATTTCATAAAAGACCCGACAAAGAAAAAAGACTGGTTGCTTGAGTCTGAAGACGAATAATGCTGGTCGCTGGATATGATCGGAATATTTACTAATTTGCTACAGATATAAAATAAAATACACTACCATTTTCAGGTTTCGCTGAACATTTCGAGCTATCTGCAGTTTCTACTGTATGACCACTAGATACTCCTTGAAAAGAGGCCAGGTCTTTCTGGTAACTCTTTCTGGCTTTCTGCGAAAGAAAAACAAACAAGTTCAAACTAAAATACTGAACTATATTACAATTAAAATTCAAATCTACCTAGTTTTAGCTCTTCTTTGCACATACTTAACACAAAACAACCAAGAACCCATATATTCTGAGTACTTTTTCTGTTAATTTGAACACCATTTTTTCAAATCAACAACAAGGGATGTGTTATGCTGGCACTTTCGCTTGCTGTATTTTGTTTGCCAGATGTTTGTTCTAAAATAAAATATACTACCACTTCCAGTTGTTGGTGCGGATGCATGGTATATAGATAGGCACTCTTTATTTCTAACTTAAGGAACAAAAGGATGTGATTCTATAAAATTTACAAAAAAGAAAAAAATATTTAAAAGCAAAGACATACTGCTTCTATTTGTTCAAGGGCACGAGCAGCTGCCTTCTGTTCTTTCTCTTTCGCAGCACCTTCCTTTTGCATGGTAGCGAGTCGCTGGGCGACAGTGTCCTTGTGCCGCTTCCCCAGCTCATGTGTTCTGATGCTTGCCGGGTTATTGGATATGTATATTTTGCAGAACTCACACCATTTGTTTCCCTGACTAACCCAATACTGTAACAACAACAACAACAACAACAACAACATATGCAAAACAGATCAGGATTGATACTATTCTATTAAAGTGTACACTTACTCACTACTTATGCCCATAACACTGTAATACAGTAATAAGGTTCCCCATAGATTTTTACCCCCTTCACCTTTTGTGGTTATGTAGTAAAAGAGATCAATTCTGAGGGAGTGAGGGGTACAAATTTCCAGAAAATTGAGAGGAACCCACCCACTCAATTATGGGTTGCTCAGTTGAGTGAAAAGAGAATTCGGACTAATTGCACATAGCTATCTAGAAGAAAAGAGAAATTCATACGAATTGTCACCATATAATACCAAGTCACAGAAGTAAATACCAAATCCTACAATTTCATAGAAAAATTCTAAATAAGAGCAAGAAATTAGACAGATAACTACCTCCGTCATGCTGTTATGGTGAGAAGGATGGAAGCAACGAACTGCGACAGTGCAATTGGCCAAATCAAACCCTAGCTTTGCAAAAGAGTACTATCGTCTATCAATCGGCAATCGCTCTCAGAAGCAAATCTCATGCGCGAGCACGACGAATCGACGATAGACCGGGAGCGTAATTTGGTGTGGGCCCCATCAGGTCGCCCCCGAAGTAAGTTGGGCCATTGACTCGTTGGGCTGAAGAAAGGTATGTTGGGCCGTCGTTAAATTTTTAATATTTCTTTCTGGATTTTGGAACCAACTACGAGTAATGAGTAATCCATGGTTTGTGCTCTGTCTACTGAAAAAGTAAAAACTAAAACAAGTCTGCTTGCAATTGACCTTATTATACTAATTCCACATTGATAGGGCCATGTTCCACAGGCCCTTTTACTTAATTTAAACTGGGCCATGAACGACTGGGATTCGGACCTCACTAAGAGGCCAACCCGAAGTCATATGAAAGGCCCAAATATCCACCAAGTCGGGGCCCAGTACAGCGGCCCCAATATGCCTTAAATGGGTTCGTGTTAACCGACATGCGGGATGATGGTGGAAACGGCTAACTTAATGCCCCCCATCCCAGTAACGGCTGACATAACTACCCACGTCCTCCATAACTGCCCGAGATAGCAGTTATGGATGGACTATATAAGGCGGTGATTCCCATGAAGCGGGGACACTTTTTCCAACCACGAGAGATCATACAGGATAGAGTCAGAATCTCTCACAATCCACCCAGAGTTCACAACTCCCTTCACACCTCGGCCTGCCATCTTTCGGCAGGACGATTCCTACTCAGCCCAACTTCCCATACGGCCTCATCTCCCAAGATAGGACGTATCAACCACCGTGGAGCCACGCCTCTGCTCATACAGAGATTTAGATGGCTCAACAAAACACGTCAGTTCCGCTCCCACCAGGAGTCACAGTCCCGCTAGGTGCAATGATCACACCACCTCCTCTTGTAACCCCGCTTACAGGGAACCCCTCCCACAGTCAGCCTCACGCGGTGAGGCCTAATAATCCGATAATACGACCTTCTGGTCCTCAACCGACACAACCTCGCCACACGGGCCCCGACATTGCTGCTCACCCTTTGTTTACCGAAGGACACGCGAGCAGACCATTGTTTACTGAGCACACACCGTTACTCGGTACTTATCACCCACCATACATACCGCACTACGCTCAACAGACGCCATTTTACCCTTATGGTGCGACCACCTACACGCCGTACACCTCGATGTACCCTCAGTATTCTTATGCGACACCACCTGCACAATGGGGTCCGGGAGGTGCTCAAGGGGTATATCCAGTGACAGGTCCAACGCCACATTCCCAACAAGTACCGCTGCGACCTGTAATCCAGACCGTGCCACTAACTGCCCCGGAGGTACCACATTCCCGGCCTCTATCAGCAAACCGTGTCCTTAGTCGGCCAGTTAAAATTCCTCCTAGAAATTTGAACTCTCAGTTCGTAGATGTTCGAACTGGTAGTGAAACAGACACGCCCATCCAACAAGACCAACAGGTCCAATCCAAACGCCAAGACCAAAACATTCCACCAACAGGAAATCAAGCAAATGAAAGAAGACAGCAGGAGGGGCAGGGCGAAAGTAGGAACCCTGATCCTGAAAAACAACTACATGTCGAGAACCCCGAAGTTCATCGTAATAACGAGCGCGAATCAGCTAATCATGGTGGAGGTTCCAGACCGTCACGCCGAGAACAGTCGCGCTCCCGTAGGGAACGCGAACGAAGCCCACCCCGAGGTCGGGATAGAACTCGCCGAGATGATCGTAGAAGAAACAAGCGATCACCTACCCCGGTCCGAGGTGTAAATATGGCTCAAATAGAAGAACTGATCCAGACAAGGCTTGCGGCTAAATTGGCCGAGATGGAATCCCAGAAGACAGGTGCCACCTCTCGGCCTATGGGGATCAATGATGGCCCACTCTCCAGAGACATCTACCGCCATTCAATGACGGATTTCAAGTACCCAACAACCCTTCCCAGCTTCCGGGGCAGCGGCGATACTCAGGATCCGCATAACTTCGTGTATGGGTTCCTTGAGCGACTTCGCCTCCTGGGAGCCACTGACGCCATCATGTGCCGCGTCTTCACCACTTGTTTAACAGGTGAAGCATGGAACTGGTACATGACGCTACCTCGGAGATCCATCAACAAGTTTGAAGACTTCGCAAAACTGTTCCTGGAAAGATACACGATTATTAAGCCACCGCAAGCTACATGCGAGATGCTCCTAGACATTGTCCAGGGACAGCGTGAAAGAACAGGTGCGTTTGTTAATCGGTTTATCCAAGCATCTCGGTGAATTCAGAATCTCAACAAAGAATTCGCCTTGGCTGCCATCAAGAAAGGACTTCGCAAGGGGGGTCCGGGTACTTTGCGTTACGAGGCACATATGAAGAAAATGACTACTTTGAGGGAATTTGTAGCCTTTGCTGAGGGTTACATCCGTGCTGAGGACGATAATGGCAGTCCCACGAGGTTCCGATCCCGATCCCCCCGTCCAACAAACAAACAGCAGACTCAAGATAGGTCTCGCAATCAAAGAGAACCTCGGCAAAACCAACCAACCGAGCACACTTCCGGTACCAAAGGGTACCGACAGCATTTTGTGCGATATGCTCCTCTCACTAAGAAGCGGCATGAGATGTACAACATTATAGAGGGCATGTTCGATCTCCCTCCGCCGTTGCCAGAGAGCATTTTTACGGTGATTGATAACTCAAAAAAGTGTGAATACCACGGATTCAACGGGCACTCCACCGCAGAATGCCTTCAACTGAAGGACATCCTGGAAAGACTAGCCCGAGAGGGCAAACTGGTCGAATTTATCAACCCCGACTTCTTCAAGAAGTTTTTCAAGAAATACAATGGTCAAGGTAAATTGTTCAAGAAACCTATCCCATACAGACAGGATTATACAGGACCTCAGGTTAGTGAGGTCGCTCCCCAAAACCGGGATGGCCCCGAGACACGGCGCCCAGAGCGGCAGGGCAGCCCTGTCATAAATGTGATCAGTGGAGGCCATCGCGGTACTGCCCGACAAATCATACCACGCGACAATCGAAAACCGTACCCCACTGTCCTACCGGTCGAAACCATGAATGATAAAAAACGGCCTCGACCTGAGGAAGTGATATCTTTTTCCGAGAAAGACCTCGGTGCAATTTCGGGCCCACATGATGATCCCATAGTGCTTAACCTCAAGATCAACACTCACCGGGTTAAAAGGGTGTTAGTTGATACTGGCAGCTCGGCCGACATCCTATATTTACCAGCCTTTACGCAAATGGGCCTCAACACTCGCGCCCTCCAACAACACATATCACCTTTGATAGGCTTCACGGGAGACGCCCTTCAACCTCGGGGAATGATGCCCCTAAAAGTGACATTCGAAACATCCCTTCGGACAGTGGAAGTCATGGTGGACTTCCTCATTGTGAATGCCCCTTCTGCGTACAATGCGATCTTGGGAAGAGCGACCTTGAATAAAATCGGTGCTATCATTTCTCCTTCTCACCTCAAAATCAAGTTCCACACCGAAAACGGGATAGGGGAAGAATGTGGCCAACAGCAGGTAGCTCGTGAATGCTACATGACAACCATTCAAGGTCACGGAGGTTCTGTTCACCAAGTTGATCAGCCTGATGCAAAGACCAATCCACAGCGGTTGCGTTCTAGTACTGATTTTCTACCTCCAAACACCGACCTCGCATTGGACCCAGTGGATAAAGCTGAGGCAAAAGCTCCCCTTGAGCCCGTTGATGAAGTCGAGCAAATTGAATTAGGTGATGGCAAAACACTTAATGTAGGAAAGGCGATCCAAGGGTCGGCACGGGCCGAGTTAATCAAATTCCTCCAAGAAAACCAATCTGTTTTCGCTTGGACTGCAGCCGACATGCCGGGAATTCCTAGGTCAATTGCCGAGCACTGATTGCACATTAAAACAGGCTCAAAACCAGTCAGACAGAGGAAGCGTAATATGGGGGACGAACGACAGCAAGCCGTCAAGCGCGAGGTAAAGAAATTACTTGATGCTGGCTTTATAAGAAATGTCGAATGCCCGGAATGGACAGCCAATCCTGTGCTTGTCAAGAAATCCAATGGCGACTGGCGTATGTGTATCGATTATACCGATCTCAACAAAGCATGTCCTATGGATCCTTTCCCTTTGCCCAAAATCGATCAATTGGTCGATTCAACCTCGGGACATGCTTATCTCAGTTTCATGGATGCCTTCTCCGGGTACAATCAGATCCGGATGAGCCAAGCCGACGAGGAGAAAACTGCTTTTACTACCAACTCGGGACTTTACTGTTACCGGGTCATGCCTTTCGGATTGCGCAATGCTGGGGCCACATTCCAAAGAATGGTTAACACCGTTTTCCAAGGCCAGATTGGACGAAATGTAGAGGCATACGTAGATGATCTACTCGTCAAAAGCATGTCTGACCTCGACCATGTCCGAGATCTCCGCGAAACCTTCGCGACATTAAATTCGGCCAACATGAAGCTCAACCCAAAGAAAAGCTTCTTCGGTTTAACTGGTGGTAAATTCCTTGGCTTCATGGTTTCTATGCGGGGTATTGAGATTCATCCCTCCAAATCACAAGCCATCCTCGACATGAAACCACCCCGAAATCTCAAAGAGCTGCAATCTCTCACAGGAAAACTGGCCGCTCTTAACAGGTTTATTGCGAGATCTGGGGATGTGTGTTTTCCTTTCTTTAAGGCCATGCGCAAGTCGGCCAAATTTGAATGGACAGATGAATGTGCGATAGCCTTTGAAAAGGTCAAATCCTATCTCGCCAATCCACCGTGTCTCAGTAGGCCAACCACAGGTGACACCTTGGTGTTGTATTTGGCAACAACAGGGCATGCAGTAAGCGCTGCCCTTGTTCGAGAAGAGGGACGCGATCAGAAGCCGGTCTATTTCGTTTCACATGTACTCCGGGATGCCGAAACCAGATACTCCCAGATTGAAAAAGCGACATATGCTCTAGTCATAGCCGCACGGAAGTTGAGGCCGTACTTTCAATCACATCCCATTAAGGTTTATACCGGGATTCCACTTAAGAAGGCCTTCGCAAATTTTGATTCATCCGGGCGATTGCTCGCTTGGGCGCTCGAGTTATCTGAGTTTGATGTCTCTTTCCATCCCCAAAATGCCCTGAAGTCTCAGATCTTCGCCGACTTTATTGCTGAATACTCTGGACTTCCTCCCGAATCTGAGGGACGCTGGGTAATTCATGTTGATGGTGCCTCTTCATTACAAGGGGCGGGAGCCGGGGTATCCCTCACTGGTCCACAAGGGGAAACCCTGAATTATGCTCTTCACTTTCAATTCCCGGTAACAAACAATACCGCGGAATACGAAGCCATGATAGCGGGCCTAAAGTTGGCTAAAGAATTAGGAGCCCGCGAGGTTCACCTCCGTAGCGATTCTGAGTTAGCAGTCAAGCAAATCAATGACGAATGTCGAGTTATGGATGACAACTTGCGCAAATACCGACAGCAGTTCCACCAGCTCAAGAGTCACTTCGACAAGGTCAACATTCAACATGTTTCTCGCAACAAAAATTGCCAAGCTGATGCTTTATCCAAACTCGGTGCTTCGGGCAACCTTGACAAAGAACGGCCCGTGATTGTTATGGATGTTCCCGAATCCAGCATTCACACTGATACCACAGCTGTTCTCGCCATCAATGAACCCGGTGAGTCCTGGTTCACCCCGATGTGGACTTTCCTTAACACGGGGGTCCTACCCACAGACCAATTGGAAGCCCGACGTCTGAAAAGGATCGCGCCCATGTATTCTATTTTCAACAATCATCTCTATAAACGAGGATACGTGCGACCTTGGCTCAAGTGTATAAACGAAGAGATGGCTTCAAAAATGTTATCAGAAGTACATGAGGGCATCTGTGGGAGCCATCAAGGGGCGAAAACTCTTGCAAAACGCATTCTCCGAGCTGGTTTTTACTGGCCAACCATGCAACATGATGCAGCAACTTTGGTCCGAAAATGCGAACGGTGCCAATACCATAGCAAGTTGAGTAACATTCCGGCATACGACCAGATATCCATCTCGGGGGCCTGGCCTTTTGACTTATGGGGAATAGACATAGTCGGGCCATTTCCCACAGCTGTTAGACAGCGCCGTTGGATCATCGTTGCGGTAGAATATTTCACCAAATGGGTTGAAGCCGAAGCACTAGCCACAATTACAGCCGCAGCAGCAGAGAAGTTCATTTGGAGGAACATCATTTGTCGTTTTGGCATACCACATGCACTTATCTCGGACAACGGAACTCAATTCAATGCAGCTCGCACCATCGCATTTCTTTCCAACTTGGGTATCCAAAACAATTTCACCTCGGTCAGCCACCCGGCTAGCAATGGATTGGCCGAAGTCACCAACCGTACAATCTTAGACGGTCTGAAGAAGAAAGTTGCGGAGAACAGGAAAGACTGGCCCGACATTCTTGATGGCATCTTGTGTGCTTATCGCACAACACCCCGAGAGGCTACACAGCAAACACCATATTCTCTGGTATTCGGGATGGAAGCAGTCACTCCAATCGAATTGATAGAACCATCTCTCCGCACTTTGGCATATTCCACTGAAGCGAACCGCGATGCACGTGCTGCTGACCTCGACCTCATCACCGAAGGTCGGGAGAAAGCTCGCATACGCACCATGGAATATCAACGTCGAGTTAAGCGTGCATTCGACAAACATGTGGTACCTCGTGCATTTCAACCTGGTGATTTGGTTCTCAAAACTGTTGAAGCTACTGGCAAACATGTCAGTAAACTCGCTCCTCAATGGGAAGGTCCCTTCAAGGTCATCCGACCCCGAGGAAAAGGCGCATACGAGTTGGAAGATCCGAGTGGTTTCATCCTTACTCGACCATGGAACGCTTGCCACCTTCGGAAATTCTACACTTAATGTATGATTTTACTTTAACATTGTTTTACTTCCTATATTCCATGTAAAGTTATGGGCGAGATAAGCCTTTTTTCTGTTACATCTCATGTATTTTACCTAGACCGAGATACAAGTTTTTGTATGGTCCTGGGCTCTTCTCAATATATATATAATATTTGATTGTGTTCTTATTATTTGGGGTACGAGATATATGAACGAAAGCCTTTTTGGCAACGAAATAAGTCTTGGTTAACATTCCCGAGATACACAACAAATAAATGTAGTCTTACGAGACGACGACTGTTAAACCAGTAATATGATTTTTATTTTTATGTTCGCGACATTAATCGAAAACCCTTCGGGGTAACGTATATGTTTCTCGCGACCTCCCTTTTCCCCGATGTCGATAAATAAAAAAAAGAAGGGGGCAAGAAGGATATATACAAAGCATGAACCGAGATAAAAATCGAAAGAAACATCTCGGAGAAATCAAGACAAGTTAAGAAATGATAATAGTTTAAGGATTACAACATTTCTGTTAAAACCCCCACATCTCGGGGGTATGAATAAATTAATACATCACATTTCTGTTAACCCCCACATCTCGGGGGTATAAAATCATTCACTCCTAAACAAAATAAAATTCCTTGCTTCCTCGGCTCGATATGATCCTGCATATAAACAAAAAAGGACATAGTAAGCATAGGCCAGAATACAACATCTCGAGGAATAAGATATATAAATTTACACTTACAAATAGATGGGTCCGCCTCTTTGGGACTTTCATTTCCTCCTTCACGAGGTGAGATGTGAGCATCTAAAGTCGCCTCATTTCCTTGCTCGTCTGGGTTGATCGCCTCATCTTCTTCAGTTGCCCTCATTTCGAGGTCTACACTGTTACCTTCAGACTCAGAAGGCAAACCGTCCAGCTCTTCAGATGGGGCATCTGGCAAATCGAGATGCTTGGGCCATTTATCCTTAGGCCAGGGATGGACGATACCTGAAGCCGGATGATTTTCAAGCACAAGTCCTCCATTAATTGGAGTACCATCCGGGTTCAATAATGAATCACTCTCTTCATCCCAGCGGTAACCCGAAAGATTTTTTGTAACAATCTTTTCGGGGTCCACCTCGGTAAACCCTACCTGCTCGGGCCTAAACGGGTAATGGCCTGCTAGTGCCTCCAGATAGTTATGGACGGTTGCTGTCATCATGTCAACACATGCATAAGGGACAGCTTGTGTGAAGGCTCGGCTGCCCAGAAATTTGCTAAGTGTTGTCTTTGGCAACTCATGCATCTCGGCCTGAAGTCGGGCGTTCTCTGCCTTCACGTCCTCCAACTCTTTAGTTCGGGCCTCGAGGTCGGTCTTAAGACGTGCCGACTTGCCCTTGTAGTCCTCGGCTTTGCGTTTCTGACGCTGCAATTTCTCCTCTGCCTCCTTACGCTCGGTATCGGCTTGCACGCCCATATGCGTTGCAAACTCGAGTTTGGCCTTAAACACAGCAGCTTGGCCATTCGCTATTCTCATTTCCTTATCCTTTTTTGAGGCCATTTGCAAAAAATAGTTCCTCTCTAGAATAGCCCTGTTTAGCGCCTCTTGGTCAGTACGAATGACGAGGGAATCCCGTTTGTCAATCGAGTCCTTCAGAAACCCGAAGTACACCCCGGCATCATGCAGTAAGCTCGATACATGACCAATAACTTGGTCGGGGTGCTCCTCAGCCCATTTCCTTTGGTACTGAGTGGTGGTTAACCTGAAGGTTTCCCGAGAAAAGGCAGCATGAACCTCGGGATGGTCAACCTCGTCCTGCATAAGCGTGTATCCGGGGAGATAGGCCAAAATACTGTCCGGGAAACCCCGAGAAATATTTGTACCCCACACAAAACCAGTTTGTCGCCCTTGGTCAGAAACTCGCGACTTCAGGTACTCCCTATGTTCCTCTGAGGGGTCCCACACGTTGGCGGCTGCGTCGTCAATAATTTTGTCTAGTTCCCCTTGAGCAGCGTCGACTTGAGCTTGGGAGGGTTCCTCTACAACCTCTTTCGATTGACCCAAAACAACCTCGGGTTGAATCTTTTGTTTTTTGGCCTCGGGATGCTCAGAAGCCGTACCCTTTCCCTTTTGCTCCCTTGTCAAACGAGGAGGAGCGTCTACAGATACTTCCTTCCTTTTCTGAGACCCCCCGAGTTTGGAAGAACCGGAGGTGTTGTCCTTGATACTTTTCCCAGTATGTGCCGATCTCGGCTGACGAGTTACGGGAGTAGAGGCCGACTTCGGTGTTTTCTGAACTATAGCCGCCTTCGGCTTGGGTGGGTTCTTAACCCCTTTCTTTTGCACAACCCCGCCCTCCGGGTTAGCTACGACTGGGAAGGAACTAGCGGCCTTCCAAGGCAATGCCATATAACCGTGACCTGCGACATAAAGGGTATGCGAAAGTTAATACATTATTCATGTTATTACAAGTTAGATAAATAAATATGATGCACATGTATACCGGTGTAAATTAAAAGCAAAAAACACTAACTTGTGAAATAATAATCAAGAATTTCTTTAGCCTCTAAATCAGCTGGAGTCAGGGGATCAGGTGAGGTCGGCATCAATTTTTTCTTTTCTAGAGGGCGCCATTCCTTTCGTATATTTGTTAAGCACTTCAGTTCCTCAGGGTTCTCGAGATATACCCACCCGTGGTTCCACTCGTCCGCTTTGGACAGTTGCTCAAAAAGCGCCAAACCATTAGGGCGCTTCCGTATTGCGAGATAACTTTCACTGTTATATAACACGGTGAAATAATGAAAGAATAACCCGACACTCGGGAAATAATTCTTCAACTCGGGCAAGTAATCGAATACAAACTTGAAGCTCATGATGTAACACCATGCGGGTGCGGTCAGCTGTGCAGGAGCCACTTCGAGATGTCGCAATATCTCACGTGCGAACTTGGATAACCTTATCTTAAACCCGCACTTTGGCATTTTCCAATATATGCACATGCCGCGCTCTGAGTCGTGAGCTCGGTCATTTGGACCCGGGGCTACCATCCGAACTACCTCTCGAGAATACTCTTCTCTGTTGACCTCCAGCACAAGTTCGTCGTAGAAGGCATTACAATACGCTTCACATTGGACAACCAGCTTGGGTGAAATACCAGCAGATGTCGGGAAGTTAGTATCATTTGCGTGGCCATCTCGGGGAACTATTATTTTCTTGGCCTTTTGGTTTTTGGGTTTCGAAGGCCCTTGTGATGTTCCCACTGGGGTGTCAACCAGTTCACCCCGAGATGGACTCTCGTGCTCATCTCCTTCAATATATTCTTCCTCCTCATTATCTCCCGACATTGCGTCAGAATGTACGGGAGTCATCCCATATAAACTCTTGCCCTTACCAGGGCGGGGGGGTGAAAAGGATAGTGGGGACACCTCCTCATAGGTATGGGGGGATTGGTCCCGAGATCCACCTTGTTCTTCGGCCATTTCTAAATTTACGAATAAACAGGATTGGCTTAAGTCACCGAGCTTACTATTACAATGTCAGTTTCTAAAAGCATTTATGCTACTGATGCACATTAGATGTCAAAGTTATGGTAGGCAAATAGACTCCTACAACATTACCATACTTATGCTCCCTAACCTTGGTAAATAAACATTACAACATGCTGGATTTATCAATTCAAGGCCAGTTACCGAGGTGATAAAGGTTTACCTTCTTGGAGATTTGAATGCTCGACTTTCGTCCGACGTTCACTTCCGAGATTGGCAGCTCCTGAATTCCGAGATTGCTTTTGCTCTTTCGCTCCGATATCAAATGGCTTAAGTAAACGATACTGAATAAATGGGGGGGGGCCGAAATATATAGAGGTCTTCTTTTTTCCCGCTCAATACTTGCGTAGTTTTCGAAACGACGCCACGAAACGTCGCGTTGTCCCTTTTCATCATGGCGACGCCTCGATTCCCGCGCTCATTCACCGGACGCGAGCTCTCACCGAGTTAACGCGTGCCACGTGTCAAGCAAGGATTGCGCCATCACCTCGTTTCCCTGACTGATTTGATGGGTGATTTGATGGCTGACGGCGGGCTAACGGAAGACGAGGCGTCAGGCATTTAATGCCGATATACTATATAAACTTCCTCCGTCTCACTTTAACGATCCATCAACCGTACCTTTTTCTTTCTACCTCGCGCTATCACGAGATGACTGATCAAGTGAATGATGAGGTTGCCATTCAGAAAGGTGATATTCCGTCACCTCCAACACTCCCTCCACATCCATGCCCCGAGGTCGCCACCGACAAATCAAACGAAGAAGGCGACCCACTAGCTTGGGACCGATGTGCCATTTGCAAGTTGAGGGGATACTCTCCGCAAATGTTTCATTGTGACGACTGCGAAGAAGCTTTTCATCCCGGGTGTTCGGCTCGACGATCACCTCGGAATCATCATGACCCTCGCTTCACATCCTTCACTTGCAAGCAATGCCTTGCTCAAGCACGCCAGAACAAGCGCCGCCGTCAGGAATAGTTTTAGTTAGATATAGCATGTCGCATGTCGTATTTAGTTTAAATCTTATATTGTATGATTTTGCGATATTAATGAAATTTCATCAACTGTTTCATTTCTTGTCTTGATTATGTCGAGTTCCATCCCGACCTCCGTCTTGATTTTTTCAATTAAAAAAAGAAAAAGAAAAAAAGGAAGCAAACATGCCTATTTAAATCTTGCCTATTTTAAAACCTGCCTATTTAATGGCATACAGTTGGGCAGATGGCGGTTGAACGACTATAAATAGGGTATTCCTTCCAGAGAGGGGGACATACTTTCCCTTTGCTTTTGCTTCTTAGAAAAACATTTCCACCTCGCGTATATCATGTCTGTTAACCGACATGCTTTAGAGTTCCTAGCGGAACGTGCAAGGCAACGTCGAGCTATTGAACGTCGAATTATCCCATCTCGCCCTGTTGGTTCATCCAGCTCCAGCCGAGGTCCCCAGGCCACACAACGACGTGTACTTACAACCGAGGAGAGAGAAGACTTGATCCAAGACTTTCCCAATGACTTGGATTGGATGCTGGATAACGAGTCCATCACCATCCGAGACCTTTTAAATTACAAGCTGGCGGTATTCAGGGAGGTGGGCGATGAATTTAACATCGTCGAATTCCTCGGACCTCTTCGCGATTGCCTGGCATGTGGGAAATCTGCCCCAAAAGAAGACATGGTCAAATGTCGGGGTTGTCGCACATGGTGGCATCCCTCTCATTTTTTGATTCATGATCGGTCGGATCCCCGACGTCGATTCTTCAGATGTCAAACTTGCCAAACCCGACATCCCAATGCACCCACATTGGCCACAGCTACTCCGGACCAGATTTGGGAAGACGACCATTTTGAAGATCCTGATAGTGAGATGATGGACTTCATTCCTTCACCTCCGGGATTCCATTAAATTACTCATGAGAATAATAGTTAATAGGCTAAGTAGACCCGCCTTTATTTTTGCTTGAATCTTTTAGTTTAGCTCGAGTTGTAACGAGTCTTTATTAATATAAGAAGAGTTTATTTATATTTGGTACTCTTTTAATAATTGTGCTTTCATGAGTTATACACCCTCAAGTCGAAAGCATCTCGCTGATGCATTCCGACTTCGGGGGCTAATGATAGGGCCATGTTCCACAGGCCCTTTTACTTAATTTAAACTGGGCCATGAACGACTGGGATTCGGACCTCACTAAGAGGCCAACCCGAAGTCATATGAAAGGCCCAAAGATCCACCAAGTCGGGGCCCAGTACAGCGGCCCCAATATGCCTTAAATGGGTTCGTGTTAACCGACATGCGGGATGATGGTGGAAACGGCTAACTTAATGCCCCCCATCCCAGTAACGGCTGACATAACTACCCACGTCCTCCATAACTGCCCGAGATAGCAGTTATGGATGGACTATATAAGGCGGTGATTCCCATGAAGCGGGGACACTTTTTCCAACCACGAGAGATCATACAGGATAGAGTCAGAATCTCTCACAATCCACCCCGAGTTCACAACTCCCTTCACACCTCGGCCTGCCATCTTTTGGCAGGACGAATCCTACTCAGCCCAACTTCCCATACGGCCTCATCTCCCGAGATAGGACGTATCACACATGTTGGTATTTTCTCTTCGTTCCGACATTTTTATTTATATCCAAAGTTAATTACAAATTAATAAAATTGTCCAGAAGCGTCAGTTTTTATTAAAAATGTCCAAACAGACCATTAAATGGCCGGTCCTGAATTTAATTTTTTTTTCTGTTTTAGAGCCTATAAATACCTATTTTTTTCTCTCTCTCCCGTGTTTTGCTGAATCTCGTGTTGTTTTCATTAGTCTCGTGCTGTTTCTTTTGATAATACAGGCGCGAAAAAGAATGCAGAGTCACAATTAAATTCGCAGACGTATCATTCAATTCAATAAAATCCACACAAATTGTGTTATTAAAAAATCCACACAAATTGCAATAAAGTCCACACAAATTGAAAATAAAAAAAGTTCACAACATATAAATAAACATGTATATATAATAGGGATAAATCACCTGTTACTACTACTACTACGCCTAAAACTAAATCCGCAAAAGAAACTGCTTTCGGCAAATAGCCTACCGGATTGTCTACTAGATGGCTCTGCTTGGCTTTCAGACAACCCTGTTTGGCTTCTAGATACCCTTGTTATGCGCCTACTAGTTGACCTCCTCGGTTGGCTTCCAGATGGCTCCCCTTGCACTCCAACCACCTCACCTCCTAAAATAACTGCATCTCCTATTGCTTCTGCAAACATAACAGAAGCATCTAAATAGCTTGTAGCGGTTGAACACCCCTACCAATGGACTTCAAGAACACTGTTCCCTTTGAACATTGCACCAAAAAGTTTATTAATGTTCTTCTCCTCTGATCAGTCCAGTCGTCCGCCATTATTGTACAACCAGTCTCTCTCCACACACTACGAAATCATTCAACAAATATCTTTACTTCTTCAATATTTTTCTCAAGCAAGTAACCACGAACATCGTGAAAATTTGGACCTCGATAGCCAAGTCCAAAACTAGAAATTGCATCCAACATGAGTTGATAATACTTGGAGTTCAAGCATTGAAAGGAACCCGGTTAATACCATCACCTTGAAATATTTTCTCACAATAGAGACATGCAATGACCTTCACATTTTTATCATTCACAGCAATAATGCGTTCAGTACAATGTCCCCAAGCCGGATCCGTTTTGCCTCTTGTGGCAGTTTTCGGAGAAGAAGGTGCGACAGATTCACTTGCTTCAAGATTAATTGCCGACATGATTTATGTACAACAACAATGATTAGGTTCATCAAAAAACTATAAAACTCGAATGATTAAACAATTATTATAGTTTCGAATTGATGTCAGAGAAACCTAGAACAAAATAATTATAAACACATCATAAAATAAATCTCAGACGACTATCGTGAGTATTAATATTTTCTCATCACATGCCTCAAGATAAAGCAACTCAAAAGTAATTTCACCTACAACCTGTAAAGAACCACACATGTAAATAATAATTTTATCCAAAAAAAACAACAACGAAATTCTACAATTCTCTTAAAATAGAAGCCATCTTCAGAACTCACTAAACTGAATTTGAGTTATTCTCAAACATAAACACCAGAATAATAGTGGATCATAATCTCGCTAAGTATCCCAATTAAATTGTATTTTAAAAACTAAATACATTAAGAAATACTTAAACAAGCAACATAAATGAATTACCTGATTTGTTTTTTTTGAAATTTTCATGACATAAATTGTCAGGAATCAGGATTGTTGCATTTGCACAGTGTACAGCAGCACATCTTATATAGTGTATATTACCACGCATCTAAACCCAAACAGTATCCTACTCAGGCATATTTGAATGAGTTATATTGTCTAAACTACAACATACAAAAAACTGAATTGAAATGAAGTAACAAAACTTCATCCAGCGGTTACACAACACTCAAATCCTCTTGTTCATAATTACTGATACCGAACAAAATTAATCCCTCTATGAATTGTTCAAAGGATTACCAAACTAATACCTCTATGTTACCAGTTATTGGCAATCATTGGCAACCCTACTACTCTCATCTAAAATTCTATTTTCATTTGGGCATTTCATCAAACACTTAAAATGCATGCATGCATCAATTCAATAAAAGTTTACTAAAAAATTCAAGCATTTCACGTATTTTACAGATTTGAATTTATTAATTGAATGAGATTACTTACAATATTGGATGTAGACAACTTCTTTTGCGATTTCGTTTCAACTTTCAAGCTACTTGTGCCGCTGTGAAATACACATAAATAGATCAGCAATATTGAAGAGCACAGCCAAATTGAGAATTGGGAGGTCGTAGGAGGAAGAGCATGGCCAAATTGAGAATTGGGAGGTCGTAGGAGAAAGGAGATCCAATTTCCAGGTGCTTTCCATCTTGGCGATTTGAGAAAAAGGAAGAAAATTTTAGGATCCAAAAGAAAATCGCGATTTCTGCTTGATTTATGAAATATGTATTGAACTGGGTTTTTACTTCGGTTTTGTTCGGCAGTTTTATAAAAACCCAGCCGGTTAAATGGGTTTAAACTGAGTCAGCTGCTTAAGCGGTCTTTAAACAGAACCGAACCGGACAGGTGACCGGTTCTGGTTTTTTTGGATTAAACTGGCAGTCCGGTCCGGTTCTGATAACACTGAACTGAGGGGAGACTTTGGGAGTGTTTACAGTTCTCTAATCTCTGTGTGATTTGGTAATTAGTACCGAGAATAGAGTTTTAGGGTAAGCCAGGTACCCTGGCAGCTATTGTAAATAATTTCTTTATTAATACAATAGTTAGTTGGCTATTGGCCACTAACCTTCAAATGTTGCAATTGTGGAGGCCCCACACTTGGATGGGGTCTAAATTTTGAGTTTAATAGCCTCACATATATGTATCAGAAGTATCTACAAGATTCAAGATCTCATTACCATAAAAGAAGAGATTTTTATTTTTGACAACACGGATAACTAAAGAAATATTCTTTGAACTAATGGAATGCAGAAAGTTGTTGTTGTTTCAGGGCAATTCCTGGGGAAGAAGCGAAGCATGCCAAACTAATAAAACTAAACAGACAAAGTGATGTTATGAATCTTAATTGGAGTGATGTTATCCGCCAGGTCAAAGTGCCCCACTAATCGTGAAAAGAACATCATTTGTTGCTCATATGTAAACTTGATGTTCTCCACCTGTTTCAAAAGGTGACCAGATAAGAAAACTTTAGGTCTCAACCAAACACCAAGAAACAAATCGACTAAGACTAAGTGAATACCTTGCGAAATCCGTGTTGTTCCCCTTCATACTCGACCAATGCAACAGATACACCCTTCTCCTTCAAGGCCTTGTAAATCTTTTGAGACTGATCCGGTGGCACAACCTGAATAATAATACATTTTCACAACAGCACAATTATAACACTACTGCATCAATGTCAGCATTATTCCAATTTCCAACGTAAAATTTGAGTACAAGTGGCACCAACATTGCTAGACTAAAGTTCACAGTATATTTTATTGCAATTGGATGAGTTATCTTTGTAATTATACCTTGTCATCAAGTCCTTGGAATAAAATCACTGGGCAGGAAATATTGTGGACATAGTTAATGGGAGACCTCTCAAAGAAATCCTTTTCTCTACCTGAATGATCGATCACATATTAAGGAAAAAAAATTAGACAATATCTGCTCAGAAAAAATAATTTCCTCTACTTCTGGTCAAAAATCTTTTTCTTACCCACAAGGTTCTTAATATAGTGAGATTCAAATTTGTGAGTTTCTGCGCTCATCGAAGACAAATCAGCCACCTGCATTTTTAGCAAACAACACAAGCTGCATACATCAAGATAATTTTTTTTTTCTCCATATTAAAACGAGTATCTATTTAAATGGAAGATTTCTTCATAATACTTCCAATAACCCATAAAAGCTTTTAAAAATACAAAAAAAAAAAAAAAGCAAATAGCAAAACAAATAACAGAAAATGAAAACAAAAATAAAATTGAAGAAATTATTACAACGATGCTAGCTTACACCAAACAAGGAAGCGCCAGCTTTAAATGTATCCCTGAAAGCAAGGCACGAAAGAGTCGTAAATCCACCGGCTGACTTTCCTGTGATGCAAAGCCTTTCTCCATCAACTTTTCCATCCTCAACCTTGAAGAAAACACAGCCATTTTTTTTAATTTGATGTCAAATTTTGACATCAATTAAAAAATTTGGGGGAATTTCATGTATACCCCTCAAAAATCTCGAAATTACGTATTCCCCCCTCTAATATTCATAATATCATATTTACTCTTCTAAGTTAAAAAAACTCACAAATTTACCTATTTTATTGACTTTTCTATTAAAACTCATTTTAAATTTATAAAGTACTCATTTCACCCATTATCAAAAAATAAAAAAATATGTAGTCTGTGTCAGAAAAATGTTTTGTCTTTTAGTTGATCAGTTCCCAAGTACAAATGGTTCATTTTTCTACTAGTCGGCGTATACACAGTGGCATTTAGGCATATGCTTTCAAAACCAACTAATTAGAAGACTAAATATTTCTCTTAAACAGGTTATAAATTTAAAATTCATTTTAATATAAAAGTCAATAAATTACATAAATTTGTGAGTTTCGAAATTAAAAGGGTAAATATGTTATTATGAATTTTAGAGGGAAAATACGTAATTTTGAGGTTTTTGAGGAGTATACATGAAATTCTTCCAAAAACTTTTCCCCAAAGCTTTGTCAAGAATGAAAATGGTACCAAGAAATTAGCGCAGCTGCAACAATCATTCACATCCACAACACCCCACTGTCCCAAGAGCCTCTCCCGATATGCCCTCCCATAACCTTCAATAATGCAAGCAATTTATCAAGCTATTTGTTCTTTATCGTCCAAACTAAATATGGAAAATATTTTGATCCAAAAAATAATAAAAAATAAATATATAAAATGATGAAATACAGACCAGTGCTTCCACCATAGTTTACATCCAAAAATGCCCAACCTCTGCTTGTCCAGTACTGGACAGAGAGATCTAACACTGACCGTGTTTCACCTGTAGGCCCTCCTGTAAAATAATTTTAAAACATTAAAAAGATATTATAAAAAGAAGTGCCAAGACATAATGATTTAGTTGTTAACAAAAAATAATCGGAAGTCATTTAGAAATATCTTCAAACATGCCTAAAAACCTTAGAGCATGTTTGGTGGAGGAGGCCTAAGTTAAGCAGAAGAGAGGAAATATCAAAAACCTTCACAGCAGGCCCCACAATAAAAACAAGTAGGCCGGTCTAAAGTTAGGCTTACGCCCATCTTAAGACGGCCTAACTATTCTGTGTTTGGCGGCCTAAGTAAGGACTAAACCCCTTATTCCTTGGTTTAGTCCTCAACCAAACAAGAACTAAAGATCAGCAAATCTTATATACTGGCCAGTTCAACTGTCCTTTCTTTGAAAACCAGAAGTTATTAAGGTTTTATTTCAATTTTTAAGACAAATTAATAGATGACTCCCAATTGACCATACTATTCACAAAAGTTTTACACTTTTGACCCCCATACTCGTAAAAATGAAAAAACTAAGCTACAATTATGACATGTAATTAGAGACTCGCAATAATGATCCCAGTAGAAAAAATTCCTACCTCTGCCCTGAAAATAAATATTGCTGCATTAATTATGACAGGAGTGGAAGATAATGAATTGAATTGAAATGGAAAAAATTACCATGTGCTCTGACCAAGAGTGGGGGTTTTTCATTTGATGGACCTCGAAAATCAGCATTGGATGGAGGATAAAAATAAGCATATGCACTCTGACCAGAGACTTCTGTAGGGAACTCAATTACCTCAGGGAAACTAAAGTATGATTTGTATTTGGATAAATCAGGTGTGGAAGACCAAACAATCTCAAACTCTTTTACTTTTGATAACTCCTTGTCCAAGGTCACCTAAAAGAGATTTAAAAGAACTTTAGCTACTTAATGAATAGTTACTGATCAAGTATATATTCCTTGAACAAAAAAAATAGAAATAATACAAAAGAGAGCAGAATTGATTATAAGATATTATTTCTAGTTACAACTTCTGCATAATGAATAGTCCAACCAATTGACACCATTACCCCTATTACACTTTATTTATCAGTTACTAATTAACCTTTTGGTTCTATTCAATTTTCAACAGACAGGATTTTTTATTGACACAATGACACGAGTGGGTTGATTAACTTCGATACTCATTAACTATTCAAACCCCTACTATATATCCATGTAACTTCAGTTTAAGATCAATCTAACCTTTGCAATTGACAATGGCTGACTTGGTGATGCACCTTCTACGTAGAAGTAGTCCTTTCCAGATACCTATATCAAATTGACTCTTAAGTTAACACAACTAAAGCTGCAGCTCCATATATATAAAAAAAGGAATGTTTGGGACATACAATGTTGTATACATCAGAGAAGGGAATATCAAGCATTGAAAAAGAACCCAATTCAGGATCTAGAATTCCAAGGTATGATCGGCCTTTTTGCCTACACAAGTTACAATTTATGAAGAATTTCAGGAGTATGCAAAAATAATGTGAAACCTATAAGGAGGATAGGATAGGCAATTATACCATTTTAATGAAGTATACCTGTAACTACAGACAATGCGATAGTTTTGACCATCGTTCTTGAGAAAATCATAGCTTTTAAAACCAAATATCCATGCGGGCCTTGCAAACTCAGCACTCAAAGAATAAACTGGAACTACCTCATTTTTATGTTCAACCTATATCCAGGAAGAGAGACATGCATGTGAAATTAGCACTGTTTACTGTCAAGTGAATCTATATAGTACTGTAAGCATATATGCTTGTGCAAGTTTTTATATTCCTATAGGAATTTTAATCAGAAAGGACTAACCCATTTGTGTATGTTCCAATATCCATTGTTTCTATCAGTAATAAAGAACAATTCCCCTGAAGAAATTACATTTATAGTCATGAATGTGCTCATCAAATAGTAATCTAATATTAGCTGAAAGTATGATTGTAATCACATACCATTTGAAGACCACTTAGGATCAGTAGGTGACTCCACTAAATCAGGATCACCACCTGCTATACAGACTCGGTTATTTATTTCTCTGCAAAAACCATTGTTTCTATCAGTGGGGAATGAGATTAACTGCAAAAATTATAGCAAGACAACTCATTATGAGTATAGTTCAGTGAAAGCATTAGCACCCATGATTGTATGCTTCAATTTTGCTATTAGCTTGATTCGTATACTCGATTTTTATTATTTGGAAATAAAAATTTATTTTTTGCTGGAAAGGGAAAGAATCAACTTGATTTTTGAAAAATAGGACTCTGTGCAAGCATTTTTCCAGTGCAAACTTCTTACACTGGATCATTGCTGCGGTGCAAGAATTTTTGCAGTATAACAAGTATACCAATTTTGAAGCCAGGTCAGAAAACAGCTTACACCGTAGCAATGGTCCGGTGTAACAAGTATCCCCAATTTTGCACTGAAACATTGGTCCGGTGTTACCTATTTTTCGAAAATCAACTTGATTCCTTCCCTTTCCAGCAGAAAATAATATTTTATTTCTAAATTAAAAAGTTCCTTATACTCTCTGCTACGGGTTATTAATTTAAATGCAAATTACCCAGTTTCAGAGAAGCAGCCAACCCAAAGTTGTGATCTATCCCAAGGCATGTTTGGGTGACTCCATTCAATCCATGCCATCCGTTTACTACTAGGGTCGACACGTGGAAAAGCATAAAAATCACTGCCAACAATCAACTGCATTGGCTCTACAATGTGCAAACAACACTCCAAATGAAGAAGAATAAGAAAAAGAAAAAGAAAATCTCATTAGTTTTTTATAACAATTATGCATTAGTACCTTGAACATCTCCATCACCCAAGGATAAAGTGGCAATTGTAGTAATTGGGTTCAAGCTGCTGTGGCGACAATCTGCAAAACATTAAAAGTAGGAGATCATGTCAAAGTTGTACCTTATAACTAATAGCAGAACAAACTTGATTTTGCATGTTTAAATACCTTCCATAACAGTAAGATAACGATTGAAATGAGGATCGAAGACGCCATCAGCATAATGTACTAATGGCCCCCCATAATCTGGGGTAAGAGGAACCGGTGAGCTACCTGCATACACAAATAAATATATGTCACTCATCAGATTTTTAGCTTCTGAGAATTTTCGATACATGGATAGTTACCAAAAAAAATCAAAGAATTCCATCTCCAAACTGTGGTTTCTCTCTTTCTTATTTAAAATATGAATTTAATAGAAATTTCTTAATCCTTTCTATATATAAGCATAGAATGGTGGTTTCATCTTTTTGTTTTTTGTACATGTTCTTACAAATAGAAAAGTTGCATGCATCAATCCTACCTCCAATTGAATGCTTGTATAGTCGCTGATCTTCGTAGTTTGAGAAAATAATGATGTCGTCTTTGATTCCAAAAGCACCCCCACCATATTCTTGGGCCCGAGTCCGAGCATCAAAATTTTCAGGTATAAGATCCACAGTTGCATGCTCAGAGTCTTCTGGCTCCTTAACTAAAGCTGCACGTCTGAAAAAAAACATTATAACTAAGTTAAAGAAGCAAGTAAATTTTTATTTTTATATTCAAAAAAGGACTCAAGTATCTACCTCTCTATCTTTTAAAGAGTAAATTTCTTGTTAAGATGCTAGTTAAAATTTGCCTCCTATCACAATAGGTGACTGAACTTTGATTTGTTATACATAAGTCGGTATATGTTAGGATTAGGCTCATATTGAGAGGGGACTCTCTTGTACTCTGCGTTAGATCGATCTTGGTGTCCTTTTACTTGGTCTTGGAAGGATATAATATTCATGAACCTTATGCTCCGGGGGTGATAATCTTAAAATCTGCTAGTATAAGCAAAAGGATACGTGACACTCAACCGGATTGACTGATGATGAAATCCTGAGGGGATATATCGACACTCTTTCTTGTGGTTTTCAATTCTGT
The DNA here is from genome assembly GCA_025461125.1 of Carex kokanica. NCBI lineage: Eukaryota > Viridiplantae > Streptophyta > Magnoliopsida > Poales > Cyperaceae > Carex > Carex kokanica. The sequence goes on from JAJGRX010001180.1 coordinate 78,881, forward strand.
ACGAAAATTGTATTGCATGAATTGAAAGCAGAGCAGTATAGTATAGTATAGTATAGTGTACCCTCTTTCCTCGGGGCGGGGATCAATCCAGACTAGGCGACCATCTTCAGCAACGGCGATTCCACTGAGACGCTTCTCAGCCCATGACGCCACGTCAGCAGTGATCGGCGATTTCCATGAGCCGTACGGTGCTGTTGTTTTCTCGGTAGAGGACATCCGGGAAGGTTGAAAAGCCGATTGATCAGTGAGAGAGGAGGTAATGGAGCAGGTATATGAATATTAGTAGACCTAGGGTGTTGCTAAGCTCACCAAGCCCCTTCCGTAAGCTCGACTCTAAAAATTGATTTCCAATGACAATTTCAAACCGTTAAATGTTCAATCTGTATTAAAATGTGTTTGGAGACCAAATTTTACATTTTTTGAAATTTTTTTACTATTCATCAAGATAGTTTGAAAATCGCTGTTTTTCAATAGTGCAGAATTTTAATAAAAACAGCAATTTTCAAACCATATTGATAAATAGTAAAAAATTTTAAAAAAAATATAAAATTTGGTCTCTAAGCACATTTTAATATAAATTGAACATCTAACGGTTTAGAAATGTCGTTTAAAGTCAATTCGATAGATTTTAGAGTCGAGCTCACAGAAGGGCTTAGTGAGCTTAGGAACACCCTAGTTCTACTCTTCCCTTGTCACTTTATCTTCTTGTATCCTCATTCCTCAGTGACAAATGAATTATTCAGGTTCAATTCGGCGGGTCAAAAATGTGTGATTCGAAAATAATTCAAGTATAATTTAGAAATTATTCAAAATTATTCGAATCAGAGATCTCAATCCCACAAGTGAGCAAAAAAAAAAAGAGTTCGGGAAAAATTAAAAAGTTGAAAAATCAATGCTCAAAATTTATCACATTGGTATATTTTTGTAAGCTCTTAAAACTGATCAAAACAAAATCGAAATGTTGTGATCTTTTACTTGAACAAAGAGAAAACAATATAGATCATTTCTAAAAGAAAGTATCTAACGATTTCATTTTGACATTTAAATTTTAAGTTATTATAGTTCTAAATGAAATCATAATGAAGGCATGACATAGATCATATATAACGGTTTTATTTTGACATTTAAATTTTAAATTTTAAGTTATTGTAGTTCTAAAATAAAAGCATAATGAAGGCATGGTATATATCTAACCGTTTTATTTTGACATTAAAATTTTAAATTTTAAGTTAATGTAGTTCTAAAAATGAAAGTATAATGAAAGTACAAAAAATAGAGGCATTTGAACCGTCCTCTAAATTATTAGTAATAAATTAAAATTTTCATATTAATATGATTTAATCGAATAAGGGGAGATAGCATAGTTGGCTAGAACTGTTGATTACTCAAAGATCAAGAGTTTCATTCCTGCTCATGACTTGCAGCTTCTACGAAGATTTAAAAAAAAAAATTTAATCAAATTAAATTAAAGTTCAGATTATTAAATTTGGTTGATCGAACTATTCTGTTCTTCGATTTATATTTTTAAAAATTGAATAAACTTTTAGTTAAACAAATTACAATTCGTTGAACTGAGCCGATCACGAAGTCATGAACACCTCTCTACGAAGTACAGTTCTCCACGCCAACGCTTTATAATAAAAAAAAAATTGGGATGTTGACAATGCAACGGTTACACTAATAATGATCGTACAACGTGTAATATTTAAATTGTTTCACACTATACTTAAAATATTAGGTATTTAAATTTTCATATCCTGTGTTTATACTTTATAGTGGACTTGTTAGGGTTTTATAGTCCATTGAAATATAAATAAAATAAAAACCAACAAATATTAACGTATAAAGGTCTTGACAAGTTTTTTGAAATAACAATATTTATGGAATTACATTCTATATAATCTAACATAATATATTTTAACTAACAATAAGGACATCATTCATTAAACAACAATATAATTATAATAATAAATGAACAAAATATGCTATTCAAAACATAATTAGAGCTCTTCCAAAAATTATGAGAATTGCAATTTTGATTATATCAGGTTTTAACTAGTATATTTTTATGAGTAGAACTAGGGTGCTCCTAAGCTCACCAAGCCCTTCGTGAGCGCGACTCTAAAACCTATCGAATTGACTTCAAACGACATTTTCAAACCGTTAGATGTTCAATCTATATTAAAATGTGCTTGGAGACCAAATTTTACATTTTTTTGGAATTTTTTTACTATTTATTAAGATGGTTTGAAAATAGTTGTTTTTATTAAAATTCTGCACCATTGGAAAACAACGATTTTCAAACCATCTTAATAAATAATAAAAAGATTCCAAAAAATGTAAAATTTGATCTCCAAGCACATTTTAATATAGATTGAACATCTAACGGTTTGAAAATATCGTTTGAAGTCAATTCGATAGGTTTTAGAGTCGCGCTCACGGAAGGGCTTGGTGAGCTTAGGAGCACCCTAGTTCTACTCTATTTTTATAATCCATAACCGATATGTTCTAATGAGTTTCCTCTCTTAATTTCAGCATGTTTGGACGTTTACCATGGGGTGTTCGACAGCTTACAACACTTACACTTGTTTGTACTTTCCTATGATCTCAAGTTCTTACTGTATAGAAACCAGAAAGCGAAATCATTTTAATAAAAACAAAGAGCTATATAATCAACAAAATGTTATATCAGATATTTTTTTCTTTCGAGAAAACTTCTTATTTGAAAGGCCGAGGGCAAACACAGCAGACAATTAATCAACACCGTCAATTTTAATCGGAGTGATATCATCAGCGACATCAAAGTGGCCGACTAATCGTGCAAAGAACACCATTTGCTGCTCCAGTGTAAATTTAATACTCTCAGCCTGCTCCGAGACAGAAGGAATTGTCATCAGTACGAGTAATCACCCATCTAAAAGAAATCTAAACCTTAAAAAAAAAATAGTTAACACAAAAGTATAATTTGCGCATTTCTTCAAGTACCTTACGAAACCCATGTTGTTCTCCTTCATACTCGATCAAAGCAACAGGCACTCCTTTATCTTTCAAGGCCTTGTGAATCTTACGGGCCTGATCTGGTGGAACAACCTGATTAACACAATTTGCAACCGGTCAAATTATAGAAGTTATATTAATGAAACAAATAATGCCAGGAAGAAATGTTATTTGGTTGATTTTGTCGGAATGAATTTTTCGTGTACTCATACCTTGTCATCAAGTCCTTGGAACAAAATCACCGGACATGAAAATTTATCAACAGAGTTGATAGGAGACCTCTCAAAATATTCTTTTTCGCCCCCTGGAATAATCCAAGGACAACTTAGAAATGTTGAATAATCGTACAAAGCGCATTAACATGCATTACAAAAGTTTGGGGAAATATACTATTATTGCATACCTACAAGGTTGTCAATATAGCATGATTCAAACTTGTGTGTTTCAGCTCTCAACAAAGACAAGTCCGCCACCTGCTCTTTTTGTAAAACGAGAAGAGCTTGTAAACCGGAACACGCATCCTCTCCAAAGTAGAAAAGTAGGTAAACATTTTTGGAGGTTATTTTTTGACATGTCAAAAAGTTACATTGCACGGTAACTTACACCATACAAAGAAGCACCGGCCTTGAATACATCCTTGAAGGCAAGACAAGCAAGAGTGGTGTATCCCCCAGCTGACCTGCCCATTACACACAGTCTTTCTCCATCAACTTTTCCTTGTTTGACCTTAAAAAGAAGCACGAGTTGACTGTCAAATTCAGATTTCAGTACTTAGATTCACCCTCTATAAAGAAGCATTATACAAAACCTACCAAAAATTTAGCACAGCTGCAGCAATCATTCACATCCACAATGCCCCATTTGCCCAAGAGTCTTTCCCGGTACTCTCTCCCATAACCTTCATAAATGCAAAGCATTTTTTCATAAAATCCAACTTCAATAATAAGAAAACTTGTAAAACAAGTGATATAAATGATGCAATGCAAACCTGTGCTTCCACCATAGTTAACATCCACAAATGCCCAACCCCTGCTAGTCCAGTACTGGATATTTAGATCTAACGTACTACGTGCTTCTCCAGTAGGTCCTCCTGTAAAATGTTTTAAATATCACAAACATGAGCAAATGTACAAAAACAAAATTATTACGAGAATTAACTTATTGAAAGAGTATGGTAAATTTACCATGGGTTTTGACCAACAATGGTGGTTTTTCATCTGAGGGAGCTTGAAAGTCACCGTTAGTAGGGGGATAGAAGTAAGCATAGGCATTTTGACCAGCAATTTCTGTAGGAAACTCAATGATTTCAGGGGTACTAAGGTAAAGTTTGTATTTGGCTAAATCCGGCGAGGATGACCAAACAATGGAGAATTCTTTTACTTTCGATAGCTTCTCATCCAATGTCACCTATCAAGTATAAAATACAACTTTTAGCACAGTTAACCAAAGTTGCACATAAATCTTACTTCCTAATGATTGCTGTACCTCACAAGTAACATTAACCTGCTGACCAACAGTATCTTGACCCTTAACTACCAAAGCATTATAAATATTAGGTATTTTCCCCAAGGAAAGGCACATATCAGGATCTGGGTCAAAATATGTATATAGTTTGTGTAGAAACTACAGGATTATACATAGTAGGTTTCATAAATGTAAAATTTGCAATTTTTTTCTTATCTTCTGCATAGGAAACAAGCAAAAAGCAATGTTCTATAGCAATCTAATCAACTCTTCTAATGAAAAAATATAAAAGGAAAAGAAATAACATTTTTGTTTAGTTATTAGTTAGTACCATCTGACTGACTGAATCTTATCCAGTCATTTCTTCATTCAATTTCAATGAGTTCAGTCAATCTTTCTTTATTTTTTTATACTCTTAAGGGAAGGCATTCAACAATAAGTTCATATCAGATAAAAGTGAACACTCGGAAATATTGGCAAATGCAAACTGACAAAGCATTGGCTAACAGGTCAATTTTAGACAAAAAGGAAAGAAAAGAACAGTCAACCCAAACAAATGCCCTGCTATTAGGCATTTTTTAAGGGATGTACTAAATCAACTCAAACTTTATGCAGGGCACTAAACAATAAAAAAGCAAATGGGTTGAAAATTAGCATTGCCTTTTTACTAAAATAAGAACATTGGGCTTGACTCAAAAAGAGCTATTACAACTTGTGCAATCTAAGGAATCAAAGTTTAAGATAAACCTAACCTTTGCAATGGATAAGGGGTGACTTGCAGATGCACCTTCCACATAAAAGCAGTCCTTTCCAGAGACCTGAATTAAATAAAACTTGTGGTAGTTGAACTATATAGAACATTAACTGATTCCTAAAATATATGCACAATGTCCCAAGATAATTAAAAAATTAAGGAACATACAATGTTGGAGACATCGGAGAAGGGAATGTCGAGCAATGAAAAAGAACCAGATTCATGATCCAGAATTCCAAGGTATGATCGACCCTGTTGTCTGCATAAGATAAATCACAATTCATGGATAATATACTAAAATAAATGCAGAAGGCAAAGCATTTTTTTTGGAACAAACAGTTCTCAATACCTGTAACTGCAGACAATACGATTTACACCGCCATTCTCGAGAAAATCATAGGAACTAAAACCAAATACCCAAAGGGGCCGAGTGAACTCAGCATTCAGTGAATATACTGGAACCGCCTCATTTTTGTCTTCAATCTATCTCCAAGCAAGCACAGGATAAACTATAACTTCATATTGTTTTTTCCTAACATCAGTAAGTCTTATGATAGAGTAGCAATGGGAAATACTTCCCTAAAACAAGGCAGGTTCGACTTAACCTGCCAAGGATTACAATGATTCCACAAGCACCCAACCTGACCTGACTAAACTAAAATTAGATATTGTACTTTGGTCATTGCTATTGGCATAAGTTGTGAGTAGTAGTTGGCCTTGGGCCCAGTTAAAGGGACTAAGAAGCAGTTCAAATCCCAGTGCGGAAAAGAGGTAGTTTTCTTATATTCTCCCTCCAGTTCATACAACAGATCTAACCTTAAAATTGCTTTTCCTTCCAGTCTGTACAAACATCCTAATTTTTAGTTTCCCTTCCATGTCTATACAACCAGAAAAAGGTATAACAGGTTCATACAGATGATAACTTATTAAACCATACTGAAATGTGTCAGCTCAGGAAAGGCCTGACTCTAGACCTGACCGACTCACCCATTGAGTCAACCACATAGGTTGAGTCAGGTTGGGTCAAGAATCGCCGCCTTTATGATGATCAGGAAATGGTAGTTTATTATATACTATGAGAAACTTTTACCCATTTGTATATATTCCAAAACCCACTGTTTCTGTCAGTAATGAAGAACAGCTCTCCTACAAGTTTACATCTATCAATCAGAACTCTCACATTACAATATGCCAGAAAAAATGGAAAAGGTTTCCTGTTATATGATAGCACCCACCATTTGGAGACCATTTGGGCTCAGTAGGAGACTCCACTACAGTAGGATCAGCACCGGCAACACAGACCCGTTTGCTTATTTCTCTGTAAGAGAGAGAATGAAAAAGAAAGAAAATAAAAAATTGGTAATTGTACGCAACTCAAAGCTAGACAAAGGTCATGCTTATTGTGGAGCTTTGAGTTATTGAGTCACAGAGAATTAAATTCAGTAGCTAGTTAAAGTACCCGTTTTCAGAGAAGTAACCAACCCAAATTTGTGATCTATCCCAAGGCATGTTTGGGTGGCTCCACTCCATCCACACCATCCGTTTTCTTCTCGGATCAATACGTGGAAAAGCATAGAAATCATTGCCACCAATGAGTTGCTTTGGTTCTTTCATATCCCAAAAATATAAAAAACAAATAATGAAGTCAACCACAAGTTTTCTTTTAATTCTTCAGGTAAAAAGAATCTATATATTGTAATTTAGTCTCACCTTTAATGTCTCCATCCGGAAATGGTATAGCAGAAATTGCAGTAACTGGGTTCAAGTTGCTCTCTCGACAATCTGAAAAAAAATTGAATATCAGATGCTACAATTGACGATTGTAAGCAAAAATGAAATGAAACCATGTAATTTTGTACATTTATTCACCTTCCATTACAGTAACATATCGATTGAAATGAGGATCAAAGACCCCATCAGCATAGTGCACTAAAGGTCCTCCAAAATCTGGAGTAAGAGGTATGGGAGATGGGCCTGTTGACAAAAACATTTCAAGAAATTAAACTCTTTTGAGATTTTGAGGTTGCTTCAAAGCAAATTAATCCATAAGGAAATTTGTATCCCCTCTACCTCCAATCGAATGCTTGTACAGACGTTGATCTTTATAATTTGAGAATACCAAGGTGCTATCTTTGATTGAAAGAGCGCCCCCACCATACTCTTGTGCCAGAGTCCGAGCTGCAAAATTTTCGGGTATAAGATCCACAGGCCCGTCTTCAGACTCTCCTGGTTCCTTAACTATAACTGCACGCCTGAAGCATTCCCAAAATCAACAAGGTAACTGAGTTTATATATTTGGCTAACAACAAAGGTGCCAAGTTTTAAGAAGCTGCTATGCTAAAAAAAAAAAAAATTATCAAAATCTTTGCTCAGGGAATAGAAAGGATCTCAGTAATGGACCCAATAGTCCATACTATATTACAAAATAGCTTAGGACTGGAAACATCCAATGTATCATTTTAAACATTTTCACAACTTCAAAATTAGTATGGCAAATTTTGGATGTTTTTCTTGTTTTCCAAATGTTGTTAGTTTTGGATCATTTGATATTTTTCTTGTTTTCCAAAGTATTCGACTGCAAGGAATTTTTGCTTGAACAACTGTTGAAAATTAGTTTCTTAATATTGTTACTTGTAATCGTCAAGTATGGCAAATATCATGTTTTATATGTTGTTATTTTCAAAGGAACATGGACCCACCCATCAGGGAGTTCGTATCCTCTGAGATAAATGAAGATTTCAGTTTATCTAAAGCAGGGCCATATTTAATTCGGTGCCTATTCGGAATGCACGGGGTAGTATTATTGTTGCTGGTGGCGGATGTAAGAAGGGAGAATGGGGGTCAATTGACCCCCATTTATTTAATTTTTTTTTGTATTTATGTATGATTTTCTAAAAAATTTAGAGTAAAATGTCATAATTAAAATTGAACCCCATTCTCCACAAGAAAATTTTACAAGATTGAACCCCATATATGTTTGACCCCTATAGTTCAAAAGTCTGGCTCAACCCTGATTTTTGCTTTGAGATTCAGGTGAACGGTCCGGATTTTCCACATATCAACTCAAAATTTGAGATATCTCAGGGGGAGTAAAGCTAAGGTGCTCTTAAGTGTACCGTACTCCTAAATGTAGGCCGTTGGATTTCTTTAAAAGTCGTGTAGATTCTTTAAAAGGCGTGGTAGCACGACTTTTAAAGAAATCCAACGGCCTACATTTAGGAGTACGGTACACTTAAGAGCACCTTAGCTTTACTCATCTCAGGGGTACTTATAAAGGAAGTTCAAATTGATAAGACTTAATTTCTTTTTTTGAAGGTTGGATAAGACTTAATTTCAGTGACCAGAGAATAGCATCGACTAAAATTTAGATGACTCAAAAGTTGACAATCCACAAGGACAAGGCTAGCCATTGTTTTGATCCCGAACAACATTTGCAAAACAAGAAAAATATAAAATTAACACAGTGGGTACCCTTTCTCCTCCGGGCGCGACTCGATCCAGACCAAGCGACCATCTCCAGCAATGGCGAACCCACCGAGACGCTTCTCGGCGCCGGACACCACATCGGAGGTGATCGGAGACTTCCACGAGCCGTAGGGGGCCGTCATTTTCCCGGCGCCGGTGTTCTCTACAGATGAAGACATATCGGAGAGGGAGGAGATGCAGCGAAGTCGTTTGATTAGGAATGGACGGTGGATACGCGAGAGAGAGAGAGAGGGGCGTAGAGTGGATGTCAGAGTCAGAGTCAGAGTGGTCCAGCGAGATATGGCTAAGGCTAACGCCATTTATTTGACTTGAGTGGCAGAGTGGGGTTTTGGATGGGTTTTTCTGTTTATAATTTTAGTCGGACTCGGAGAATTGTTTTGGAGGTTGGGTCTCGTTATCTAATAAAACTGCCTTGCACAGTAGGTCTGCAAACGAACTTAACCGAATCGAAACTACCTCCAGTTTGAGTTTGGTTTGAATTAATTTCGAACTAAGTTTGGTTTGAATTAATTTCGAATGAACTCAATTTCGAATCGAATTTTTTACGAACCCAATTTCGAACTTTTACGAACTTTGTTACGACTTACGAGTTATGACTTATGGCTGGGCCATAGTTCGAAATTACAGCACTTCAATAAAAATTCAGGCATTTTGAATTCTAATTACACAATACACCAAAGTTTATATCAAAGTTCATTACAAATACCAAAATTTATATCAAACACTAAAGTTTAGTATAATCAGTCAAAGTTCAGTACAATCACACTTTCAAAGTTTTCCAAATAGCCAATAGGAGCAATATCACCAAAGTTTTCAAATATCCAAAATATTCAAAGTACAACAATTTAAGTTAGAACCGAGAGCAATTATGGACTGGTGTTGAGTATTTTAGGTATATGATTTTACACTTCTTTTTATACTCTTTGAACTTTTAAATTTATAAACATAATACTCAAAGATTGGTCGATTGCAAGCGCACAACCTATCGATTGTAGTATTTAGGTATCGATCCAAGAGATATCGGGAAACACTAATTTTAAACTCTATTAATTTATTTCAGATTGTGCAAGAAATTAAAGTTGATTTGGGGTTTTTTTTGTTCTAATTTCCTAATTGTTGGGTTCAATACCCGAGAAGGAAGAAGTTGTAACAATTAACTAAAAACTGAAAAGTAAAAGAGAATTTTGGTTGTTTTTCAAGGTTTGGAAGTCTAGGGGCATTCGGTCTACAATCCCTTGCTAATTCTATCTACTCGGTTTGTTTAAATTCATGTTTGATTTTGGCGAACTTCTAACTTATGTTGTCCTTGGAATAAATATTAATGCTATTATATTGGGTGAACGGATTAATGTTCCTCAAATTCTAGGGTTTTTACACTGCCTAGAGGGATATTTAATACACATAATTCAAAACGAACATCAATATTTATTCTAAGAAAGCTTAAAAATGGTTTATAACTTGTGTTAGCCTATGAACAAATATTAATATAAATACTTTGGGTGAACAGATTAATTTTCCTCCATTGTTAGGGCTGTCACTCACCTAATCGGGATATTTAATACACATAATTCAAAGTATATATCAATATTTATTCTAAGGTGTCCTAATTAGGTTGTGATTTCTTCCCATCCTCCTACCTTAATTTCTGAAAATCTGGTTTAGATATCAAATTTGTTGTAAGATAAACTAAATTCTAAGATATATATTTATGATTTCAATTAGTACTTCCTTATCTTGACCAATGCTGGAATTTAATAAACTAAAGCGAAAAGACAAGACATATCATGATTTCAAGCTACTTCAATTTACTAAACCTGACCAGATGAACTATAAGTCAAGTACTAATGAAATTCATAAATAATAATTCACAGAAATTAACATCAAATCAAAAAATCATAATAAAAACTAAGATCCGAGTAAGATAAAATTAAACAAGTTCATGCTTAAAGACCTAAACCCCTAGAGAGAAAACTAGCCTCTCATGGAGATGCAATAATTCATCAAAAGATTAAAACCAGTGTTGTAAATAACGGTATGCGGTCGTCGGACGGACGGGGTACCGCCAAGCGATTAATCGGTATGCGGCCGATTAATCGGAATTATGCGGACAATTTAACGTTTTTATTAAATTTATGTATATATATATCATAATTTATTACAAAAAAATTATTTAACTCATTAATATTATCAAATAAACTTAGTTTAACTTAATTTTATTATAACATGACACTACGCTTATTTCTTCTTAACACATAAGCATTTTATATGTGTAAGTAACACATTTAATGAAATTTTTTTTTTGAGAATTAAGCTTTTTCAAATACTAATAACATATTATTTGAAAGAAATGAAAATTTCAACATAAAATCACTAAATTTAGTTTATGATAACAACTTAATTTCATAAATGAACATGTCGTACTAATTGAAAAAATTACATCAGTAAGTAAGAAAAATATATGGTATATAAATAATAGAAGAATTAATCAATTTTAAAGTAAGTAAGAAGAACAAATATATATAAAAAATATTATATGTATATCCAAGCACAAATAAAACTACAATATATAATTTATAAACCTTATTATCACACGCTATCACTTAAAAAAAACAATTTAAAAATAAATATTTACTGAAATAAACGGGAATAAACAGGAATAATGGGAATAAACGGGAATAAACGGGAATAAACGGGCGATTAAACGGGCGATTAAACGGTAAAACGGCCGATTAATCGGAAAAAAACGGCCAATTAATCGTTTCCATCCGCAAACATGCATCCGTTAAGTGTATTCGTAACGGTTTGGCCGCCGTTAACGATTAAACAGCCGATTAATCGGCCGTTAAAACTGTTTTTTACCTGATTAAAACAAAACATGGCTAAAACAAAGAGAAATAAAATAGAGAAATAGTTACACCCTTCTCTAGATGAAGAACCTTGTCTTGCCTGCGATTGCTCTGAACTTTCCTTCTCCTTCCTTGATTCGCCTCCAAGAGATGGATGGTAAAGAAGATTGTAGGTGGATTGGTAGTGGATGATCTTTGCGAAGAGAAAGTTCTAGCCCTTTTATAGGAGAAGTACTGCTTAATCTGGAGCCAATGGACGTGGAGAGTCATTAGATACTTGCCCCACAAGTTTTCCCACATTGTGCATTCTAATTTTGGCCCTTGGAACACGGCCAGGAGTGCCGAAAATAGAAAAACCGTCGAAAACGTTGTTTTTAGGCTGAATGCGACCTTAGTGCGTCCGCACGGGATTTTACATTCCTAATTTAGATTTTGTTCCTTATTGAAAGTTGTAGATCTTGTTGTCCTCGTTCCGTCAAGCTTTGATTCACCCAAATCGGAGTTCGTATGACCAAGTTATGGCTAAAATACGAATTGTGTATCGGAAGTTGAAATTTCAATGCGGCCAAAGTGCGTCTGCACGGAACCTTAGTGCGTCCGCACTCAGCTCGAACTTTTCTGACTTGCTCTGAAATGTGCTGAATTTGTCTAAGTACTGGATGCGTTCGCACTGGACCTTAGTGCGTCTGCACTGACTCCAAAAAGTGGTCATATGAGTTACGAGTCAAAATCTATGGCCGTTTTGCGTGCTGATACAGTGCGTCCGTACTAGTGTTGGACTTTTTCTGTGCGACCAGAGTGCGGCTGCATCGATATCCATGCGTCCGCACGGATTTTGATGCACAGCTCATTATACATTTTTCAAATTGGCGCGTGTCCAGAAATCCTTCTAAGTACTTAGTGCGGCCGTATCGCAATCCGTGCGTCCGCACTGGACATTTTTCTTCGTTTTTCTTCATTTTTCTTCATTTTCTGCAAATTAAAGCCGAGCAAACGCAGTAACTTGATTCTAGGTATATTCTATTCTCTTTATGTTCAAAATACAAGATATTTGGTGTTATTTTGTGATAAAAATCAGATCGAATATGTATATAATTTAGGTCTATCAACTGGGCGGCCTTATATTTTCATCAGCGAACATAAGTTATCAACGGAAATCAACGGTTCACGTTTGAGTTAATTTCAAACTAAGTTTGGTTTGCGAACCTATTTCGAACGAACTAGCTCCAGTTTGAGTTTGGTTGGAATTAATTTTGAACTAAGTTTGATTTGAATTAATTTCGAACGAACTCAATTTCAAATCGAATTTTTTACGAACTTTTTCGAATCAAACTCGAATCAAATTACGAACTACGAATTTTTGTGCAGCCCTAGTTACATGGGCCAAAACACTATCCATCACTCTGATGCAAAAATAATAATAATAATAATAATAATAATAATAATAATAATAATAATAATAATAATAATAATTCATTTAAATTAATTAAAATAGAAGTATAAAACAGATTTTAAATTGAATTGAAATTTTTTTATCAGAAGCTTCATGTGATGAGGAAAATTTAGTCTATTATTCCTAAAAATATTTCATAAATTATTTTGTAATTACTAATTGTGTCATTAAAATCATAGCTAAGAGTTTTGTTTTTTGTTTTTTTTTAGTAAAGGTTGGAGGTAAGTCACTTAACTATTTAATATCCACAAAACGTTATTTTTTCTTATTTTGAACTTGCAATCTTTCACACTGATAGCATTGTCTTTGTTACTAGATCAAATGCTGGTTCTTAAGAGTTTTCTTTGTTGAGAACAAAAAATAGTATAAGAGAAAACCAAAGAAAAAACTCAATATGGGTTATCACTCTCAAAGTGAGTTCATCCCCATCAAATCTCATCTCATATAATTATGTAACAAACAAACATGCGATAAAAAATTTCGACCGACAATAACAACCCCAACTATTCGAAACGGTTAAAGAGCTTGCACATGAAGTGACAACTCAATGGTGTTACACGAATCAGTGAAGATAGTCTTAATGGAGAAGAAGACTGAGAAGATTTCACTACTACTACATATATGGACTCTATTAACAGACAAAAAAGGCCTCTAACAATAATTTTCTCACTGTTAGTGGGAAATGCGATAGAACATGGGGTACAACTTCTAGTGTATTCTAAAGGTTAGCAGAGGAGACACTTCTTCCAGTGGTTTTGTACTAGAACCGCTAGAAGTACCAAAACTGCTATAAGAGGACAGTTTTTCTAACGGTTTTGTACTTGGAACCACTAGAAAAGAGTTGCTTTGTGCATAATAATAAAAATAAATAAAACTCTCACAAAAAGGGTAATAACTTTGACCAGCCATAACTTTATGTAGGAAATTCCGTTTTCAGCATTCTTCAACTTTTTGGAAAGCTCGTGAGAGTAAGATATTGATTTTGCACACCCTCCTGCAACGGAGGATTAGCGCAGTCAAAATTGCAAAAAATATTGTTTAGGGCCTCAAAACTATAGTTAAAATTTCTGATTAATACTGTAAGTTATAAAATTAATTTCAACAGAAAAAAATTAGTATTTTCTTTATGCCAACGAGCACCAATGCCACACTATTTTAAAAGAAAAAATGATTAGACAAATAACAATTGTAAGTAACATTTGCACTACATTGACGTTATTTTTCATTGGGCTTTATTATACTAATTGACCTTTTATTTTTAATTTGGATTTAGAACCAATATGTTTTAATATCATTCATAGATATTGTTGTATAATTATTATTTTCATTGGTCTATTTTTTTTAATGAAAATATGTCATTTTGTATGAGGACTTTTTTTTTGTTCTCTTATAATATATCATCATTGCAACGCACATGCACAATACTAGTTTAACTAGAAGCTTGAATTTACCCCACCATCTTATGGTTGATTAATTTAATTAATAATGATTAAATTGCAGTTTCAAGCAGCAGTGCATAATCATAATTAATTAATTCACTCAATTTAACATTCTGAGATACGATACACGCTCGATTAAATTTCAACTTCCTAATTGTTTGCTTCCACTTTCCACTTTACATAAATAGATATACTGAGAGAACAAGAATTAATACATATACATATATATATATATATATATAGCAGCAGGTTCCAGGTTCCAGGTTCCAGGTTGATGATCTGCAATCAAGGATTAATTAGGTTCTCTCCATAAAACGCTGAGGTCTAACCCCGGCAGGGCCGCCTCGGAGTAATTACAAACTTCATGAGCCCAATTGTGCAGTGAATTCCATTGCGTTCGCCGCATGCAAAGTAGTGAGGTTTTCTCTTTTTGAGCACGAACTGGAACCCGCTGCCCCCGCCTTGAATCACGTTGCCGACCATCCTTGCCTTCTTAAGATCGCACGCGAGGTAGCTCCGGAGGTTGTTCATCAGATACACGCTGTGCGGGTGGGTGACGTTGGTTGGAGGATCATACATGAACACTGCCATTCATTACAAGTCATCGTATTATATACATCACTAATTTGCATACATCTTGCTTGAGCAAACAATATGGAAATCTATATATGTTCCATCCTAAAAAAATGAGATATGTTTGATATATACATTCCTTTATAATCCATTTGCAAAAACATATATATGCTTTCCTAATTTAGATGGGAGGAAGAGAGCTTACCCAGAGTATCATTGACATGGAATGGTGCATTCTTGATTGCCCAGTCAGTGTAGTTGTAGCCGAAAGTCCAGTGCTTGTCGTCACCGGCAATAAACCTCGTCGCATTTACGGTCGACATCGACATCTCTGAGGCAAAGATGAAGGCAAGAACTAACACTATTGCAGCCATACATGTGCTGCTTCTTAGACCCATTTAATTAATTGTGTCAACTCTCAAAAGCAGAGAGGAGATGAATAGGCTGAATTGAGATTTTTGATGGAGGTAAGAAACCACAGGTGGGGTTTTTATAGGAAGGGGTTAATGACATTGACGAGTCAAAGCCTCCCTCTGAAATCTGAATTAGTTAGGTTGGTCAAGGTGCACTGCCCGTTGGGACCGGGCAATTAAGTAATGGAGGATAAAAAATAAAAAATGCACGAGCCACTTACCCACTTGCAAAAGTTGCGTTACTTGTGGTCCAAATGTAAAGACCTGTCACCTGTCTGTCTGGTTTTCAAGGGAAATCTATATATATATTCCCCTTCTCTTAATTTGTTCTCTTTGTTCTAATTATTTAATTATTTCAGGTAACTTAATAAATGGAACTGTTCACAAGTTGAAGATAGCGTGCCATATATGTAGATGTAGCCCCTGCAGCAAGCAAGGTGAAGGCATGACAGAGCGTATAAGGATCAGCAATGATTCACGGGAATTAATCATGTCATGTCTATGCAAATAAACAAATTACTAAACATATATATATCCTAATCGTAATCGGCAATATGTTGGGGAAAAAGCAATATTATATTAAATGAATGAGTGGAGTGCTTTGAGTGACGAAAATAAGATGTAAGCATTACTTAATTATCTGTTGTATATATCATGGCGTACGTGTGAATGCATGATTGAGTGATGAATGAATTAAGTGGATATATATATATGTGCTTAATTAATTAATTATAACAGTGTAGTGTAGTGTAGTGTTAGGTTGTTGGGCGGTGGACTTATCTCGTTGGAGAGTGGACTCGTTGTTCCCTCTTTTGATTTTCTTATAAATTTTCTTACACGGTCACGGTGCATGTGCTAGCTACATCCTACATAGGGTCTGGTCTTAGTGGTCTACAAGCTCATCATTTCGCTTCGTATAAATTTTCACAATTGGTGGGCATAATATATATAAGGCATGGGTACGTTTTGTCATTTTTGGTGTGGTCGACTCGACTAGCTTTAATCACGCTTTGTAAAGCTACTGCCTACTGGTCAAATGAACGCACAACAAATAATTGATTGCCCAATCTTTACTCAAAGTCCATCGTTTCAGATGGTAAATCTACAAACTTACTTTTAATCAAAGAAAAAAAAAAACAAGTCTCCAAGTTTCCCTAAATAAATTAAAGTTGCTTAATTCTCTTAGGAAGCAACTAATCAGTCAAATCTTATAAGCTTGTCAGATAGGACCGGAAAACCTTTAAATTAATGTATTTCACATGTACATGTGTAGTTTCATTTTTTTGAAGTAAAGATTGAATTAATATTTACAGTATGTGCTGTGTCTTTCTCATATTGAAGAATACTCTTCTGTTACGCTATTCTAGCGAGCCCAAATGCCCAAAATAATTGTATGCGCTACAAATTTCTCACATATTGTACGAGAAATAAACAAAAGGATATGTAAATAAAAAGAGAGATTATTTTGACTGCACGAATTATTATTTTTTATTTTAATTCTATTATTTATGCATTACATTTACACGAAGCAAAAACAACATGGTTAATATCCTTACCCACAAAAAGAGCATTAAACAGGAAGTGCATGCTTAATTGAGACTGTCACATTCACCACCAACTACAATTAATTAATTAATTATGTAAACTAATAAACATACGTAATTGTGATCGACTACAAGACCTAGCTCTATTATGATTTATGAAGTTGGGAAGATTTTTAGCAAAGTAATTTTAAAAGTTGATTACATATAAATAAAAATTCATTAAATACCGTATGAGAAATAATGAAGGAATTATTTTATTTTTCATGCAATATATATAGAGTTTACACAAATTTGATTTACTAGCTTCGATTTACGTTATTAACTTGTTCAAGAATTTAGCGAAGAGAGAAGGCCGAACTTGTTGAAAATAAATGAGATATAAAAGGCAATTAAGATGATGAAAGAAGAATTTCAGGTCAAAATTTTGTTTTCTTTAAGATGAATATTTTAAATTTGTACGTATTGTTGCTGTGAGTGTGAGTAGTATTATTTAGTAATTGATAGTTTGAATCTGGAAATTAATGTAAGATCTCTGTGATGTTTTAAGTTTTATTAGCTAAACACCGAGTTTGATATACAATATTATATATGTTCATTATTCAAATTAATTGTGAACACTCAACAGTCAACACATACATACATACATATTATTCCGTTTTGTATAGATAATGCTGGGTCCTTTATTTTCTATTGTTCAGACCTTAAATATAATAGACCTTGTCATCCAATGCCCGGGCGGCCCATGAGCCCTTTAAATCCATTTGATTGGGGACTGAATATCCCCTTTGTATTTTTGGACCAAATACTTGCTTGATACATATACAGCATTTTCCCCTGTAGCTGTAATTCATAATTCATAATTCATTCCAGTACCTATAAGGCTATAAGGCTACAACCACCTCGAATTCAGATCCTCTGTAATACTCGAGAAAATACAGGGAGCTCTCAGCCGTCAGATTTAAATTTACACAAATCTCAAAGCACAAATAATACTGCCCCCTCCAATCCATTTAATTTGCACCCCTAAATAAATCAGTTTTCATCATGAAGATATTGAAAATTTAGAAGTTTGAAGAATGCATATTTAAACAAAAATATATGTAATGGAAGGCCAGCGGTAAGAAATTAAAATAACAATCCATAATGCGAGATGTTTATCATACTATATTAAATTGGAACATTATGGATTTTGTAAGAACTAGGTGCATAGTTGCGACAACGTTATTTTTTTTTATATGTTGGCGTACATGGTACATGGGTGACGTTAAACAGTAATTAAAAACAATAATTGAAAATACGATTGAACGGAAAAGGATACAACTTTATTGTAATAAATGTTAGTTGAATTTCAAACCAAATTATACACAGCACTGTACCAACACAGGCAGACAATCTTAAAAATGTTTGCCTAGCTATAATTCTTGTTAGAGCCAGAAGAAACTTTTTTACTGTAAATTCAAATCATGGAAAAGAGATGTATATCACTCAAATTTCAGTGTCAGTTTTCAAATTTATAATTGTATATATACTATCAAAGGATTCTTAATTTCTACAGAAAATTAATATAATTGGAGTCCGTTTAATTCAATCTTTTCGGAAACATTTGACTGCAATTTTCACTATTTCAAATCAAGCAGATACACATGAGTGATACATTGTGATTTTCACTATTGTAGGGAAAGGAAGTTTCAATATTTGAGTGCAGTATTTGAAATTCTTTGCTACATGTAAGGAATTCAAATGTGGTCAACAAATGATGAAAAATAAATGTATTAAAATAACTTATAAATCTTTATTTTTTACTCTTGATTTAATTTGTACAAAATGAATTAAAAAAAAATTCAAAATTTTACATGTACGCACATCACTTGTAAATTGTAGATCGCTTTCAACGTTTTTTATTCGTCGTTTGAAGTCAACCCGAAAAGATTTTAGAATTAAGCTCGTCAAGTCCTCTTATTGAGCCTACCACATGTACATACATTGAAGTAATTTGGATAGTCAACTTCCACCTTTAAGTTATAATGGAGGATTACATAAATATAATTGAGGATCGATGCATGTAACAGTTGTTATGATAAGTTAAACATTTGTTATAATTATATATATGCAAAATCATAATTGTTAATACAACAATATCTGGTAAATATATTATAGCTAAGATATGGTTCAAATATTACCAATGACAACTATACGATCGAGAATTTTATTAGATAGCTATATAATTATCCAATATTTTTTTTATGTCAGCTGTTAATATGAATGTTGGCCTATATTCAACTATTCTTTTTATTGATCCCATGCGATCCTCGTAGCATATATATAATCTATATATATATAGTTTAATATGTTTGGTGCAACTGAATGCCAAGTCAACATTTGCATGAATTTGCATGCGCACCATGTTCTCCTGCTTCAAAGAGTTCTTATCATGTCTCATTCTGCAACTATAAATAGATGTAAACAACACCTGTTTAGCAATTCAGAAACATCAAACACTGATATATACAAATTAAGAAAGATCAAGCAAAGATGACTATGTACTCTTGCCTCATCATCTTTGCTATTCTTCTTTCATTCTCTTCTGCTTATGGTGGTGGCCTCACCGTCGGATATTACGACAAAAAATGCCCCGAGGCTGAAGCCACCATAAGAAATGCAGTTGACGAAGCAGTAAAAAACAACAAAGGGCTGTGTGCTGGTATTCTAAGGTTACACTTCCATGATTGCTTCGTTAGGGTAATGTTTCTTGTACTTTCATTCATATTTATTGTTTTTGCATTAACTCCAAGTTAAAGTTATTATATATGTGCGATCAAAACTGAAACTTAGACGGAGAGGTAGGGGTCTAGCGGGAGGGTGTTGGTGTGTGGCGCCAAAGAAATTGCGTTTTTTATTTTCGGGGACAAGGCCGGCGTCAAAATGTTCTTTCACTTCCCGGCCAATAGGAATTCATAAACGAAGCACCCACGGATCACGATCCGCACTTTCACTACTCTCATCATATCCACCGTCTCTTTGTACCCATCCGACGGTCCAAAAGAGGTGGAGGGAAGAAGTCAAAAAAATTGAGGGAAATGAAAATTTGGTAACTTTTGCAAATCTGATTTGGTTTTGAAAAAAACACCAAGTTCCAGAGAAGAACTCTCTCTGTATCGCACTTAGGCACCTGCTCACAAATTCATATCACCTGAGGTATCATAATTTCTCCATTATAGATTGGAGCCGTCAGTACAGATTTTGCACGAATATTGAAGAATACATTGCATTTCACTTGGGGCGGATCTAAACAGAAATATTAAGTTACCTCAGAGAATATGGACTCCCATCCACAGCCTCTAGAATGGACAACTCCTTTGAAATCAAGACCATTCATCTCCCATCGGACGGTTATGATTTACAAACCTACAATATATGTAATAATTGTACATCAAATAATATGAAAAAAATTAAAATAAATATTCTCTACTTTTTTTACATCTTATATGACTAAATATTACTTATAAATGTCAATTTTATATAATTTCATCGTTATTTGCCTCTTAAAATTGAGTCAGTAGTTTTGGACCGTTTATTTTTACGTTATCAATCAACGGTTGATCTGCAATGAAATGATTCCAAATTTATTTTGAAATGATCAAGAGAAAACTCTAAACGTAAACAACATAAAATTTCTTGAGTTTGGTTATGTCTAAGCTTTGATTCAACGTAAAGTGTTTATAGCCTTTCGATGTTTCAATATCCCGACGACTTGATGAATAGGTAAATGAAAATAAAATTTCATCGAACTTTGCTATAATAAAATAAATGCAATCTTCTTTAATTTCAACGGTTCGGATCGACCAACGGACGATATATTTCCGTGCGTCTTCATGAATTCACAAAACAAGAGTTAATGACTTGTGTCCTATATGAAATATAAACTCTTGTTTTGTGAGTTCATGAAGACGCGCAGGAATATGTCGTCCGTTGGTCGATCGGGACCATTCAAATTAAAGAGCAATGCATTTATTGTCTTGCACCCAAATTTGATCAAAATTTGTTTTTATTTACCCATCCATCTAGTTGATCGAAAATTGAAGTATCGTGTGGCCATAAACACTTCTTGTTGGATCGAAGCTCATACATAATATTTTTTTCGAAGTTTTATGTTGGTTACGTTCAATGTTCTCCCTTGATCATTTTAAAACATATTTGGAATGATTTCATTGTAGATCGACCGTTTATTTTCCGTGTGAAAACGAACGGTCCAAAAATGTTTTCAAAATTTGAAGGGGCATATAATGATGAAAGTCTATAAAAATGACATGTACAAGTATTATTTGGTCATATAAGATGTAAAAAAAATAAAAAAATATTTTTTGAATTTTTTACATATGTATTGCTGTATAATTAGTAAATATCAAACTTTCATGCCGTCCGATAAGTATAGAACGTTCCTGATTTAATCATTTGAATAAGTCTGGGTAGAGAGTCCCCATTCTCTGAGGTAACATAATATTTCTGTTTAGATCCGACCCCAGGTAATGCACATGTTCCATTAATATTCGTGCGTAATAATAATCAGACGGCTCCGATCTAAACATAAATATTATGTTACCTCAGAGTATATGGGTTCGTGGATAGGTCTTCCAATTCATTCATCTCCCACTGCCTTCAATTTTTTTACCTATTCCCACTGCCTCCAAATTTTTTCATGTATCCCACGAGGCCACGAGCCAACTTAGAGTAGGCGGCCAAAACCCTAACTTTTTTTTCTATCTTCCCTCCCAAATTCCCTCTCTCGCCAATTACCTCCTCCCCTCGCCCAAATCCCTCTTCCAGTGCGCACTCTAGTCGGCTCGCGCCGCAGCCGCATTCTCATCGGAGGTTCCATTCACAGAGGGTGCACCTTCGTCTCCCCCGCAGTCTGACACCACGTCAGCAAGAAGCATTGCGGCCGCTTCTGACTGCCACTTCCAGGTAG
Organism: Carex kokanica; assembly: GCA_025461125.1. Taxonomy (NCBI): domain Eukaryota; kingdom Viridiplantae; phylum Streptophyta; class Magnoliopsida; order Poales; family Cyperaceae; genus Carex; species Carex kokanica. The sequence continues at coordinate 100,816 of JAJGRX010001180.1, forward strand.
GTACTCTCTTTCTCACTTTTTTCTCTCTGATTTCCTTGACTTGTCCTCACGGTGCCTTCTCTCTCTAATCACCACTTTTTCCGTGCAAACCCGAGCACCCCCTGCCCTGGTGACCTCCACGCAACCCTGGCGACCGCCTCACCCCTGCAGTGAGCACCCCTAACTCTGGCTACACCTCAGTAGCCCCGACAGCAACCAGCGGTGACGCCACTTGACCCTTAGTCTGAGCTGCTGATGGCACTGAACCAGCACTGGCACAATACGACCGTCTCGAGACTCGTTTTCCCCCGTCTCTCTAGAATTCTACAAATCGCAGGTAACACTGGTATTCTACCTTTGAGTTCTTTCAAGTTGGAATTCAGTAGTTGATAGCAAGGTTATAGTGTTTGTTTTAGGTCTTGTCTTGCTTGAGTATTATAACCTTATTTTGTTCATGTGTTGCAATTGAATTACTTCTCTTTTGTTTTATTTATGAATTAATTCAAAGGTATGGCAATTGCATTTGTTACATTACAGAAAGAGAGGAAATCGAATAGTATAATTATTTAGGTTATGCTTTCAAGGTAGGCCTTTGTAATTACTCCTCATTCGATCGATGCGAACTTGTTCTCCTTTTTATTTCTGTGAGATTCCAAATGAAACTGAAATTTATATCTAAATTGTGGAACTAAAAAGGAAAACAAGTTGAGATGGAGTAATGTCACATAAATTGTGAATATTCCTCTTTTTCTCTATTGATGCTATAATGGGTTTGAACCCGATTGCGGTTGGCAGTCAATACACAATAGCTGGGCTTGATAATTTGGGTTGTGTTGTCTTTGAGTATAATTTCAACTTAATTTAATTCCTAGTTCCTTATTTGAGAGTTTGGGTAGGGTATAACTGATATGCAAGGAACTTCTGGGATTTTTCTTTATCAAATTCTGGACTCTATTTTTCTACTCTCCACCACATCACATTTCTTTTAATATGGCATTGATTTACAAGGCCTTGTACTAGCATCATATTTTTACTGTTATAAAGCATTTTAGGTTTCTGGTATTTACTGATACAAATTCCATCAAATTAATTGTGAATTATCTATATTAGAAGGTCTATCTTTATAAATTTCAAAACTGGAGTAAATACTTCTTGTTAGAGGGGTCTAAGCACAAGTTGCTATTATTAGTTGGAATGGACTCTGTGGAAATCAAAAAAATTTAGATAGGAAATAAATGGTTGGGTCTACGGTAGCTAAAGAAGAAACTAAAATTGATATGAACTTGGGTGCTTTGATTTAAGACTTTCATTTCATTTAGTTGATTTTGAATCAATCTTTTTAGACAGCTTGCAATCTAGAATAAAAAGAGCTGGGCTTAGATAAATAATAATAAATAGGAACTTATTTATTGGGATAAGGTAATTGTTGCATTACGAGAAACTTATAAATAATAATCGACATCCGTTGTTCAGATGATTTAGAGGCGAGCACCGAGTTACCGGACGAGACGGGATTTCTCAGAGCTGCAGACTATCCGTGACTCTTGTTCTCGTGGGCCATACTATCAGGTGCAGAATTTCTGTGTGTTTGTAAGTTCATACATGGAATCAAATAACAATCATTTCTGCATATGGCATTTCTAACTTATTTGTATTGTCTGAACTGTACATCGTATGCATATTTACACTGTTTCTATAGTTGTACAGTTAGGGGTGTTATATTAACCTTACTAAACATTTGAAGGTACAAGCTGTAGCTCCAGCTTAGTTTGCGAGGGTACCAAATTAATAAATATCTAGAAGAGCATCTGAATATGGATGCTACAGAAATATAAATGCTCATAGGCTATGAAATCTCTTTCCTTGGTTTTAAGTATAATATGAAATTAGATTAATTGTAAATAATGGTCATTTTGGCATGCTTACTGATTGTCCATTCTTTTATTTAATATCTAATGATAGAAAGAGACGCACTGAATTTTTTTTCTGAATATTACGGAATCTTAGCCAAGCCTATGAACTGACTGTCTGACTACGAATCAGAATCATTTAAACGATTTAAGCTAATTACTTGTATTAACCGACTTAGTAAAATAGTTTAGAGTACTAATTAAATTCCAACATGTGCTTAAGTTGTTGTTTGAAATTCCATAAGATGTTATTCTTTTTAAATGTATCTTAATATTTGTACACACCTGCTTAAATTGAACTATTATTGTTATGATTTTGATATTTAACTCTAGGTTTGAGCTTGTTTGCAACTCCAGCAGTTCGTCAGACACTGAGAAATAATATTTGGATTACTTCTCACTCTGTTGTGGTTTACATTTTTTTTCAGGATTGGGAGTCGGGAGTCTGATGCCTTTGTGTGAGATGTAGGCCATGTTATTAGTAGTCAGAGATATCATGTAGTAGTAGTTCAGGTTAGAAGGGGACAATTGATATTATTTTTGTTGTTGTTTACCTCTCTATACCTTACTTTTGTTTGGGGTTAAATCATGACCGATAGATATAGTTTCTTGTTTGTATGGATAATACCATTATGGTATTGTGTGAATTCCTATGTGTTATATGTTAGAATTGACATGTTGAGATGTAGCTTCTAGACTTGTGTTGTATTTTGTATAAATACTACTACAATGGTATTTTGTATAAATCCACGCAAATAATTACAACTGCAGTGCATGCAAAAAATGTAATTCATATCCTTGCAAATAATCACCCATGTAATAACAACTGCAGTGCATGCAAAAAATGTAATTCATATCCTTGCAAATAATCACCCATGTAATAACGCAAACAGTATTCCCATGCTAATACTCTGGTGGGACCCACATTCCCTAGCCTTGCAAATAGTCAGGTGGGACCCATGTGGGTTAGCCTTGCAAATAGTCTGGTGGGATCCACGTGTGTTAGCCTTGCAAATAGTCATGTGGGACCCATATTTCCTTGCCTTGCATATAGTCAGGTGGGACCCACTAAAGCTCCCTTACAAATAACCAGATGGGGCCCATGCTGCCTCCCCTTGCAAATGCCACAAACGGGGTCAACTCTAAAAGTAGTTGCATGCGCCCTTGTTGCAAGGGAATAGGCTTGCAACAAGTCTGTTGCAAGGGAGTCCTTGCAATTACTTAGCAGTTGTGAGGGAAGTTGTTACAAGGGTATAGTTGCAAGGGTAAGCGCATGCAACAAGTGTTTTCGGGCTTGTTGCAAGGGTATCTCCTTGCAACAAGCCATTTTTCAGGGCATGCAATAAGTTAGAATTCCAGTAGTGTATTGACAGTTGCTTCATTATCCGAACAATTCTCTCCCTCTCTCAAAAGGTACAGGAGAGAATGGCTTTCCTAGATGTGCACATAAAGAGATAAGATCTGACTTGTTTCTGTTGGAAAATCAAATTCCCCTCTTTTTTATCATGGAGGTGTATGAATGGCTTTTCCCCCTTAGGTCCGACCAACCATTCCCCCGTTTTAATACTGTCCTTGAACCGTTTATATGCTTGGATATATGCCATGGAGAATCAATCATGATGACATTTGTAGCAAAGCAGCTCATTTGCTCGACCTTTATTGGAGATGCTCTTTGTCACCTCAGATGTTTATGGAACTAACTCTCTTTGACAGATATCGTTCTGAGGCAGAAAGTGATCTTTCTGAGCAGATAGAATATCGTTCTAGCTCTTCTGAGCAGGAGCAATCCACTTGGGCAGAAATCCACCTTTCAAACAATGCACGTATGGTCATAGCGAATGCAACTGAACTTCAAAAGATAGCTGGTATAGAATTTGAGAAATTTAAAGATAAAGGTCATTTGGATGTTATTTTTTCCAAAGGCATCATGCGGATGCCATGCCTGAAGATTGACTCAAGGCAGATAATCTTATTAAGAAATCTCATTGCCTTTGAGAACTGCATCGTACCCAAAATGCGAACTATTAGCTGCTATATGAAACTGATGAATGCACTCATCGATACTGAGAAGGATGTGAAGTTACTTCAGAAATGCGGCGTTATCTATAACACACTGAGCAGCCATGAGATGGCCGCCACTTTCTTCAATGATATTGGTAACTTGTGTTTCATCGACATCAATACAAATCCTTTTACATTTCCCATTAAAATAAAAACAGAGCAACAATTCAATAAAACATGTGACCCAACATTTTAATCATCATTAATCAAAATAGTAAATTGAAGTATGCATTGTAACATAAGACCAAAAATGATTGCAACCACAGAACTACGTATAACTTTTCTATACCCAAAATATACGCACGACCCATAACCAAAAATTTACAAAAAGAGGCTAATTTTTTTAACTACAAAATACTTTTTTGCTTTGATAAAGGTTGACAACCCCGCACTAGAAGGGCTGGTTGTTCTGATTTTCTTCCCCGAACCATTGGTCGATTGCGTCTTGACAGGTTGCCACCTCTTGTCCAGCTTGCGCATTGAGGAGTGCTTGGAAAGTGCCTCTCGGTTGATTCTGTAAATTCAGCACCTATACCCTACATATACCACATTAGAATACAATGGAAGTTAGTATTGATAATACATTATATCAAGATTGGAGAATGGAGATGCAAATTCTAAGTGCATTTAGAAACCCTTTGATTTGTTCAATTATCAAATGAACAAAGAAAAACAAATGCAAAGTAAAACTGGCTTACTAGGAAGACAAAAAAGAAGGAAGAAGGTAAGATTACCTTCTTGTACCAAAATTCTGTTTGGACATACTAGTGTGCATCAAGATTAGTTTAGAAATCCATTTTTAGTTTTATTCAATTAAATATTTTAACCATTGCAGAAAATTGAGTTAACCAAAGTTTTGCACAAGGATGATCATAAAGAACAACTTTAAGAATTAAGAAGTTTGTACATGGTTTGAATAAAAAGATCATTATTATATTTCTTACACTGCCTTTAACAGCAACATCAATATCCGCATCATAAAAAATAATGCAAGGTGCATTACCATCAAGTTCTCTTATATTGGCACATTGTACTAACCAGTCATACGAGGGAGGACGTGATGAATAAATGAACAATGACCTATAACATCGAAATGCTTCACCCAAAAATTAGGGAGCAAAGAGGCACAGTTCATTAGGCCCAATTAATTCATCAATCAGAAAATTACTCACTAATACAACATTTTGGGTCAAATCCATACTATAAATTCAATCAATTAAATCAATATGAGGAATTTTAAGAAAGGTACTGAAAATTTGAAGTCACGAATTTAGCATAGCAGTAAGCCTTTACACAACTTTAATTAATAAACAAGTTCATTCACACTGCTATTCAAGGACTATGATTAAGCACTAAATAAAAATCAGAGAAATGATTAGGAGTGCACCTCGTCAGCCCCACTGCCCCTGCCTAGCCATGGAAGGCAACAAGTAAAATGACTTGAGGACATCCAGCGGTACATCTATTTGGATCAATAGCTCAGGAGGCATGTGTGCATGGTCCTTAGGCTTCTTTGTTGCTCCCATTTTTTGTGCTGTTTGTTCTCACTAGCTCCATCTTGAAATTGAAAACAAATCAAATATTTTAAAAATGAGAAGTATTGATTGGCTGGGATGCTGAAGTACAACATCAAGTAGAAAATAAATATTTTATATGATATGTACAGATAAAAAATAGAAATACAATTACCATAGATCCACAAAGTTTTCATTGGGTCAGTTTAGAACTTCAGATTGTCCTTTTTATATGATATGCCTAACTTTTTGTCCTTTTTAGAATTTTAGAAACCGTCGGCATACAAACCAGTTTGAACAAGCCCTGCAACCCAAGCTGTACAATTATCAAGAGTCAGCATCATTAGGTAAAAATTTTCCATATCATAACATCAGAAATTAGGTACCAAAAATATCATGCAAAAAGTGTAGCCATATGGACTTCTAATAAGACAAGAAAATTGAATTAACTATACTTGTATTTAGAAATTTCAACAACCCTTAGATATTACCGGATTAGTTGACATCTGTATTTACACTTAGCAAGCAGCAGCAAAAAGCTACAGCTGTATACCCTTTATATCCTAGGGTTAATTTCTTATTTACCCTTTAAAACTTCTTCAGCTTTCTATTTACCCTTGTGCACTTCATTATATTTAATGTATCCCTTAATTCTTTTTATTATTCTCTATTTATCCATAGAAATAATTAACCACAGTTAAAATTATTTGAATCTGTTTTTTCCCATTATACCCTTCCTCTTGATCTCCTCTTCCCGGTGATAAAATTGCATATTGCTTTGACCTTGTATCATTTCTATAAAATATACGGACCTCAATTAATTAATCTGATACCAATGAATTTAATTGGAGTCTAAATAAATCATTTCATGTGCCTAACTGAGACTGAAAAGCTTTGGTACATTGAATCAAAAATAAGCTGGCTTATACCCCAACCAAGAAATGCACAAAGAAATTAAATTTATAATCCGATGATAAGATGCAACGAGGGCTAGTTGAATTGGGGAAATTGGGGATGACCGTTGCTCAGTTTGAAGGAGAAGAAGAAGGGAAACGGTGTGAAGTGCCTAACGGGAAGTAGGGAGCTGAGACTGAAAAAGGGGGCCCAGTGAATAAACGGTAACGGATCTGTTAATCCTATTACTTCTGACAGGTGGGCCGTAGCTAAAGTAATGGAGAGTCCTTTCTTTTAAATAACTGGAGATCATGTGATTATTCTTTTCGCGTGATTTTGTTGAGTTAATTAGTTTGTTAGACCATGTCAGCACACGCTAGCTGACATGTCAGTCCGAGGATAATTAGGTCCATTTCCTTTACCAAATTAGATTCTCTTTTCTGTTAAAGGATCGCCTATATATATGGATAAGATGTATGGAACCAATTTCATGTTTTTGAATATAAAAAGGGTGATTTCTCGGTTGGAGAATTCATCTTAGCTGTTCTTATCTTTTACTCTTTTATCTCAAATTACGCAATCTTTCTATTGAAATCTCCTGTGGTAGATTTCACCTGCAACTGAGATTTAGTCTCGTTGCATAAGAACTTACATCTAAATCGGCATACATGGCTATGACGGAGGGAGGAAAAATTAGATGGTCTTTCATGGAGAGCTGGACAAGTACAACACCAACTACGGTTCAAATCTTCACATAGTTAAGATTATGCATTTAATAAGAAATATGTCAGTTGCTGGCCAACAATTAAGAGTATACAATGTTTAAGAAACTTTTTCAAGAGGTTAAATGTGTCGCTACTGGATGCACATCGATCAGAGAAAGTACCAAGAAATTTGTTCAAATGCTGCAATACTAACCAGTTAAGAAAACTAAATCCTAACCAGTTCAGATGCTGCTATACTAAAAAGCCAAATCAGTGCTATTTGGGTATTTTTCTTTCTTCGAAAATATACAGAAATTTGTTCAAATTTTGAGAAGAGCTAGAGAGAAGAAAGTCGGATGACCTAGAAACCTTAACACGAGGCTGATGTGGCAGAGGGGGTGCGAGGGTCGGCGGCGGAGGACCATGACTGGGTGAGAGAGGCAAAGCGTCGTATCGCGTCCAGACTCCGTATCGGTGTCTCGTCCACAGCGGCGATCGTGAAAATTTTAGGATTTTGGTGCAGCGATCTTAAATCGCTAAAATCAAATCAGGAGAGAATAGAGATAGAATAGAGAAAGAGAAAACGAAATGACTCAGTAAATTGAAGTAATTTAACTCCCAAATTAGCCCCATTCCGTTGCATTTGGCTAGGTGGTGGCTAGGTTTAGAAAGGAAGAGGGAGAGCGGGGGATGAAAAAAATAGTAAATTCTGGATAAACAGGGAGAGCGAGAGTGAACTATCAGGAGGAGAGCGGGAGTGAAATTTCGGGAGGGAAGGAGGCGAAAATTTTTAGGGTTTCGAGGGGATTTAGGGAGGAAATGAGGAGTTCGGATCCAGTGAAGTAACCCAACTTTTGGGTTTTAGATCGGAACCGTCTGATTTGAATCCGCGAAAATCCATCCGCGAAGTGAGCGCACACATCCCGATGACGAATTCGAATCCCGAGACGATCTCGAGCGACGAATTCGAATCGGATGGTCTCAATCCAAAATCCAAAGATTGGGTTACTTTAGGGGATCCGGACCCGGAAATGAGTGGGAGAGAGTGGGGGGAAACTGAAATTTCTCCAAGTGCGATGGGGGGGAATTGTGATCCACAGGGGAGGGCGAAATCCTCTCTGGATGTGATGGGAGAAGGAACAATTTCGGAAGTACTGATTTTAACAGAGCAGTTTTAGCTTCAAGAAGTGTGTTAGATATATTGACTCTCTTTAAATTATATAGGCCATGCGCTGCATAAAATCAAAACTGCTCTGCTAACAAAATCGCCTCAAATTTTAAAGTTCTGTGAAGAAAAATTGAAAGGGAAGTGAATTAAAATTAATTACACTTGTTCATTTAAAAGTAATTTATTATGATAAAATTTATTTAAGAATATAAACTTCTACATTATGTAAATTTCGTAATATCTTTAATAGTTATGTTTATTTATTTAATTGCACTTGTAATATCTGAATAGGATTATAACAAATTTTTTAGAAAAATATTATGAAAATGAAACAAAATAAAATTAGGTAATGCATGCATAATAAATAATATAAAAAAAATTAGTTGTTGTATTTTTATGAACAATTAGTAACTTACATGATTAGCAAAATTTAGACAATTAACGAACAATTGCAACTTTAAATTTATAAAAAAATAAATAAATTGCAAACGAAATAAATGAAATTAACAACATAATGAATGAAAGAATATGTTTGTTAATTACTAAATGATCTGTACAACAAAAAATATATATAAAATATATATAGCATAACATGCTTGTTGCATCAATAACTCACATCCTTCAAGCATCAACATAGAACATGAACTCTCGTGGTGTGAGTTAATGAAGACCCACGAGTATACGTTGTCCAATGGTCGATCAGAACCGTTCAAATTGAAGAGTATCACATTTATTTCATTGTATGTAAGTTTGATGAAATTTTATGTTCATTTACCTATTCATCAAGCTGACGAACTATATAAACATCGTAGAGCCACGAACACTTCACGTTGGATCGAAGCTTCAACATATCGAAACCTCAGTTTTTTTTTGTTGGTTACGTTCAATGTTTTTCCTTGATCATTTAAAGGGTAATTTGAAATTATTTCATTGCAGATCGACCGTCGATTTCTCATACAAAAATGAACGGCCCGCAATTGTTGGCTCAATTTCAAGGGACAAATATTGATGAAATTATATAAAGTTGACAATTACAAACATTATTTGGTCACAGGGTATGTATAAATGTAGAAAATATTTTTTTAGGAATTTATTCATATTATTTGCTGTACAAAAATCACCAATTTCATCATATGTTGATATAAGCCGTTTGATGGGTGATGAAGATACATGATTACCAATGGATGTCTCCATTAAAGGGGTTGTGAGCAGGAGGTCCATTTTGCTGAGGGAACATACTATTTCTGTTTAGATCCACTCTAGATGAAATCATCTGGATCCTTTAATAACCGTGCTAATTCTGATCATACAGCCCCGATCTAAACATAAATATTGTGTTACCTCATATGATATAAAATCATGAGTTGGTGCATCCATCGTAAATGCCTCTAAGACTTAGAGAGAGGTTCTTGTTCACTCTCTGGTGGGACTTAGCTGTTTTTTTTTAACAAATAAGAAAATTCTGGACAACTTCTCTCTATTTCTTTTTACTGCCGCCAAACTAATTTTTTTGAGACTTTCCTTCTTCCCTCCTTTGGCTGCCGCCGAACATTTTAGACTCTCTTCTTAGATCCAGCCTAATTTTGGACTCCAGCTATTTTTTTCTTTGCAACTTGCCTCCACAGTTTTTGGCTGCCGCCAAATCTTATTTCTACTATTATTCCATCTCTCTTTTCTCATTGTGTGTCCCTCTTTCTCAAGCCGGTCCAAGGCTTCCAATTTTTGTTCGACTATGTTGTGTGTGCTCGTGAACCCGAGGTCGGCCAGGATAAGCAAGGTTGGTGGATGCTACCGTAGCCCCTGCTTTGGAATCTCGGTTGTGAATACCCCTTATCAAGTACAATCCAGTGACCAAAATTTGGCACTTCAATTTTATCAATCTAGGAACTAGCAATGTATTGCACATAAGGTGTTTGTGGAAATGCCTAAATGGGAAGAAGTGTTATGTATACTTTGAAAAACAAATACAGGTTGAATATAACTGCAGCAAACAAATTACACTTGTATTTGAGAGTGTTAAATCGATTCCGGTACTGATTCCGGTCAGTATTGTCAAAGGAATCTCAAGTTCTCAATAGCAAAAATTAAGTTGTTTGTTTCTAGAATTACTGTTGCATTTTTCCAGATTTGGCCCTCCTTTCTAAAGTAGAAGAAAATAACAATGTACTAGTAACTAGTTTGTCTCTTTACCAGAGTCATGAAACTTTTATCAATTTGTGTGTGGTCCTCTAATTGCAAGTCTAATTGTGACTTTTAAGTAACTATTTTCAATTCGCAGTTCGCCCCGTCCCCCCGATTTTGATTTGCAGTTGATGGGTTCCAGTGCAGCCTTGCTACGACCAAGCAAGACGTTGTCGACATGATGCTTCGCCTCAAATCTCTCATGGATTCTAAGGTCTCTCTCTTTTCTCAAATCCTTCTACTTGCCTCTCTATTTCTCAATTTTGGTTTCATCAATTTTCTAGGTTATCAAGTTATAGTTTACCTGCACTTAAATGTGGCGTTTATTGTTTTGCTAACAGTACTTACTGTTCAAGTTACTACTGTTTAATATATTAGTGCATCTCAAATTTATTGAAATACTAGAATTTAAGTTTAAGTTTACTGTTCAAGTATTTGTATAAGGCCCACTAATTGATAATTAGGCTGTGAAATTCTAGTATTTTCTAGTATTTTAGTATTTTAGTTTACTGTTAGCAACTCTCCGAACCAAAATACTAGAATTTCACAGCCTACTTCTAGAATTTCTGATATGTTACCTTCATGTGAATCATTTTTACAGTCTTTGTTGCAAAGTACCATAGTTTGGCAATTGTGTGCTTACCCTTTCATGATCACTGAAATTCCATACACATATGACAATCAACTTTTCTGTAACATATCCATGAAAATATCTAAACGAATTTAAATATATGCTCGACAAAATACATATTTACATTTTATATACATCTTTCGCAAACTATGAATTTTTTCTTAACTCTTTAATAAGAATACAAGTATCAGCTTCTTAGACCATGATTGTATTACTTGTTTAGTGTTATGTTACCAACAGCATCGTGCATGATTGACCTCAACAATCTACTGGTATCATCATACCTTTTTAAATTACGTGAAAGAAGCAAAGTCAAATGATAGCACAAATTAAGCAATTCAAATTACACTAATGTAATTAAATTCTAGCAATCAACAATAATTGTTGCAAAGACAAATGTGCATAATTGAAGCGATACTGTAGTTCATTTGGGTATATATGTGAGGTTATATATGGTCATTAGTTTTTAGTACCGTGTTGTAGCATTGTATATTAGTACAAGACCAATTATATATAGCATATTATAGCATATCGATGGTCAAGTATGGGTATCCAATAGTCTTCCTTGTGTATGGATGACCTTGCTAGATTATCACCATAATCTCAGTGTCAATTGATGTGCCTGTCTGTCAGAGAAATATGTGTTAATCTTGATATTCAGAAATAGCAGTTTTGGTATTCTGACAGCCTATTTTGTGAATTTTGCACAGGCCAATCTACAAGGCCAAAATTTGTGTTCTTGGTGTCTAAATTCCCAGGAGAGTGTAAGCTTTTACTCTAGCAAATTTCAATTTTTTTTGAGACCTCTAGCTATGTCAGATGTTTGATTTTGTGAGAGGCAGTCCGTGTACCAGCCTGGTACAGTACCAGTTTTTTTTTTCAGAATCAGAATTTTAAAATGCTCTCAGAAATTGTACAAAAATCAGAAAAATATGAAATTTGTTTCTGTTTGTCCATGAAAATGTCCTTTATTAGCTCATAAGAAAGTTTGATCAAATTCAAAGTGTAGATATGGTTCTAAGTTTGGTTTGTATAGAGTGATGTTTTGGGGCTGTTTGGTACCAACAGTTTGCCACATTGTTTTCTCTTATTTGGTTGCCTGGTACATCACTTCTTTTTTAACACTGACATACACACAATTACTAACTTCAAATATGTTTTACGGGTTTTAATCTTGGATTATATGCATGAGAAGAGCAAAGATCAACAATCAAGAGATCAAATATTCAGTTCCTCCTTTTTTTTTTTTATCAAAGTCATTTTTTATGGTTTACATGGGCCTTGTCAGAACAGTAGATGAGATTTTTATATTGAGGTCCCTAACTTGTTTTTATTTGTATTTTTCTATTTTTTAAAAAAGGCAACAAATGCATGTATTTTTATGGTTGATTTATTTGATTTTGTTGATGTAAACTATGCTAAACACGTTTTGTCTTTTACTGTGGCAAGTAATCGATATGAAGATGTGGATAAAGAAGCGGTAATAGCTGAATACAGCAAGTATAAAATTTGATACTTGCTAGTTTAATTGACGTTGGTGATGAAGGCTATGGTTAATACTCATAGTTTACTTGTTGAAATTCACTCGTTAATACTTGTTGGAATTCGCTTGTTATAACAAATTTTGTGTCTTGCTAGTTGAATTTAAAGAAAAAGGGAAAAAAGTTCAAATCTGAGATCGGAATAGTTGGATTGTGTATGGAAGAACGAAAGAGAAGGGGAGCGTTGTAGGTTAGCGTCTTAGCGGTAGCGGGAAAGAAATGAGGAGAAAAATGATTAGCACAGTAATTGATGAAGGACAAAATTGTATTTTAACTTTATAGATATTAATTTTAAATTTAAATAGATAAATGAAGAAATGAGGATATAAATAAAACAATTAAGTTTTGATGGGGAAATAACTAAATTTTAGGTTTTAATGGAGAAATATCTAAAAAGAGAAGTTTTGATAGGGATATATATAAATTTCTCTACTTTTTAATATATTGCTGTGATTTACAAAATATATTCAATTTGAAAGGAGAGATCAAATATATACAGAAAAGACTCTGTCCAGGAATTCAAAACTTTTAGCATGGGTAGTCGCATGCAATTAATAGTTCTCGACAATCCAGATTAATAACATGGGTAGTGTAGGACTTCTTACTTGGACCTTTAGAATAAAATAATAAAAAAAACAACATCAAAACCTGTTACATGGGCGTGCCCTTGCAACTGTTTCGTCTCAATTCTGTAGACTTATTACAAGGGCATGGGATGATGTTTTAGCATGGACCTTCATTAAAATATACTATCTGTCATCGCTGGCGGGTCATGGGTCAACAATTATTAGTTACATGGGCAGATAAGAGATAATTACAAGGGTAAACATCAGATTTGTTACATGCGTTACTTTTTACATGGAATACCCTTGTAACAAGTTTTAGTGTGTCAGAATCACCATTTCTTTTGCATGGGCTCTTCACACCCTTGTAACAAGTAAGAGCAGCCCATGTAATAAGTCAAGATTCTAGTAGTGTACATTATTAAAATGAAAATTGAGGCATGCTATAATTGGAGCAGCTAGCTCTTCGCCGTGCATTAGGATTTGGTATCTCCTCGTGGCCTTGAATGCATATGCCATAGCATCATCCTGATAAGACCAGTGTTAGCGATTAGATACACTACTGAGCAAAATTAAGTAAGATCGTTTATAGAACGTCTGATGCCTTACACATACAACATGTCATAGCTTTAATTTTAAGTTTATCTTTAACGAACCATCTCCATTTGTGGCTTCAGTTTCTATATATAACTCTAGAAATTGTAACACAAGTACTGTTTTGAGAAAAGATCTGAGGAACTTACAAAACTAACTGCCTGATTGATTGCTAAGGAAGGCAATCCGGAGTTGTCCCATCTCCAAGCAATCCGATCTACATGGTGTGTAAAACTACAAGAGCTAATGAGAGTTAATATCTGGTGCCATTCTACAAGTAGGATACCACTTAAGTTTCGTCTAAACTGTAACCTAGAACCTTGTGAGTTGATGACTGAACTAATGGTAATATGTGGAGTAGAGCATAAATTGTAAAGTTGGGAATATTTCGTAGCTAAACTACAATTACCAATCCATAAAGTATGCCAAAAAGACAACGAGGAGTGAATTCCTGGTTCAAATGTAACACTAATTTTGCCTAAATTTTCAAATTTCATGACTGCTTTCCAAAAGGGAGAAAGGGGTAGGGAGTTAGTAAGATAATAGTTATGCTGAATGACATTTTTCCATAACCCTTGATAACTATCATCTTGCATTTTCCACCACCATTTTAATAGTAAAGCTATATTCATATTCTGCAAATCTAATATTCCTAATTCACCATGAGATTTATCTAAGCAAGCTTTAGTCCAATTAACTAGAGTGTATTTCTTCCTAATCTTATCTGAACCTTGCCAAAGAAATCTATTTCTAAGAGAATTAATTCTTCTAAGTATAGTCTTAGGAGCCTTATACACAGACAAGGTATACAAGGGTATAGATGACAATACATAATTTAAAAGAGTAAGTCGACCCCCTATGGACAAAAGTTGGCCTTTCCAGTGTTGTAACCTATTTTCAATCTTATCTACTAGAAATTGCCAGTCCTCCATACTTAGTTTTTGGTTATTGAGTGGTAAACCTAAGTACTTGAATGGGAAGGTATCTACTTTACATTGGAATGTATCAGCAAATTGAGGCCCCTCCAAGTGAATGGGATACCAGAGAGAGTATAGTGTCATCAGCATAATGACAATTGGTGATTGCTTTACCATCTAAACAAAGAGGTCCTAATCCTATCAATTTATTGGCCTGTCTACCCTTATGAAATATCTTACACAAAGTATCAGCTGCTAGGATGAATAAGAAAGGGGAGAGTGGATCACCCTGTCAAACCCCCCTCTTACAGAAAAAATATTGAGTAAATTCACCATTAAAGTTAATGCATGATTGAGAACTATATAACCAATCCTTAATCCATTGTATCCATTTAGAACCAAATCCCCTACTCTCTAAGATCTCTAAAATATATTCCCAGTGTATCTTATCATAAGCCTTCTCAAAGTCAACTTTGATAACTACACCAGGCTTATGTTGGGATTGACATGAATGGATAATTTCCTGACTTAAGATAACATTGTCTAAGATATACCTATGTTTAATAAAAGCTGATTGACTAACATCTATAATTCGACTCATAATTGGTTCTAATCTAGATGTAAGAATTTTGAAAATTATTTTGAAACTACAATTAACTAAACTAATTGGTCTATATTTACTAATCAATTGAGCATCTTTCTCTTTTGGGATCAAACAAATGGCTGATTTGTTTATTCTATTTAAATCTAAACTATGAGAGTAGAAATGAGTACACAATAGAATTAAATCCTCTTTGATGATATCCCAGTATGTTTGATAAAATAAAAAGGGAAAACCATCAGGACCAGGGGCTCCCTGAGCTGAGGAAGCAAAGATAGCATCTTTAATTTCCTGCTCAGATATTTCCATTTCGAGTCCTAATTGTTCAGCTATAGTAAGTTTATCTACATGGTCCCAGAAAGTTGGTTCTAAATGAGCATATTTAAAACCTGGAGTTCCTAATAGGTTTTTGTAAAAATTCACAGCATGCTGTTTCATATGGCCTATATTAGTAGTAATCGTACCATCTATGTCTAAAGAATTAATTATATTCTTCTTACTTCTATGGGTAGCAGTCACATAGAGAATACATATATATAAATCAGAATTGAACAAGGGAGATTTATTATTTGACATATTGATAATCTTACAAATTTTCCTTTAATGTAATTTCAGTATTGTTTGACAATGTACACCGAGGGTCGTTAATTTTGGACGATTGAAATTTTAAGTTAATTACTTGATGTACATTGAAAAATACATTAAATTTCATCATTATTATAGACATAATATGTGAATAATATATATTATGCGCCATATAACGTTGGACTTTTTAGGTTTACATTTTATTTTGGAAGATAAAAATTTACTAGGTAAGTTGCTATATTGTTATGTTCATAAATGGAGGTTAACATGCATGGGCCCAGCGTTTATTCAAAGTTGGTTTGTTAAGCCCCAGTTTTTTTGTTTTATTTCCTGAACAATGGCCCTTTCAGGTACTTTCAGATACCATATAAAATCACTGTTTTGAAAAATTCTAAAAACATAGTAAAAAAATTCCAAAAAATGTAAAATTTGGTATCCAAGCACATTATAATATGGAAAACATGTTGAGTGCGTTAGATCGACAATTTGGACATTAAAAACGCAAAAATAACTTATAAGCATTTGCCCTCATATGCTTATGTAAGTAGAGTAGCCAACCTATATATATATATATATATATATATATATATATATATATAGTGCTGGGCTTAGCTACTTCATGAAGTAAAATGACTTGGTGCTCCACTCCTCATTATTTCCATTTTGAAAATCCAAACGACCGATCCGAACCGCTCAAGTTGTTCTCCATATTGATATGTGCTTGGAGACCAAATTTTACATTTTTTGGAATTTTTTTACTATTTATTAAGCCACTTTGAAAATCACTGATCCGGCGGTCCAGAAATTTTTACTGTTTTTTACTATTCATAAGGATTTTCAGATTTTCAAAGTGGCTTAATAAATAGTAAAAAAATTCCAAAAAATGTAAAATTTGGTCTCCAAGTACATTTCAATATGAAGAACATGTTGGAAGGTTCGAATCGACTATTTGAACTTTGAAAATGAAGATATGGCGTGAAGTACAAAGTCGTTTTACTCCATGAAGTAGCTAAGTCCATCTTATATATATATATAGAATTTTGCTATTGTACTTCATGAAGTAAAACCAATATTTTACTTCACGCTCATATTTCCATTTTCAAAATCCAAAATGTCGATCCGACCGTTCAAGTTGTTCTCCATATTGAAATGTGCTTGGAGACCAAATTTTACATTTTTTGGAATTTTTTTACTATTTATTAAGCCACTTTGAAAATTGTTGATCCATTGGTCTAGAATTTTTTACTGTTCACGATGGATCAGCGATTTTCAAAGTGGCTTAATAAATAGTAAAAAAATTCCAAAAAATGTAAAATTTGGTCTCCAAGCACATTTCAATATGGAGAACAACTTGAACGGTTCGGATCGATGATTTGGATTTTGGAAATGGGAGTATGAGCGTGAAGTAAAACTTCGTTTTACTTCGCGAAGTACAATAGCCCTACTCTATATATATATATATATATACACACACCTATATATATATATATATGAGGAGGGATCCAATTACACCTTTTTTGGTGACACATTATGACACCGTTTTTTATATAGGTCAATTTTGCGATTTCAAAATCCAAATAGTCGATCCGAACCATTCAACATGATCACCATATTAAAATGTACTTGGAGATCAAATTTTACATTTTTTTGAATTTTTTTACTATTTATTAAGATGGTTACAAAATCGCTGTTTTTCAATGGTCTGAAAACAACGATTTTTGTAACCATCTTAATAAATAGCAAAAAAATTCAAAAAAAATATAAAATTTGATCTCCAAGCACATTTTAATATATCCATCATGTTGAACGGTTTGAATCGACTATTTGGACTTTGAAAATGGTAGGTGTCAAAGTGTGTCACCAAAAAAGGTGTAATCGGATCCCTCCTCTATATATTTACCTATATATATATATATATAGAGCTGGGCTATGGTGAGTTGCGAAGTAAGATGTCATTTTTACTTCACGCTCATATTTTTATTTTGAAAATCTAAACGCCCGATCCGAACCGCTCAACATGTTCTCCATATTGAAATGTGCTTGGAGACCAAATTTTATAATTTTTGGAATTTTTTTACTATTTATTAAGCCACTTTGAAAATCGCTGATCGAATGGTCCAGAATTATTTACTGTTTTTTACTATTCACCCGGATCTGGGATTTTCAAAGTGGCTTAATAAATAGTAAAAAAATTCCAAAAAATATAAAATTTGGTCTCCAAGCACATTTCAATATGGAGTACATGTTGAGCGGTTCGGATCGGGCGTTTAGATTTTCAAAATGGAGTATGAGCGTGAAGTAAAATGACGTTTTACTTCACAACTCACCATAGTCAATCTCTCTCTCTCTCTCTCTCTCTCTCTATATATATATATATATATAGGGAAATGCTAATATGCTACGCGTAGCATAGAGGGCCTCCGTGCTACGGCTCAATATTTGAGTTTTCAAAATGCTAAGGGTCGATCCAAACCGTTCTACATGATCTCCATATGAATATGTACTTGCAAACCAAATTTTACATTTTTTAGAATTTTTTTACTATTTTTTTAGATAGATAGAAAATCACTTGATCTGAAAACCGTTAGGATTTTGAAAACTCAAATATTGAGCCGTAGCACAGAGGCCCTCTATGGTACACGTAGCACAGTAGCCAATTCCTATATATATATATATAGTGCTGGGCTTAGCTAAGCCATGGTGTAAAACGACTTGGTGCTCCACGCCTCATTATTTCCATTTTGAAAATCCAAACGACCGATCCGAACCGCTCAAGTTGTTCTCCATATTGATATGTGCTTGGAGATCAAATTTTACATTTTTTGGAATTTTTTTACTATTTATTAAGCCACTTTGAAAATCACTGATCCGGCGGTCCAGAAATTTTTACTGTTTTTTACTGTTCATAAGGATTTTCAGATTTTCAAAGTGGCTTAATAAATAGTAAAAAAATTCCAAAAAATGTAAAATTTGGTCTCCAAGCACATTTCAATATGGAGAACATGTTGGAAGGTTCGAATCGACTATTTGAACTTTCAAAATGAAGATATGGCGTGGAGTACCAAGTCGTTTTACTCCATGGAGTAGCCTAGTCGGACTCTATATATATATATATATATATATATAGAGTCCGACTAGGCTACTCCATGGAGTAAAACGACTTGGTACTCCACGTCATATCTTCATTTTCAAAGTTCAAATAGTCGATTCGAACCTTCCAACATGTTCTCCATATTGAAATGTGCTTGGAGACCAAATTTTACATTTTTTGGAATTTTTTTACTATTTATTAAGCCACTTTGAAAATCTGAAAATCCTTATGAACAGTAAAAAACAGTAAAAATTTCTGGACCGCCGGATCAGTGATTTTCAAAGTGGCTTAATAAATAGTAAAAAAATTCAAAAAAATGTAAAATTTGGTCTCCAAGCACATATCAATATGGAGAACAACTTGAGCGGTTCGGATAGGTCGTTTGGATTTTCAAAATGGAAATAATGAGGCGTGGAGCACCAAGTCGTTTTACACCATGGCTTAGCTAAGCCCAGCACTATATATATATATATATATATATATATATATATATGAGCTGGGCTATGGTGAGTTGCGAAGTAAGATGTCATTTTTACTTCACGCTCATATTTTTATTTTGAAAATCTAAACGCCCGATCCGAACCGCTCAACATGTTCTCCATATTGAAATGTGCTTGGAGACCAAATTTTATAATTTTTGGAATTTTTTTACTATTTATTAAGCCACTTTGAAAATCGCTGATCGAATGGTCCAGAATTTTTTACTGTTTTTTACTGTTCACCCGGATCTGGGATTTTCAAAGTGGCTTAATAAATAGTAAAAAAATTCCAAAAAAATATAAAATTTGGTCTCCAAGCACATTTCAATATGGAGAACATGTTGAGCGGTTCGGATCGGGCGTTTAGATTTTCAAAATGGAGTATGAGCGTGAAGTAAAACGACGTTTTACTTCACAACTCACCATAGTCAATCTCTATATCTATATATATATATGAGATATTAATAAATCAGTCATCCTTCAAAACTTACTAAAGTTGAAATTTTTTATAATATGTAATAATTAATGACTTACAAGCCCAATAAATGTTCCAATTATATATGCAACAACTTGCTTGTAAATATTCAAAGTCAACTGTCAATCCCTCTTTCCGAAAAATATAATTCTTTACAAAACAAGTCAACTGTCTATCATAACGCAAAACGACATTGTATAGAAATTATTTTGATGCCATATATATGTATATATAATCTGTGGTGCTTTAATTCAAAAGTTTTTTTTAATCTTCATTAATGTTTTGAGCACTAATTTCTTATAGAGTTTTATCAAATTAAAATATAAATATTTCAAATTATGATTTCTTATGTCTTTGAATGATCCACAGACGTTCAGAGTCTTAAATCATGCATAACAAGTCTGATATTGCTGGTAACCTCTAATTAGTGTGGTATTTCTCTTACGTAACACAAGACTGAGACTTTAATTTGTTATCTATAAAATATGAAAATAAAATAAATAATGGCAGATGTACATTTTTTAAATGTGAGAATAGCTTTTGTTTAGAATATTACAAGTACTAATTATGTGATTAATATATGTACTTTCAGAATTGAACAAGGAAGTTGAAAAAAATTTAATTATATGTGTAGTTTTCCTCAAAGATCCAGTCAAGTTTTGCCACATTTTGAATCAGTTTGCAAAATCAATGCAAGCAAAGAATAAATTTAATAAATTGAAACCCTAAACCCTAAATTCAAATCCTAAAACCTACATTTAATAAAGCATGTGGGACGTTAGGCTAAAATAAATTAATAGATCTAAACTCTAAACTCTAAATTTAACGATGCATGTCAGGCTAATAATTGGCATTGCATGTGGGAAGTTAGACTAAAAGATATTAATAGATTTAATATCTAAACTCTAAATTTAATGGTGCATGTCATGTCAGGCTATTAATTGGCATTGCATGTGGGGGTTTTTGTACTTGCAAGACAAATTCAAAGTGAACTGTCAATCCCTCTTTCCGAAATATAAAATTCATTAAAAAACAAGCAAATGTATGTCAATCAAGACGCGTAATGACAATGTATTATACCCTAAAAAAGACATTGTATTAATTCCCCTAATCCCTTAATTATGAAGAAAATATACATCAGAAGTTTTGTTTTGAAGTTCATTACTGTTTTGAGCACTAATAATTTTTTGTATATAGTTTAATTTATCGTGTTAGGTTACTGTATAAATGATTAAATTTCAATCAAAATAAAACGAGTCCAAATTATGGTTTCTCATATTTGAGTGGTTGATTCATCGATCCGGTTCAATATTTTCTACTTCAAAATCTTGTAGAACACTAAAATATTATTATTTCTAATTAATTTTACTACATTTTCGAATTTAAAAAAAATGGACCTCAAATAATACAAAAAATAACAATGTTTGCATATGAAAAAATTTATTTAAAAAAAATTAAAGATTCATTTGATATTGTAAAAGCTTTTGATACGATAGAACTTATGGATCAATTTCGATCAAGCATCCGGAAATGAAAAATACTAAGAAAGTAATTTATATTTCAATCAATATACAAATACAAATGTTCGTATAAGAGTTTTGTCGCCAGCATTGATATATCGAGCTAAAATTAAATTAGTTATATAAAAAAAGAGGAGGGTTCAAATGTCTTCATTTTTTGTGCCTAGCTCCATCATGCCTCCATTTTTAAAAACTTTAATAACTCAAAATCTAAAACATAAACATCAAAATAAAACCGTTCAATCTATGTGTTTATAAAAAAAATATCACATTTTAATTTTATTTTTATGTGAATTAATAAGTTTAAAAATCAACGTTTCTAAATTATCCACATTAGTACATTTTTTATAAGCTCTTGATGACAACCAAAACAAAGTTGGAATGTCATGGTTTTTTATACTTGCATAGATAAAATGATGTAGATCATATCCAATTGTTTTATTTTGACTTTTAAGTTTTAGATTTTTAGTTATTGAAGTTTTGAAAAATAAAGACATGATAGAGGCACAACAAAAAAAAAGACATTTGAACCATTCCCGTAAAAAAAAAAACTTTGATAAAGATTCTCTTTTACTTTATTCTTACCTCTAATATTAAATCAAGGTCAACGGTCTATTCGTGTCCCCAAATCATAATGCATGAATTCAAGCTTTAATTACTTTCCTCATGCTTCTATTGACCGCATTTCTGGGGTCAATTCTAGCTTTAATTACTTTAACCATTGATTAAGTAGAACTGCAGAAAGATAGACATGTCACGCAATTGAAGATCTCTAGCTAATATAAACCCTCGTACACCCTAGCTACCGTTTGATTATCAAACTACCAAATAAACCATAACACGAAATATACCGACAAATTAGTAATACCCTCTCTCTATCATATCCACTTTTCACACCAAAATGGACCCGGTGATCGAAGGCACATCAGCCGCAGCAGAGCACACGGAGAACAGGGAAAGAACCCAGTGGCCGAACAATTCTATTTTCCGTGCCCCAGCACACATCAGATCTGGTAGAGAATCTAATTTTGAGCCCAAGTTAGTTTCTATTGGCCCGTACTACCATGGACGACGAAACCTCAACCGCATGGAAATTTTAAAACACCATTGCATATCAGAATTGCTGGGGAGGCTCATACCTTCGGAAGTAGGCATCCCACACCGCCGAAAACAGACCATCTATAATGTGTCTCTCGAGCCATCTACGCAGGGGGAAATGAGTATTGAGGATGTGCCTTTCAAGAAATTTATGGATTTGGGAGAGAGAGCTCGTGCTTACTATAAACAAGAGTTTGACCTTAGTGATGCTAAATTTGTTCGGATGCTAGTTCTTGACAGTTGCTTTATTATCCGAATAATTCTCTCTCTAGATCAAGAGGTAGCCAAGTCCATGGGTTTCCTGAATGTGTACATCAAAGATCTAAAATCTGACTTGCTCCTTTTGGAAAATCAAATTCCCCTTTTTTTTACGAGGATGGTGTATGAATGGCTTTTTCCCCATAGGTACGACCGTAACGACCCTTCCTTTGAGACTGTCGTTAAACCGTTTATATGCATGGATATGCCATGGGGAATCAATGATTATGCCATGATGTCTAGCGAAGGTGCAGCTCATTTGCTCGACCTTCATTGGCGATGCTCAATGTCACCTCCGATTTATAATACACTTTCTGAGCGGGAAAGAGATTTTCCTGAGCAGGAAGGGGATCGTACTGAGCAGGAGCAACTCATCTGGGTAGAAATCCCCCCACTTAACCCACCAAAGGCGATGGCGAATGCAACTGAACTTCACAAGATGGTAGGTGTAAAATTTCACAAAGTTGAATATACAAGTCATTTTGATGTCAATTTTTCAAATGGCATCATGCGGATGCCACTCCTGAAGATTGACTCAAGTCAGATAATCTTATTAAGAAATCTGATTGCCTTTGAGAACTGCATCTTACCCAGCATACGTACCTTTAGCTACTACATGAAACTGATGGATACACTCATCGATTCAGAGAAGGATGTGGAGTTACTTCATAAATACGGTGTTATCAATAATACACTGAGCAGCCATGAGATGGCCGCCAGTTTCTTCAATGATATTGGTAACTTTTGTTTCGTCGACAACAGTACAAATCCTTTCTCCGGCTTGTATAAGGATGTGCGGGAATACTACTACTCAAGTTGGAACCGTAGTTGGTACAGTGGTAATTTGTCAATCTTGCGAGAGAACTACTTCAGTAACCCATGGGCGGCCATCTCGGTGGTCGTAGCTGGGACCCTGCTAATTTAATAGAATAACAGCTCCAGAGAAGTCAACAGCTCAAGCATGGTCAAACAAGGATGTTGAGTCTGTTAGACTAGATAGTTAGTTAGACTAGCTGTTAGAGTAAATAGTTAGTTAGAGCTTGTGTAACAACCTCCAGCTGGTATGATTGATCTCCCTATATAAGGACCAGCAGTACATTGTAATACTTGAATCAAGAAATAATAAAAACTATCTTGCATTCCATGTTCTTGTCAGTATCGGTTTTATGGTATCAGAGCCATGGCTGATTCCTCCTCTCACACTATCCCTTCCCCAAATTCAGTATCTACAATGACTGCTGACATCCCTTCCGAGCATCTCGTGATTCTCACCATTCCGATTGCCACCAAGCTCACTCGTGGCAATTATCTGGCCTGGAAGTGTCAAATCGAACCGGCACTCCATGGTCACGGTTTGTACAAATTTCTCACCGATGATCCACCTCCTAAGAATGTCACTGTCGATGGTGTTCAGTCGAGCAATCCGAGCTATTTCCACTGGTACAAACAAGACCAGCTGCTGCTTACCTGGATTCGGTCTTCCCTGTCAGAGACGATTCTCAATCAAACCGTCTCCTGCACTACCTCGGCTCAGCTCTGGCAACTGCTACAGCAGTCCTTCTCGGCTTCATCTCGTGCTCGGCTGACAGAGCTTCGCCGGTCCTTGCAAAACACTACCAAAGGAGGTGCGAGCTGTTTGGAGTTTTGCCAGAAAATGCGCTCCATTGCTGACGAGTTGGCGTTTATCGGCTCACCGGTGTCAGATGATGATCTGGTGATTCAAATCCTCAATGGCCTCGGATCTGACTTCAACTCTGTTGTTGCGGCTGCCAACGCTAAGGACCGTCTCACCTTCGCTGATCTCCAGTCGATGCTTCTCAGTCACGAGTCTCTACTTTTTTCTCAACTGGGAGGTACTCTTTCTCTTTCTTCTCCTGCAGCACACCTCACTCAACACAAACCGGGTCAGCGACACTCTAACCCTAGATCCGGTAAGGGGTCTCGTCCACGGGGCGGGTATTATCCGAACGGGTCTAATCAGATCCAATACCAGAACCGACCTCCTTTACTGCCTACACCCGCTCCCAATACCAGGCCGAACTCCAGGCCTGTCTCTCATGCTCCTACCAGGCCCAATCGGGCTGATCAGGCTTTTAATCCAGATAGAGATGTTGTGTGCCAAATCTGCTCCAAAAGAGGCCACAATGCTAGAATTTGCTGGTACCGCACTGACTTGATCAATTATTCGGATCAGGCTCAGCCGACTATTCAAGCACATCTCACTCAATCTGGTTTTCAAGCCAATAATGCCCAAACCGCAGCCTTCTCTCCCGGGTCCGAGTGGTACCTCGACTCGGGTGCAACCCATCATGTCACAAATGATCTTAATAACCTTTCTTCTTACTTGCCATATGAGGGATTAGATTCTTTACACATTGGTGATGGCCATGGTATGAAAATTTGTCACATAGGCTCTTGCACCCTTTCTTTCTCTACATTCTCTTTTCTTTTAAAAGATGTCTTGCATGTTCCATCTTTTACCAAAAATTTATTGAGCTTGTCTCAACTCTTACATGACAACTCTATCCTAATTGAGTTTTGTTCTTCTTTTTGTGTCATAAAGGATCGGGACACCTTGAAGGAACTTCTTCAAATCAAGCTCATTAGTGGTCTTTATATTTTTCCTCCTCAAATAAAGGCCTCTCCTCATGCCTTGTATGGTGCAAGAGTTTCCGCTAATGTGTGGCATCTTAGACTTGGTCATCCTTCCTTAGAGACAACCCGCAAGCTTTTAGATTTGCATGTTTTACCTTGTACTAATAAAAAGTTGACCTTGTGTCATTCTTGTTGCTTGGCAAAGGCACATCGTTTGCCTTTTTCCTCTAGCTCTTCTTGTACTTCTTTTCCCCTTGAAATAATACATTCGGATTTATGGGGTCCTAACCCGATTTTGTCTCATAACGGGTTTCGTTATTATGTGACCTTTATTGATGATTTTTCCCGATATACATGGATCTATTTTTTGCGCTCTAAAGATGAAGTTTCTCATATCTTTGCTTTATTTAAGTCTCAAGTTGAGAACTTATTAAATAGCACAATTAAAATCCTTCGAACGGATGGTGGTACGGAGTACAAACCAATCGCTCGTGCATTTCCCTCTATTCTTCATCAAACCACTTGTCCCCATACACCGCAACAAAACGGTGTATCCGAGCGCAAACATCGGCACATTATTGAGCTTGCTCTTGCATCTATGGCTCATTCTCATATTCCCGATCGCTTTTGGGATGATGTATTCTCAAGTGTGGTTTACTTGATAAACCGACTACCCTCCTCAAATTCTTCTTCTTCACCTTTCTTTTCTCTATTTCACAAACATCCCGATTACTCTATTCTTCGGGTCCTTGGTTGTTTGTGCTTCCCGTATACTAGACCATACAATGACCGCAAGCTCCAACCTCGCTCCAAACCGTGTGTCTTTCTTGGCTATCCACTTGCTCAAAAGGGGTACAAATGCTTACATATTGACACTAATCGAATTTTTGTTTCTAGGCATGTCATTTTTGATGAATTGCAGTTTCCATTTCGAAGCCTTGCTGAGCTCAGTTTGGATGTGCCTACAGACTCTCAGTCTACTTCTGCTCTACACCTGCTACCTCTTGGCATTTCTTCTCAGCCTAGGCAACAGATCTGTGCCGCACCGGATCCGACCTCTTCTTCTTTGTGCATTGCACCCACACCAGGTGTGCCACCTACAGCCCCTGTTTCCTCCTCTGTCGCTGGATCCCCATCCAGTTCTCCTCTTATGGTTTCGGGTCCTTCTACAGCTGGAGAGGATCCGGTCCCTCTGCCACTTGCTCCTTCTGTCTCTCAACCGGTTGGTCCCTCTTCTTTTTCGGGTCCGACTTGTATTGTAGCGGATCCAAACCCCACTTTAAAAGTTTACTCCAGGATTTCGCGCCAGGGGGCTTCCTCAGCTATCAGAGAGCAACCGGCTGCTCCTCAAACTCCTGGTTTTTCACTGATTTTGCCGCCAGACCCTTCTTCTCATCACATGATTACTCGATCCCGTGATAATACCCGTAAACCTAAACATTTTCCTGATCATGTTGCTCTTCTAGCCGAATCTTTTGATCAAGTTGAGCCTCGCACGTACAATCAAGCCAAATCGCATGCGCATTGGGTCGATGCCATGAACAAGGAGTATTTGGCCCTTCTTTCTAATCACACATGGGATCTGGTTCCTGCCTCCTCCGACCAAAACATTGTGGGTTGTAAGTGGGTCTTCAAAATTAAGAGGAGTGCCGACGGTTCTTTAGAGCGTTACAAAGCCCGGCTCGTGGCCAAGGGTTTTCACCAAGAGGAAGGAGTGGATTTCTTCGAGACATTCAGTCCGGTTATTCGCCCAACAACAATTCGGCTTGTTCTCACCCTTGCCCTCACCCATGCTTGGCCGATTCAACAATTAGACGTGCACAACGCCTTCCTACACGGTGATCTTTTGGAAACCGTGTACATGCAACAGCCACCCGGCTTTGAAGATGTCTCCCACCCATCTCATGTGTGCCGTCTGTCCAAAGCCATCTATGGCCTTAAACAAAGTCCCCGGGCTTGGTTCAATGCTTTGAGCACGGCTCTTCTAGCTCAAGGCTTCAAGGCCTCTAGCCACGACCCTTCTCTCTTCATTCTTTCTTCCAATGGTGCCTCCATTTTTGTTCTCGTGTATGTCGACGATATAATCGTTACCGGGTCCAGTCAAGATCTCATTCAAGCCCTCATTCTCTCTCTTCAAAAACGATTTGCAATCAAAGACCTCGGCCGGCTTCATTTCTTCCTTGGCATAGAAGTCGTACCGACCTCTAATGGTCTTCATCTTTCCCAAACAAAATATGTTCATGAGATCTTAACTCGTGCCAACATGCAACATTCTCACCCTCTCCCATCTCCAATGGTCCCTCAGACATCTCTCTCTCGGTTTGGAGGTGATCCATGTCATGACCCTCATTTATATCGTTCGATAGTTGGTGCCCTCCAATATGCAACACTTACCCGACCCGACATCTCCTTTGCGGTTAACCGTGTTTCTCAATTCATGCAATCTCCCACTACTCTCCACTGGGCAGCAGTGAAACGCATCCTTCGTTATCTCAACGGCACTTCTTCTCATGGGCTTCTTCTTAGGCCGGCCACATCTCTCTCTCTCCATGCTTATTGTGATGCCGATTGGGCCGGGTCGGTTGATGATCGCAAGTCCACCTCCGGTTTTTGTATATTTCTTGGTGACAACCTCATTTCATGGAGCTCCAAGAAACAGCCTACGGTGGCCCGTTCGAGTACCGAAGCTGAATACAAGTCCCTTGCGAATACAAGCTCCGAGCTCACTTGGTTGCAATTCCTCTTGGCCGAGCTACATGTCTCCCTACCCTCTTCTCCCGTGTTGTGGTGCGACAATATTGGGGCAACCTTCTTAGCCTCCAATCCTGTCATACATGCTCGTACCAAGCACATCGAGATAGATTATCATTTTGTTCGAGAAAAGGTGGCTAATAAATCTCTCCAAATCCGGTTTATCTCTTCTCATGATCAACTTGCCGACATATTTACCAAGCCTCTCGCTTCTCCTCGCTTCCTTCTTCTTTCTTCCAAGCTCACCGTTAGTTCTCCCGGCTTCACTTGTGGGGGGGCTAATAGAATAACAGCTCCAGAGAAGTCAACAGCTCAAGCATGGTCAAACAAGGATGTTGAGTCTGTTAGACTAGATAGTTAGTTAGACTAGCTGTTAGAGTAAATAGTTAGTTAGAGCTTGTGTAACAACCTCCAGCTGGTATGATTGATCTCCCTATATAAGGACCAGCAGTACATTGTAATACTTGAATCAAGAAATAATAAAAACTATCTTGCATTCCATGTTCTTGTCAGTATCGGTTTTATAATTCTTTCTGCGCTTCAGACATTCTACACTATCTATGGATATTACAAGCCAAAAAATTAATTTTGTTAATTTTTTTTTTTCCTTTTTCTGTTTTCGTTTTGTTTGGTTTGCTCTTGTATCAAAGTTTGCCGGCCCTCTATATATTTGCTTCCCAATGTACCACAATTAATGAAGTTTAGCATTTGGAGTTTTCTATTAACATATAATCCTCATTGTACTTTGTTGTCTTATGCTATTTATATCTTAGAGCACTTTACATATAGTACTGGTTTTAGTTTAAAAAAAAAATTATCTTAAAAAAAATAATTGTGCCAATGAATAGCACTCAATTAAAACTAATTCTAGAACAAAGCTATGTAAATTTGACCAGGATCTGGCTCCAAAAATTAGGACGGTTCAGATATAAACTCAAAATATGAGTTACTTTACGGCATCCGGAAGTGATTGATTGGCAAAGAAAAATAGATGACGTCATGAAGGAGACCAAATATTGCTTCTAGCTCATCCAATGATTTATCTAGCGCGAATCATAAAGACAAGTCGGACGGCTAACTAGGTTATAATAAACCTTGCAGTATGTAATGGTTTGGCAACAAAAGTTTTTCTATAATGAGTTAATAACTTTGATATGGTAATTATAATAACTTTGATATGATAATTATAATTTAAATTATAACAATCAAGGACTATACATCAGATAAGTGTTCTGCACTCTGACCTGACATACTAAAGTTTGACACATCGTTGCGCAAATGCAATCCAGCATCATCATGCACACTGAGGCAATATTCAATTTGTGCATCAACTAGAGATGCCATATTTTCCACCCGAATAGGCACCGGCTGAGATCTCCCCGTATTTTCTCGAGTATTACAGAGGATACTGGTCCCAACCACCTCACTCTCTCTCGAATTCGTTTGGCCAGATTCCGAAATTCAAACATTTTCTTCCAAGTTCGAACAGTTCTTCCGCTCTACTCTCAAATCCAAGCCCCGGCGAGCGGCGGTACTCCAACTCCACACGAGTCGAGAGTCGAGAGGAGAATATCGAATATCGACGATGGGGCCTCCAGCTGCGCGAACCATCTCGCAGGAAGCATTTGACGACCTGGTCAAGGAGAACATCGACGATCTCGGCATGGATCCCGACGAAGCCCTACAAGATGCTATCCAAACTCTCACTCTTCAAGGCGTCAATCTATCCGGTAACACAATGTTAACTTAACTGTTTGTATTCCCGATTTAGATCTCTTCCACTTCCACACTATCTTCTTCTTCTTCTTCTTCTTCTTCCGATCTGTAATTTTTCTTCATATTTTGAAATAACATTTTTATCTAATAACATAATTGCAGGGGTTATAAAATGCATTCCTGGAACGAGTAATGTTAAAGACAATCTGGTCATCCAATTAATGAATGAACTGAAGAGCATTGTTACCTCTTTGGAGACTTCCAACTCAAAAGAATTATGTAGCCAAGACCACAATGGCGACAAATTTGTTGGGCTGCTAAATAAACTATGTGATCTGTGCGCTGTTACCGGATCTGAAAATGCAACATTAGCTGCTAGGAATGGAGGAGTTGAAGCACTGACCTCTCTATGTTCTTCACTTGATTGTAAATTTGAAAGACCACTCGCTTTGGGATTCAAAGCATTGAGCTTCATTGTGTGTGGTATATTTTCTCCTTGATCTTAATGTGAGATTAAAAAATAAAAGAAATGTGTACTCTATCTAACTGTCATCAGTTAGCTACATGTACAGGCCTATTAGTATATCAACAAAATTTACAAATTGTTCTTATAATATAAATAACTTAACTATGTATGCCACTGATGATTTTGTAATAAATTACTTAGTCTACCTTTGCGGATTGATATAATTTGTAATGTTAACTATCTTTCTCCTCTTGATATTAATTTGTTTATTAAGGTATGTATTTTCACAATATCTAGGCTTGTTGCTTTACCTTTTCACTAATTTTGATGCACAGACCTTCAAAGCTCTGAATCGTATCGTCAGTGTGGTGGCGTCAGAATTGTCATGGATATTTTACATGGAGCACCTAAAAGTTTAGATATTCGAGAAAGTTCCTTTGCGGTAATTGCATCAGCCTCAACTGGGAATGAAGTTGTGAAAGAATCATTTATGGATTTAAAAGTGGATCAACTCTTAGTCGAGGCTGTGAAGGAGGAATCGAATAATAACATGCAGAGTTTGTATGATGCCATACGTGTCATTCTAACTCCAGATGATGCCAGGGTGGCTGCATCACAGGTAATTGTGTTCATAATTGCGTGTTATGCACCTGTTATTCTAAAGAAGTGTCAAGTATTTTGATCTCCTTTTGGATTTGCTGTGTTGAAAAAGTTGAAGAACAAACCAATAAATCTGCCAAAATATCATGAAACAGAAATTTTGGTAATTTATTGACCTACTCTGGACATTATATGTCATCTACCTCCAATTCTATGTACTACCAATCAAACATAACTGCTGCATAGACCGGATAATAGTTGGCATGTTAGTATCAATCTTTTTTGAATTGAACAAATATGAACTCACCATAAGATTTTGGTAAATGGAATTGCATTTGCATTTATCTGATAAAAGCATAACAAAAACTTACCACTGCATAGTTCCTTGCATTTCGTTTTTCTCCTTGGCCTGAAAAACACTAATTCCTAACTTCTTTTATAAAATAATTGCTTTTGTGAAAGCAGGTATTTGGGTATGCACGAACTTTTGCAAAAGTTGGGATGGCGGATGCTCTTGTAGATGCACTGCACAAGGGTGTGGGTTCTTCATGCTTGCCTTCAGCTTGTGCTGCTTTAAAGGCTGTTGCCGTTAATGTAAGTTCGATTATTGCCCCAAAGTTATAATCCTTCATTTTCCTAAAAGTCTGCATCAGGGTTCCTTTAGTACCAATATTACAAAATAACCGGCAGTGTTTCATATCATCTATATTGTTTGGTTACCTTATCCTATTTCATCTCCTTTTTGGAGAGCACAGCAATCACATTCACACCTTATTTAACTATTCTTTCCACAGGATGAGATTTGCAAGTCAATATCTGAAAAAGGTGGGATTGATGTAATATTACAATGTATTCATGAAAGTGGAGAACAGGGAAACAGAGTCATTGCTAAATCTTGCTGCTCCTTGTTGTCAAAGGTCTGTTTTTTGGAATAATTGTTTCGTTACAGTTTTGATATATATATATATATTTTTTTCATTTTTTGAGGTATCTTTTAATCCTTTTTATGCAGCTGGCAGCCAGTGATGCAAATAAGATTGCAATTGTACAGAAGGATGGGATTGAAAAACTGATTATACTATCATCAAGATTTTCTGACGATCCGTCGGTTATTCAAGAGGTAATATTTTATAGATTTTGTTCAATGCTTGAAATTCTCTACTGCAATCTTTCATAGCCCTCAAAAGCACTTGAAATGATGTCCAGGGTTGCAGCTATTTTCTGTGTGACAATATATGATATTCTGAACTCAATTTTCTATGGGTATATCTGGCATTAGAAGATTATTCTGTGTTAAATCGAATAAACTCCGCTAATATCCTACTTACTATATGCAGGTCATGTCAATTATTACTGTCCTGTCACTAAGATTGCCAGAGAATGCAGCTCGTGCAATTGAAGCTGGAATAGGAGATCTGACAATTGAATCGATGCAAAAATACCCCACTTCACATCAGATGCAGAAGCAAGCGTGCCTCATGATTCGCAATTTGGTAGTTAGGAACCTAGAAAACAGGTATGTCCTAAAAGCATTTCTTGTTTGTTTGGCTTGATATGCTTTAGTCATGTGGCAAGAGTATTACATTTGAGTTATGAAATATCTGGTTTAACCTAACTCTTATATTAAACTTGTTAAAATTCATTACTATGGCGATTTTGAGAGTAAACAGTGTTAGATGGCATGTACCAGTAATAACTGATAATGGTATCTAGATCAAACTTGTGAATGATTGCCTTGGGACCTGATTGCATTTCTATACTTAGGACTATCCTTTTGAATGGTGGTGTTGAGAAGCTGATAAGGAGAGCAAAGGGAATGCCGGGATGCAAGGATGCTGCTACTGATGCATTGAGGGATATTGGATTGGATGATTACAATGTATAATAGATATCATATTAAGCTTGGTTAGATCATATCAAAACAAAGATATTGCAGATGTTTTACTTGGCACTTTGGCTAAGGATGCTGAGTGTACAGTGTGCCTTTGAATTGCTAATTGCCACAAATCGTTAACAATGTTGGTTTTTGGCTAGTTCTCTTTATTGTGCATTTTCATTCAAGTAGTTTTAGGACAAAACTTCCAGATTTCTGATATTACCAATGTTTTTATTTTTATTTTTATTTTTTTAGTTTAGTATTTTTATTTTCATGCAAGTGTTCTTTCACAGAACAATGCAAGGTGCTATGCAACCTGTGCCGCCAGATTATGCCTTCTTGTTGTTGAAAAATATTCTTGATGTGGGTTCTTTGATTCATTTGCATGTCTCCAGATATTAATTGATTCATTTGCTTGTCTCCAGATATTAATTGATTCATTTGCTTGTCTCCAGATATTAATTGATTAATTTTTTTTTTTTGATTCATTTGCGTGTCTCCAGATATTAATTGATTAAACTTTTTTAGAGCTTTTACTAAATTACATGAAAGTTCAGCAAAATGAGAATAAAAATAAGCACGGCACTATTGAAGGAATCCGTTATATTATTCTGAGCAGTACTGAAGAAATGACCTTTTGGAGTTTGTTTTAGGCATGAGTTCCCTCACATATCGATATATAACAAAGGAAGCTGCTACCAGATTCACGAGATTTTGTAAATTTCAATACTAAATCCTGTAAACTAATGTAACGAATTCTGCAAACATACCGGGACCACTTTTAGATCTTTGATTAAGATCACTGGGACCACATCTAGAAGATCTCTAACAGCTTTTCAAAACTAGTAACTAATCGGGACCATTTAAAATTTATAAATAGTTGCAAGTAATTTTTTTTTTTCAAATCTAATTCTATAAACCTTGTCACATAACTTTGTAGATATTTTCATTACATACTGTAAATCGGTAAAAAAAATTTCAAATTTTATTTTTTTCAATTTTTTTTTAAAATTTGCATCTAGATGCTACTTCCAATTTTTTTGAATTCTATAAACTTTATTGCATAACTCTGTAAACAGTGTCAATGAATACTGTAAACCGGTAAAAAATTTCAAAATTTAATTTTTTTTTTTTTTTCAAATTTGCATCAAGTAACTACCTCCAATTGTTTTGAATTTTGTAAACCTTATCACATGACTCTGTAGACAATTTCGTTGAATACTGTAAACCGTAAAAAAAAATTAATTTTAATTTTTCTCAAAATTTTAGTTTTGTTAAATTCTGCATTTAGATGTTTCTATCAATTATTTTTTACTTCGGTAAATCTTATCACATAATTCTGTAAACTTAGAATGTTGTAAACCTAAGTAAAAAATTATGTAAATCTAACGTATATGTAAACCTAAGATGATCTCTAGTGTTTAAAATCTAAAATAACATGTCAAGAATTTTGTAAATTTTATGCATGAATTCTATAAAACTAAGTCAAGAATTCTCTAGTCTTTTGCTAGAGTGAAATCATGTTCCAATTCTAAACCACAAAAAACATAACAAAATGAAGTAGAGATTCTTATCACTTTATCCCAAAAATCAAATATAAAAAAAAATATTGTTCAACATATATTACAAAACATTGTATTTCATTCACAAAATACACAATACACAAATAAAAGAAAAGACAAAAATACAGGACTTTTTAAGAGAAGACCCTCAACCAATTATTAACATGTTTTAGCATGTGCCTGAGCCTGAGTACTCAAATAGTAACAGGTCCCAACTATCTTGGTTATATTTAGAAAAAGAATATAAAAGTTTTCCTTTTGTTTTCAGAAGCAGCCTACTAGCTTTGTAAGTCTGAGTAGCATAAAGGATTGCATCCTTGACTAGAAAAGATGAGCATCACTTCAATCTTTGAAAGTCCGGATTAACCATCTAATGTGTTATCAATTATCAATTTGGAAATTCATAACTATATACCTTGGTTATCCTCTTTGTTCTTTTTCTATGCCTTGATTAACCCTAATATCGATTAAGCAGATTCTCGATCAATAAGAGTTTTGAGTATCAGCCTATTTCCACCAGACAGCTGAAAAGAAATTAGAGTTTTGAGTTTTATGATCTGACAAAGCTAGTAGGGTTTTGGTCCTTTAAAGCCCATCTTTTCACTGTACCATCTCGGCTTCCACTAAAGAGATAAATGCAGATCACTCAATTTGTATTTTTATAAGAAACAGTAAGCTAAAAGGGATGGTTTTTTTTAGAAATTCACAGGAGGATGCACCATCAACCAAACCAGTCATGTGACTGAGTTCTGTTCAGTGCTTCATTTAATCTCCTCATTTCAAGTTTTTTTGCAAGACAACCCCTAACTTTGTATTTATTGTATTTAAGAGAAACCAGTAATTTCTTCAAAATGATTCATAATAATTAAACTACAGCCATGTTATTCTTACTTCATCAATTTCTATTAAGGAGAGCAAGTTAAATTCATATTGGTCACCAAGTATAGTTTCACACTTAAACCTCATTGTTTTAACTGGTAGTCTTCAGACCAGATTTTACAGAATTCATTATAGTTAACTTGGCATCAAAATAAGCATTATATAAGAAAACTACCTCAGCTGCCTTAAGAGGATGAGGAGAGGTAATGATAGTAATAACATCGCAAGGCATTCGAGACATATGCCGAGCTGTTCGGCCATACATCAAGGTGTTTTAACTGGGTGTTCCTGGCCAAAGTCGAGCTCACGAAGAGCTTGGTGAGCTTAGGAACACCCTAGTTCTACTCTTCAAATAATATTAAACAAAAGGAGGGTTCAAATGCTCTTCGTGTTTTAACTGGGTGTTCCTAACCTAGACGGAGTGAGGTTTGATCTACTCTTCAAATAATATTAAACACCGGGCCTTTAAGCCTCCTCCCAAGTGGATTGTTGTCTCTGTGTGTGAATTTGTTTTTATGAATTGGAAAAAAATTAAGGTCCTAAGCTGGAATGTGAGGGGTTTGGGTGCTGCGTTGAAAATTAATGTTATCAGAGATGTCATTCGGACGTCGAGATGCGAAATTGTTTGTCTTCAAGAAACGAAATAAAGTGGATTTGATCTAAATTATTACACAAGTCTCCTTTCCTCTTTTTTTGAGCCGAACTGTGCGGTTTTGCATGCCATAGGCATTGCGGGGGGGTGCTTCGTGGCTTGGAAGCGCGAATATGATCTCCTGTCAAGTTGGGTAACAAGGCACACGGTCACGGCCGTCTTGAGGCATGACACAACTGGTGTAACTATGGTTGTAACCTCTGTCTATGGCCCATCCCACGATCATCTCAAGGTGGCTTTTCTAGGGAAATCAAGCAACTGGCCGACTTTATTAAGGAGCCGTGGATCATGGCAGGGGATTTTAACATCGTGAAGTGGCTAATTGATTGCTCCGCTGACCTTAGAGGTATGGACCTCATGTGCTTATTCAATGATCTAGTTAGGGAAACCGGTCTCGTTGACACCCCATTAAAAATATAGCTTACACATGGTCTAGCAAAAGACCACGATCGGTTTTCTCTAAAATAGATCGGGTGTTTACTTCCGACAAGTTCCCTGTAATTACTCTTAATGCGTTGGAGATGGCGGTCTCTGACCATGCCCCTCTCTTACTGCATTGTAGACAAAACCACTCAAATTGGAAACCATTCTGTCTGGAAAATTTTTGGCTTAATTACCCACAAGTTCGACAAATAATTCAGAACATTTGGGCAGCTGCACCGGCTGACCCAAGTTCCACAAATGATTTTATTTTAAGAACAATGAAGTTACAGGAGGTATTAAGAGCTTGGCATCTCACAAACTTCAAAAATTGCAATGAAGAGATAGTGAGCTGCAAGGCAAGAATACTGGAATTTGATCAAAGAGAAGAGCAGGGGCCGCTGGCCCCGCACGAATTCTCGAAAAGGATTAAAATGCGTGAAAGGGTGTTTGAACTTGCTAATGTCATTGAATCACGGTGGAGGCAGAGGGCTAGATGCAAATGGCTCCGAGAAAGGGACAAGAATAGCCGCTACTTTCACACGCGCGCATCAGCAAGGTGCAGGAGAAATAGAGTGGAGGCAGTTAATGATAAGGATGGTAACGTGGTGACGTAGGAAAAAATCAAAGGTGTTTTTTTGGAGCACCTGACTCGAACACTTGGAGAGGCGCATCTAACCCTCTCTTTTTTACCAGAGGTGATGTACTCCATCAACCTTGGGCTATCGGAGTTTGATGCTCCATTCTCATGCCATGAGGTCACCTTGGCCGTAAGGGGGCTGGCTAGAAATAAGGCATCTGGCCTTGATGGTTTGACAACATAATTTCTCCAGCAAAATTGGGGTGTTTTAAGTGAAGGGATCATGCAAATCATGCACGCTTTCCACGCAAATCAACTTGACCTTTCACTCATAAACAAAGCTAATGTTGTATTCATCCCAAAAAATGAGTCACCACAAGATGTGTCTGACTTCCGGCCTATCAGTATCATTAATATCATTCCAGAGCTAATCTCTAAGGTTCTGGCCTCAAGATTGGCGGAAAAGATGCCGGATGTTATCTCGCCATATCAGACGGCTTTCATAAGGGGGCGGCAAATATCTGAGAATTTCAATGCGACAAGGGAATTGCTACATCACATATCGGACACGAGGAAACGGGCGGTAATGGTTAAAGTGGACTTTGCCAAGGCATTCGATTCACTAGAATGGCCCTTTCTTTTTCGGGTATTAACAACAAGAGGATTTTCCAAGAGATGGATTGGGTGGCTAAAAAGATCTTGAGCTCGGCATCCTCTAGGGTGGTTATGAATGGAGAAGTCTCTACTTACTTCACACACCGACGGGGTTTAAGGCAAGGAGATCCATTGTC
The DNA here is from genome assembly GCA_025461125.1 of Carex kokanica. NCBI lineage: Eukaryota > Viridiplantae > Streptophyta > Magnoliopsida > Poales > Cyperaceae > Carex > Carex kokanica. The sequence continues at coordinate 138,468 of JAJGRX010001180.1, forward strand.
CCCTTTGCTCTTTAACTTGGCGGTTGACGTCATTCAAAAAATGGTGGCAGCTGCGAATGCAAATTTGGACAGGCTGATTTCCTCAAGAATGCCGGAATCTATTATTGCCATGCAATATGCCGATGACATGGCTTTTGTAGCCAACTCAGATGTCAGTACCATCGTCTCACTAAAAATTATCCTGCGATTGTTCACAAAAATGTCGGGGTTAAGAGTTAATTTTTGAAAAAGCTCGTTCATACCTTTTAATCTGGAAAGTGATGACAATTTACTGGTACAATCTCTACTTGGGTGCTCTTCTACTACCCTCCCAATGAACATCTAGACATGCCCCTGACTATTCAGAGGCCCACGAGAACGTGTTTTTTCCCATTAATTGAGAAGATTGAGAAAAGGTTAGAGGGCTGGAAAGGCAAGTTAATATTCCGAGGAGGCCAACTTCAATTGATTAACTCGATTGTGTCCTTCATATCGATTAATACAATGGCATGTTTTAGGCTACCGAAATGGGTCATTAATCGCATCGATAAGATTTGACGTGATTTTTTGTGGAAGAGGAATGATGGCCCGGCACAGGTAGTTCATCTCATCAATTGGGAAGCTATCTGCCGACCTAAGATATGGGGCGGCCTGGGGATCCTGAATTTAGAGAATCAAAATGTAGCCCTCCTGCTACGGTGGTGGTGGCGTCTAATGGCAGAACCAAGCTCACTATGGGCTACGGTGGTAATGAGAATTCGATGGATAGGCACTTACATTAATGAACTGGGTCTTTGGGCAACTACCGGATCCTTTTTTGGAATCAATTAATTAAAATCCACCACATTTTCTAGCTAACTACAACCTGAGAGATAGGCAGTGGGTCGGCCATCTCCTACTGGTTTGACACGTGGTCGGATGGGCCCTTGACAAGGCTCGGACCGGGTCAGCAACGGCCAATGCAGCCTTCTGCATCGCTTGCTGATGCGCACTCCATTTCCCATGTCCTAGCACTTGAAAATGATGAGCTGCGCTTGCTGAACTTGAATGAAGAGGAGGATCGAATAATATGGAAGTGGGAAGGAAGAGGGTCATATTCAGCTAAATATATTTACCTAATCCTAGTGGGAATTGGCAAAGTTAGATGGCCTTTCATGGAGTTGTGGAAATCCAAGCTACCGCCAACAGTAAAGGTTTTCGCATCTATGCTCCTAAGAGACAAATTGCTCACGCACGAGGTAATGGAAAGAAGAGGAATGCAGGTCGACCCCTGGTGTCTCATATGTGATAATTGCCCTGTTGAATCCTCTACACATCTGCTCTTCTTATGTCGTTATGCGACTCATGTTTGGTACCTCGTCTCAGAATCTTTGGGATACAAAGTCATGCAGCCCCGTGGATCGGTCTAGACTATATGGGAAACTTCAAAGGTAATGCGCAGTCAAAGAAAGAAGGGAGAATGGTTGGTGTTTTTTGTTGCCACGGCTTGGATATTATGGAAGCACAGGAATCACGTAGTCTTTGGTGGAGTTTGGTTACAGCTTAGAATCTTGGCGAACCGGGCTTGGCAGGAGGGTCAGTTATGGTTAAAACATGACTGAAGCACGTTAGAGGGGAGTTGATTGGCGGTTGGGGATATACAGCTGCGACTTGTTTACCTTCTTTGCTTTCTTTCCTTTTCTTTACTTGATTTTCTTCCTCTGTTGTGCGGGCTTATATCTGCTGTAGCGCGAGTTCAATGGGAGGGGGCTAGAGTCATAGCTGTGGGGTTTCTGTTCTCTTTTGCACTTGTGGGGAGATGATGTATTTTGTGTTACAATGTTATTTAATATATTCAACTTGGTAGCCTCTACCAAGTCATTCTCAAAAAAAAAAAAAAAAGATATATATATATATATATATATATAGTGCTGGGCTTAGCTAAGCCATGGTGTAAAACGACTTGGTGCTCCACGCCTCATTATTTTCATTTTGAAAATCCAAACGACCGATCCGAACCGCTCAAGTTGTTCTCCATATTGATATGTGCTTGGAGACCAAATTTTACATTTTTTGGAATTTTTTTACTATTTATTAAGCCACTTTGAAAATCACTGATCCGGCGGTCCAGAAATTTTTACTGTTTTTTACTGTTCATAAGGATTTTCAGATTTTCAAAGTGGCTTAATAAATAGTAAAAAAATTCCAAAAAATGTAAAATTTGGTCTCCAAGCACATTTCAATATGGAGAACATGTTGGAAGGTTCGAATCGACTATTTGAACTTTGAAAATGAAGATATGGCGTGGAGTACCAAGTCGTTTTACTCCATGGAGTAGCCTAGTCGGACTCTATGTATATGAGTAGAACTAGGGTGCTCCTAAGCTCACCAAGTCATTTCGTGAGCGCGACTCTAAAACCTATCGAATTGACTTCAAACGACATTTTCAAACCGTTAGATGTTCAATCTATATTAAAATGTGCTTGGAGACCAAATTTTACATTTTTTGAAATTTTTTTACTATTTATTAAGATGGTTTGAAAATCGCTGTTTTCCAATGGTGCAGAATTTTAATAAAAACAGCGATTTTCAAACCATCTTAATAAATAGTAAAAAAATTCCAAAAAATGTAAAATTTGGTCTCCAAGCACATTTTAATATAGATTGAACATCTAACGATTTGAAAATGTCGTTTGAAGTCAATTCGATAGGTTTTAGAGTCGCGCTCACGAAGGGCTTGGTGAGCTTAGGAGCACCCTAGTTCTACTCTATATATATATATATATATAGGGTCCGGCTAATTTGCTGCCGGCAGCATTTTAGCCGGAGGTGCTGCCGGCAGTTTTACTGTTTTGTGATGTCCAAACAACAAATTCAAACCGTTAGATGTTTAATCTATATTATAATCTACTTGGAGACCAAATTTTACATTTTTTGGAATTTTTTTACTATATATTAAGATGGTTTGAAAACCGCTGTTTTTAACGCTGCAGAAATTTACTGAAAACAGCAGTTTTCAAACCATCTTAATATATAGTAAAAAAATTCCAAAAAATGTAAAATTTGGTCTCCAAGTAGATTATAATATAGATTAAACATCTAACGGTTTGAATTTGTTGTTTGGACATCAGAAAACAGTAAAACTGCCGGCAGCACCTCCGGCTAAAATGCTGCCGGCAGCAAATTAGCCGGACCCTATATATATATATATATATATATATATATAGTGCTGGGCTTAGCTAAGCCATGGTGTAAAACGACTTGGTGCTCCACGCCTCATTATTTCCATTTTGAAAATTCAAACGACCGATCCGAACCGCTCAAGTTGTTCTCCATATTGATATGCGCTTGGAGACCAAATTTTACATTTTTTGGAATTTTTTTTACTATTTATTAAGCCACTTTGAAAATCACTGATCCGGCGGTCCAGAAATTTTTACTGTTTTTTACTGTTCATAAGGATTTTCAGATTTTCAAAGTGGCTTAATAAATAGTAAAAAAATTCCAAAAAATGTAAAATTTGGTCTCCAAGCACATTTCAATATGGAGAACATGTTGGAAGGTTCGAATCGACTATTTGAACTTTGAAAATGAAGATATGGCGTGGAGTACCAAGTCGTTTTACTCCATGGAGTAGCCTAGTCGGACTCTATATATATATATATATATATAGGGATGGGCTATGGTGAGCTATGGAGTAAAACGAGTTTGTACTTCACGCCATATTTTCATCTTGAAAATCCAAACAACCGATCCGAACCGTTCAAGTTGTTCTCCATATTGAAATGTGCTTGGAGACCAAATTTTACATTTTTTGGAATTTTTTTACTATTTATTAAGCCACTTTGAAAATCGCTGATCTGGGTGAACAGTAGCAAAACAGTAAAAAATTATGGACCAATGGATCAGTGATTTTCAAAGTGGCTTAATAAATAGTAAAAAAATTCAAAAAAATATAAAATTTGGTCTCCAAGCACATTTCAATATGGAGATCATGTTGAACGGTTCGGATAGGTTGTTTGAATTTTCAAAATTAAAATAATGAGGCGTGGAGTAAAAACTTGTTTTACTCCATAGCTCACCATAGCCCATCCCTATATATATATATATATATATATATATATATATATAGTTGGGCTATGGTGAGTTGCGAAGTAAGAGGTTATTTTTATTTCACGCTCATATTCTTATTTTAAACATCTAAATAACCTATCTGAACCGCTCAACATGATCTCCATATTGAAATGTGTTTAGAGATCAAATTTTACATTTTTTTGAATTTTTTTTACTATTTATTAAGCCACTTTGAAAATCGCTGATCGAATGGTCCAGAAGTTTTTACTATTTTTTACTGTTCACTCAAATCAGCTATTTTCAAAGTGGCTTAATAAATAGTAAAAAAATCCAAAAAAAATGTAAAATTTGATTTCCAAGCACATTTCAATATAGAGATCATGTTGAGCAGTTTGGATCAATAGTTTGAATTTTCAAAATAAAATATTAGCATGAAGTAAAAAGTTGCTCTCTCTCTCTCTAGAGAGAGAGAGAGAGAGAGGACATCAGGGGCGACTGCGTGAAAAAACAACAAACTTATCGGTATCGTGAGAGAGAACGACTTGTATATTATCTGTAAAAAACATTCATCAATAGTTTATTACATAAAACAATTGGTGCAAATAAGAGTCTAGGCTTTTTAAAATATCCTACAGAACTTATCACCAACAGTTCATTTTAAGAACCGTTGGTAAAAAGTACAAGCACATTCACCAACGGTTTATTTTTATGAACAGTCGGTGACCGACACCAGTATTCACCAACATTTCATACAGAAGAAAAAACTGCCAAAGTTAAGTTCTAATCTACTTTTCTTCAGGGTCATTAATCCATGTTCTTTTCGGCGAAATAGAACTTAAAAAAAAATGCATGTTTTTTATAAATATAAATGATAATATACTAAATAAAATCAACTTTGTCAATAACTCATGTTATTATTTAAAAATGGAGCGTTATTACTATAAAAAAAATGGATTATGCTTTACATAAATGTGAAGATCTCACCTCTATATAATGTGAAGTGTTCAATAGTTTTTTTCACTTCTTCATTAACTAACACTAGAGACATGTAAATCGTGAAAGAGAAAAAAGAAAAAAGAAAAACCAGAGACATAGTTAAAATTATGGCACAATTCTGACTGCTTGTACCGATTCAATTTGGTGAGATATCGGAAGCAACTCCTCAACTTGTATTATTTGGATATGATGTATTACAATTGATTTAATTTGAAACTTAGTTTATCATTTATCATAAAATTATTATAATTTTATTGTTAAATTTTTTAAATGTTTGATGAAATACTAAAAATAATTTTAAACTATTCATCAATTATCATCTTGTTTATATATTTTTAATTATTGATGGCAATGTTTTCATTGATTTTCTCCAATAACTTAATATTGATAAATTTAAAATCCAAACATGACATGTATGTATTTTTACAATAAGCATATACTAACTAATTATTTTCAAATACATATAGTTCTTGAGAAATGTAAATTGTGTGAGCCAGCTAAACCTAAACACACGAGGCATGTGGTACCTAATTAATATCATACTTCATACATGTTAAATTGTCTCATACAAAAGTTGCATATTTTAAAATTCGAACCGCGTGAACAAAAATAATCATCTAGATCATCAAAAGGCTCCATATTGGCAACTTTGCAATTTTTAGTTCCTTATTGTCAGAAGATAAAACTAATGCTTGATGATTTAATTGAAACAAATAGATGGACATATCAAATTAAAAGGAGAAATTTTATGTATCATATTTACAAAATTCATAATATCATATTTATACTTCTAAATTTCAGAAACTCACAAATTACTTTAGGTATTGACTTTATTAAAACTTATTTTAAATTTATAAAATATCCATTTTACCCTTTATTTAAAAAATAAAAATATGTAGTATGTATGAGAAAAATATGTTGCCTTTTAACTGATCAGTCGAGGACAAATGATTTATTTATCTACTTGTGACCCATAAAGTACCACACTTGTTAGATGCTTTGTCGATTAATTTCTATAATTGAGTCATACCAAGACCAATCTCTTTCTTTTCCTCTTTTGCGTTCTTTTTACTAGAAGCCATATATATATAAATATAGCAAATAAAGCATATATTGAAATATTTAATTTCTTCATTTATTTTCCTTTTTTCGGGAAAAAAAGGAATCTAGACCTAATATTTAGACAAATTTCCTAAATATTAATTACTCTCTTTTCATTTGTTGGTTTTCGCTTGCCTCATAAATTAACTCTAGAAAACTGCATCTACAACATAAACACAAAATATGAAATAAAAATTACAAATTGTTTGTTTAAAACGGACCTCCCTAATAAAATTAGTACATGTGCTTTTAGGGCTTACTAGCTAGTAACCAAATCGTAGCAAATTGCATCTACAAACCCTTCAATATAAATCATGATTCTTTGTCTAGATCTACGCCATCATATCACTGTTGGGTTTTGAGGCTACCTAAAGTCATTAGGCTTAAGCTGCGGAAAGACCGTAAAACAAAATTTTACTTCTAACTCAAGCCAAAAGGATTGAAGTGGTGTGTCGAATTATCTACCGAGTGTTACAGACTTGTTCAATTCTTTTCTTAAATTAAAAGCCAAAAATAAAACTTTACTTATTCAGATCATAGATCAAGTGGTATGTCAGGTAATTACCGAGAGTTACAGACCAGATTGATCATGTACAGACCCAAAGTAGTAAAACCGTATTTACTTGTATTTTAATCAGTTTATAGATCTACTCCTTTGATTGATTTCTGAAAGATTAAATCTATTTAACAATTAAATAGATTAATATAACATTTCTTTACCTTGTTTCCAAATTCAAATTGGAATGCAGTCTGACCCGGCTGTCTGACCCGGTTAAGCAAGCACCAAAAATATAGTGCCTCTATCGGTTATCCACCAGGAACTACTAGAGAGTTGGTATTTCTTTTGCCAGAAATACTATACCAACGGTATTCGAAAAGTCGCGGTTTTTGGTAAATCACTATTCACCAAAAGTACGAAATTTCTGACAAAACACTATTCACGAGAAAAAGCAAATAATAATTACGACTCTCGTAAAATATTATTTCTAAAACCCGTAAACTCTGATTAGAACGAATCTGAGGAAAGAGAGAATTATCGTTCGATCAGATCGAATCGGTATTTTGGAATTGAATGAATTTGTCTCTAACCATGATCACATATTTATATCATGTTTCAAAACCGCCATATCAATTTTGGTATTTATATACATTCAAAATTGAGTCGGCAAATGAAGTCGGCAAAATCAACGGCCAAATGAAGTCGGCAAAAATTATCAAAATGAAATTACCATTTTGCCATCGGCCCATTAAGACTTGATTAATTTTGGGCTTTGATTTGGGTTTTTGATTTGGGCCTTTAATCTTTAATTAGTGATTTATTCTTAATGGGTTTCAAGCCCAAAATATAAATCCAATAATTAAATATTCTAAGTCCAAATCAAATACATATTTTCTCGATCGTTCGTTCGGTAACTTTTATGCAACGTGTCAAACACGTTCATAAATTAACCAATGTTTCTGCTTGTCATTTAAATGACATTTATAATTTAATTATATCATATATAATTAATTTTATCCATCTTATTATTAATTATATTCATTATAATTAATCAATAAGATTCTCCGACTAGTTCCTATATGGTGTGACCCAATAGGATCTGTGTTATGTTGGCAAATAGAATTAAAACTATTTTAATCTCTATTTATCATAGGTGGCACCTGGCAAGTACATTATGACACCAATTACACAGATGATGTTGTACCGTACAATATCATGATCCAGTAAACGATTTACTTCGTGTTAATTCTTTTGTCTCATAGCTATCAGATTAGTTTCAAGGTAGGTGTGTGTCATCCTTACAAACTTAATATTTTCTTGATCCTGAATAGATTATCAAATATGTTTACTCTTGTAATCATACTGGATCCAGATAATCATATTCTATCAAGGGACCCAATGATGCTATTGCTCGTATTGAGATACGAGGGACAATAGTACTTTTGATAAACCATCTTTTCCTCCGCATAAGCTATGTATACCGAAGAACTACCTTTATAGCTACTTTTTACGGATAGCGTTAGATAGCAATCACACATATACATCTCTTATGTAGGAAAAATGAATATCTCATACTTTAGAACTTAACACTAAAATGAAAACATTAATGACACAAACACAATTCCATTTAATGTTTCATTTGGGGTCTGTCAAATATCATGTTCTCTAACATGTATCTGTGTGATTAAAATGACAACTCTTTGTCTATGGTTTGTAAAACTTAACCATCATTTAATCCACACACTAACATTATCGCGATAATTAGTGTTCCTGCTAATTACCTTAGTGTTCCTGCTAATTACCTTGGTTAGAGACTTTTAAGAGTGTTATCATCTATATTATGAAGTTTCAATAATACTCAAAGTAACAAAATGATTAAACATTCAATTCATGAACAAAGCTTTATATAACAAATTTATCGTATTATTGACTTCTAGATTATTACAAACTAACAATCTCCACACAGGTTCTTGGCGTGATAAGCATTCATTGTTTTTTATTTCAAAAACAAAATTATGATGAGGAATTTTTTTTTTTTTAAAAGGCATATGCCCGTTTCAAATATTTGAAACTGGTAACTTACAAGGATTCCCTAGTAATCATCTAGATAGATCAATTCATTGTATCAGATAACATCCCTAACACGTACCTATTAGCACTGAAATAGTCTAAAATAGCAGCAGAAAAGTTCAACCACATAAAGGTGCACAGAGGCACAACAAAAAGATGGATAACACACACTCTACACAGCCATCTGAATCAGTTTTCAGTAGACTAATGAGAACAAAATGAGTGTGAGAAAAGGAGAGTATAGGATCAGTCTTCATCAGCGTCGCCAGTGACCCATTCCAGCAGCAAAGTATCAGCTGGATCCACTACTTGAAGGGGTATCGCATCAATCTCTTTTGGCAGCCAGTCCAGTCCGAATTGTACCTGACCAGTAAGAAACCAAAGACAAGATTTGTAAGATGATGTTCCGAGCAGTATATATACGAGTATTATTAAAACATAAGTCATTGCGATGTTTCCAAATGCTCCAAATAACTGCACACACTACAATTAGGAAGGCAAGTCTATGGGTGGAGGGCAAAGTGAAAGAAAATTGGATAACATTTGTAATAGAAGACCAAGTTTGATAGCTAGTAGTGCAAGCTCCTATCCACCTCCACACATGTTGTGCATAAAAACATCTAAAGAATAAATGGTTAGAGCTTTCAACACAAGTACAAAACTGACATGTAATATCACCAGTCCATCCTCTATTCTGTAGGTTTTTCTTGGTCAGAATTCTATGCTTAGTAACTAACCACATAAAAACTTGAATTTTGGAAGGAATTGGTAACTTCCACCAAATCATTGGATGGGGAGACTTAATCCCTCTGAAATTGAGGAAGGAGTACAAGGATCTAACTGTAAATAGACCATTGGCATCCCAGCACCAAGATATATTATCCTCCTCATGAGTAAAAGATATAGTGCTAAGAATTTGTAGAATTTGGTTCCATTCCTGCAGCAGTACACCTCCCAAGTTTCTCCTGAATGTAATGTTGGTGCCTTCGAGACAACACAGCCTCTTGTACAGTAATCATAGGATTGAGGCAGATGTTGAACAAATTGGGAAACAAAATTTTGAAAGCATATGAGTCATGCCATTGATCATGCCAAAGCAAGACATGAAAATAATACCTTTTCCTTAATTTGGTTCTTGACATGACATTAATGTCTAATATCTCCGAGCACTATAATTAGTCATTATCAAACAATAAGCAAAAAAAAGAACAAGAACAAATAAGAGTGGATTGATAATGACTAATACAGAACAACAAAGGAACTAACTTGTGCGGTACTGAAATCTAAGACTGAGACACACTTCCTTCAAAGAGAAATAGCCACAAACATTTGAACTTTGGCACAACAAAAAATATTGCATGATAAGATATATATGTAACATTTATGCAATTTATTGGTTGCCCAACATGTTCGAGTGATATATTATAGATCATCTCTGAATGGAAAGGCCTATAGTTAGTAGCATCAAGCCCATTGGTAGCTTGCACTAATATGGCTTGTAGAAATGATCCCGGTACTGTACTAGTTAGATCCTTTATCGATTAAGTTCTGCACTTGAGTCGTACCTAGCTAGACCAATCTCTTTTTGAATTCTTTTGTGATCCTTTTACTAGAATATATAGTATATATAGATTATAAAACATATGACATATATGCTTCGATTCATAAGAGCGAGAAAAAATTGGTATATTAATTGGACTATTTTAATTTCTCCATTTATGTTTTTTTTTTCCGGAAATAAAAACGGTATTTGGGCATATCCACACCGCACATGAGGATCCTAGATCTAATTTGGTATTTAGAAAATTATCCTAAAAACTTACTATTTTCATTTGTTTTGTTTTGCTTACTAAATCAACTCTAAAAAAAACGGCATCTCCCTAGCTTGGTGCAACATAAGCACAATTAAGTTATAGAACAAAAGGTTCAAATTGTTTGTTTTACACTTTTACTTTTACCTGACCTCTCTAATAAAAAACAGTTTTTATGCTTTTATGGCTTACCAATAACCAAAACATATATATATATATATATATATATATATATATATATAGTGCTGGGCTTAGCTACTCCATGGAGTAAAACGACTTGGTGCTCCACGTCTCATTATTTCCATTTTGAAAATCCAAACGACCGATCCGAACCGCTCAAGTTGTTCTCCATATTGATATGTGCTTGGAGACCAAATTTTACATTTTTTGGAATTTTTTTACTATTTATTAAGCCACTTTGAAAATCACTGATCCGGCGGTCCAGAATTTTTTACTGTTTTTTACTATTCATAAGGATTTTCAGATTTTCAAAGTGGCTTAATAAATAGTAAAAAAATTCCAAAAAATGTAAAATTTGGTCTCCAAGTACATTTCAATATGAAGAACATGTTGGAAGGTTCGAATCGACTATTTGAACTTTGAAAATGAAGATATGGCGTGGAGTACAAAGTCGTTTTACTCCATGGAGTAGCTAAGTCCATCTATATATATGAGTCCGACTAGGCTACTCCATGGAGTAAAACGACTTGGTACTCCACGTCATATCTTCATTTTCAAAGTTCAAATAGTCGATTCGAACCTTCCAACATGTTCTCCATATTGAAATGTGCTTGGAGACCAAATTTTACATTTTTTGAAATTTTTTTACTATTTATTAAGCCACTTTGAAAATCTGAAAATCCTTATGAACAGTAAAAAACAGTAAAAATTTCTGGACCGCCGGATCAGTGATTTTCAAAGTGGCTTAATAAATAGTAAAAAAATTCCAAAAAATGTAAAATTTGGTCTCCAAGCACATATCAATATGGAGAACAACTTGAGCGGTTCGGATCGGTCGTTTGGATTTTCAAAATGGAAATAATGAGACGTGGAGCACCAAGTCGTTTTACACCATGGCTTAGCTAAGCCCAGCACTATATATATATATATATATATATATATAGCACATTACATCTGCACAGTCTCATCAATATATATAAATCCCGGTTAATTAATTCTTAATTTGTCTAGATCTGTGTTTTCATTGAATAGCATCTTCAACCAAAAATTAATTTATTTGTACAATTAATTAATGATGTTTAATTTTTGAAAGAAAATAATGATGCAACTTAATTATTTGATGAGAAATTAATACTACTTTAGTGAGAAAAATACATCGATCTTGTTTCAATAAACTTGTTAATTTGACAAAATATTGTCTAATAACTTACTATGCATTATTAATTAGTAATGGATTGTAAACAAATTGCAAACCGTTTTAATTAAGATGTCCGGCAGACATTGAATGCCATAAAATATTTTACTAGAAGCTAGGCTAGAAGCTCTACAACATTAATTAATTGTTTACGCATGCAGTACCAACCATTACATATATAATCTAAGATAATAATTAAGTTTCGTTTCTTGTGTTGCAGCAGGTAGCACTCCATATATACTCTATCTTTTTTTTCTTCTGTGGATAATCTCTTACTTTTTTTATTTCTTTCTTTTATCTTTTGAAAGGGTGTGCCAAATTTTCAAACATCCATTGCAGCATCACATACAAACCTTAATATTTGTTCTTCATATTTGAATGCGCAATATAATTTTAATGGAATATGTTAATTAATTAATTAATTATATATATATATAGAGTCCGGCTAATATGCTTTTAAGTAGCATTTCGGCCAAAATGTTTACGGATCAAATTTCTAAATATTACATTTGAAACGTAGAATTAAGTAGCTTAGTAAACTGGTTATATATTAGGGTTGTAGAACACTAATTTTTACTATTTTTAGAATTTTTTCCCTATTTTTTATGATTTTTGAAAGATGGTCTTTTATAACATACCAACAATGCATTAATATGCACACAAATCGTCATTTTTTGACCGCTTGATTTGATACTAAATGAATTAAAAAATTAAAAAAATATATATGTAAATGAAGCTCTCTAGAAAGAGATCAGTTTGAACAGTTTGGATTTTTTGTTTGAAACTGATTTGATGAATTTTGAATTGGAAGCATATGAGTTAAAATACTACTAAAAGCATATTAGCCAGACTATATATATATTCATCCCTATATATATATATATATAGAGAGAGAGAGAGAGAGAGAATGGCTAATATCAAAACGTTTGTTCCTGGGCTCAGGAGCAAACGATTCCGTTCTCCCATTTCCAAAGTTCAAACAACAAATCCAAACCGTTAGATGTTCAATCTATATTAAAATGTGCTTGGAGACCAAATTTTACATTTTTTGAAATTTTTTTACTATTTATTAAGCTGGTTTGAAAACTGTTGTTTTTCAATGCTGCAGAAATTTCATAAAAACAGCGGTTTTCAAACTAGCTTAATAAATAGTAAAAAAATTTCAAAAAATGTAAAATTTGGTCTCCAAGCACATTTTAATATAGATTGAACATCTAACGGTTTGGATTTGTTGTTTGAACTTCGGAAATTGGAGAACGGAACCGTTTGTTCCTGAGCCCAGGAACAAACGTTTTGATATTAGCCATTCTATATATATATAGAGGAGGGTTCAAATGCCTCCATTTTTTGTGCCTCCACTATGCCTCCATTTTTTTAAACTTTAATAACTCAAAATTTAAAACTTAAAAGTCAAAATAAAACCGTTGGATATGATCTACATCATTTTATCTATGTGCTCATAAAAAATTATCACATTTTAATTTTGTTTTTATGTGAATCAATAAGTTGAAAAATCAACATCTAGAAATTATCCACATTAGTACGCTTTTTACAAGTTCTTGATGACAACCAAAAAAAAAATTGAAATGTCATTATTTTTTACACATGCATAGATAAAATGATGTAGATCATATCCAACGGTTTTATTTTGACTTTTAAGTTTTAAATTTTGAGTTATTAAAGTTTTTAAAAATAGAGGCATGGTGAAGGCATAAAAAATGGAGGCATTTGAACCCTCCTCATATATATATATATAGCTGGGTTTAGCTAAGCCATGGAGCAAAACGACTTAGTGCTCCACGTCTCATTATTTCCATTTTGAAAATCCAAACTACCGATCCGAACCGCTCAACATGATCTCCATATTGAAATGTGCTTGGAGACCAAATTTTACATTTTTTGAAATTTTTTTACTATTTATTAAGCCACTTTGAAAATCGCTGATCCATTGGTTAAGAATTTTTTACTGTTTTGCTACTGTTCATCCGGATCAGCGATTTTGAAAGTGGCTTAATAAATAGTAAAAAAATTTCAAAAAATGTAAAATTTGGTCTCCAAGCACATTTCAATATGGAGAACAACTTGAGCGGTTCGGATCGGTAGTTTGAATTTTCAAAATGGAAATATGGCGTGGAATACAAAGCGTTTTACTCCATGGCCTAGCTAAGTCCATCTCTCTCTATATATATATATATATATATATGAGGAGGGATCCAATTACACCCTTTATTTTGACACATCTTAACATTGTTTTTTTTATAAGTCAATTTTGCGATTTCAAAATCCAAACAGTCGATCCGAACCGTTCAACATGATCACCATATTAAAATGTGCTTGGAGATCAAATTTTACATTTTTTTTGAATTTTTTTACTATTTCTTAAGATGGTTACAAAATCGTTGTTTTTCAATGGTCTGAAAAGAACAATTTTGTAATCATCTTAATAAATAGTAAAAAAATTCAAAAAAAATGTAAAATTTGATCTCGGAGCACATTTTAATATATCTATCATGTTGAATGGTTTGGATCGACTATTTGGACTTTGAAAATAGTAGGTGTCAAAGTGTGTAAAAAAAAAGGGTGTAATCCGATCCCTCCTCTATATATATATGAGATGGACTTAGCTACTCCATGGAGTAAAACGACTTTGTACTCAACGCCATATCTTCATTTTCAAAGTTCAAATAGTCGATTCGAACCTTCCAACATGTTCTTCATATTGAAATGTACTTGGAGACCAAATTTTACATTTTTTGGAATTTTTTTACTATTTATTAAGCCACTTTGAAAATCTGAAAATCCGGGTGAACTGTAAAAAACAGTAAAAAATTCTGGACTGCCGGATCAGTGATTTTCAAAGTGGGTTAATAAATAGTAAAAAAATTTCAAAAAATGTAAAATTTGGTCTCCAAGCACATATCAATATGGAGAACAACTTGAGCGGTTCGAATCGGTCGTTTGGATTTTCAAAATGGAAATAATGAGGCGTGGAGCACCAAGTCGTTTTACTCCATGAAGTAGCTAAGCCCAGCACTATATATATATGAGGAGGGTTCAAATGCCTCCATTTTTCATGCCTCCACCATGCCTCCATTTTTAAAAACTTTAATAACTCAAAATTTAAAACTTAAAAGTCAAAATAAAACCGTTAGATATGATCTACATCATTTTATCTATGCACGTGTAAAAAATTATGACATTTCAATTTTGTTTTGGTTGTCATCAAGAGCTTGTAAAAAAACGTACTAATGTGGATAATTTCTAGACGTTGATTTTTCAACTTATTGATTCACATTAAAAACAAAATCAAAATGTGATAATTTTTTATGAGCACATAGATAAAATGATGTAGATCATATCCAACGGTTTTATTTTGACTTTTAAGTTTTAAATTTTGAGTTATTAAAGTTTTTAAAAATGGAGGCATAAAAAATGGAGGCATTTGAACCCTCCTCTATATATATATAGAGAGAGAGAGTAGAACTAGGGTGCTCCTAAGCTCACCAAGCCCTTCCGTGAGCGCGACTCTAAAACCTATCGAATTGATTTCAAACGACATTTTCAAACCGTTAGATGTTCAATCTATATTAAAATGTGCTTGGAGACCAAATTTTATATTTTTTGGAATTTTTTTACTATTTATTAAGATAGTTTGAAAATCGCTGTTTTCCAATAGTGCAGAATTTTAATAAAAACAGCGATTTTCAAACCATCTTAATAAATAGTAAAAAAATTCCAAAAAATGTAAAATTTGGTCTCCAAGCACATTTTAATATAGATTAAACATCTAACGGTTTGAAAATATCGTTTGAAATCAATTCGATAGGTTTTAGAGTCGCGCTCACGGAAGGGCATGGTGAGCTTAGGAGCACCCTAGTTCTACTCTATATATATATATATTTCAAAATCGCTTGAAATATACTTAGTAAGAGAACAACAAACAATTAGTATTGGAATCTTTAGAAATAATTACTAACTTTTTTAAAAAGAAAATCAAACAAAATTGTGGATTTAATCGATGAGCAATGCAATTTGAACTTTACAATCTAATGTATGTTAAACGAAAAATAAAACCATAATCCGTTCGACAATAAAAAATAATATTTTCCATCAAAATTGAAGTAAAAGAAAAAATTCCTTACAAGGTATATCTTCCACCCTTGTTCACATCTCTAAATTTCTTTCATCCTTCTTTCTCCTGGCATCAACCAGCTAAGTTTCTATGGAAAAGGGGGAGGTTTTATATTTTCTTTTCTTATTCATCCGGGCAAAATAATATTTTCATTTGATTTTATTGACGATGATAAGTTTGTATGGGTCTATATATACAGGGCGGATCCACATTAAGTCAGGGGTGGGCAAGTGTCCTACCCTGGATTTTCGAAAACAGTTGTTAGAGTACTGGATTTTGAACTCTTGTCCTACCCTGAAAAAATTAAATGTCCTACCCTGTTGACTGTTGAGAGCATAGTTCCAAAAATTGTTGAATCGTTTGATTTTTTTACAAAAAAAGCAGTGGAATAAAAAAATTGAGTAGAAATGAAAGGGATTATGTCTTATCGATAGAAAGAAGATGAGAAGGAGAAACTGACAATGTGGAACCACTATTTGAGATTCAATTGTTGGGCTGAAGTTTGGTTACTATATTGGACCGTTCCTTATTTCAAATTTATTTCTAAGTTTTATGTTTAAATTTTAGCCAATCTATTGATTTTCAATTCAAAAGTTTGGGATTACTTTTTCATTCATTCCAATTAACCAATATTTAATATTTAATGTAATAGTTTAATTTTTAATGATTGTATTTTTTTTACCAATTACTATTTTACAAAAAAAAAATCCTATTTTTTTCATACAAATTATGTTTTTTTCAAAAATAAAAGTTTCCGATTCGTCTCCTCTACTTACTACTATTGGATTTGAATCCGATTAGTTAATAGTTTTGAACCTAATTTGCTGATTTATTGCCATACCTTGATGAAAATTCTGAATCCGCCCCGGTATATATATATATATATAGCAGCAAAAAAAAAAAAAAAAAAACCTCGAGGTTATCGCCGGACAATATAATGGCTGCCAGCTAATATCAATGTATTTAGGTTACATTTTGGGTTTCATTCATTTTGTATTATAATTAATGATCGTTATATTGTCATACAATGACCGTTCAATCAACGTACATGAGACGGTTCAGATTGTACTCCAGATTCTAGAAGATTTACACACCGCAAATGATTGCTTATATATGAACTTGTTACAGTGGCGAGGCCACATGGGGCCAGGGGTAGGCACTTGCCTACTCCTGGAAAAAAAAAATTCGTTTTGGACCGGACTTTAGTTTTGATTTGCCTACCTCTGGATTTTCGTTTTGATCCATAATACTTCTGGTCTTGTAAATAATGTATTATCAAGCTAAACCAGCCTATATCATGTCGGTACCAGCACTAAACTCAAGTTTAAATCAATTGGAAGCCTTATTGGTACAGCATAAGCACCAAAAGTAACCAAAAGACCTGTTGTCACAAATCAGTCAGTACAGTTTGACTCAAAATCCAAATAAAAAATTTGCTTGAATCCGAACCCGAACCCGAACCATGTTTCTTATATTTCTTGCTATTTTTTTAAATTGTGTCTTGAATCCGAACCTGAATCCGAACCCGTTAATTTATTCGAATCCGAACCCGATTTCTCAAATCCTAGCCTCGCTAATGTTATTTTTAGGTGTACCACCTAAGTTTTGCTTTGCATGAGTTGATTGGATAATGAGGAGAATTCCCAAAATAAATTACTTAGAAAATGATAAAATCCCAATTAAGGAAAGAAAAATAAATGTGCTTTGAAGAATGCCAGTCAAAGAGGAGGGATCCAATTACACCTTTTTTGGTGACACATCATGACACCGTTTTTTATATAGGTCAATTTCGCGATTTCAAAATCCAAACAGTCGATCCGAACCGTTCAACATGATCACCATATTAAAATGTACTTGGAGATCAAATTTTACATTTTTTTTGAATTTTTTTACTATTTATTAAGATGGTTACAAAATCGTTGTTTTTCAATGGTCTGAAAACAACGATTTTTGTAACCATCTTAATAAATAGCAAAAAAATTCAAAAAAATGTAAAATTTGATCTCCAAGCACAATTTAATATATCCATCATGTTGAACGGTTTGAATCGACTATTTGGACTTTGAAAATGACAGGTGTCAAAGTGTGTCACAAAAAAAGGTGTAATCGGATCCCTCCTCTATTTGCAAATACTATATATAGTTCTCAAAAAATGTAAATTGGGTGAGCCAACTAAACCTAAACTCACAAGGCATGTGATACCTAATATTATACATGTTAATCAATTTAATAAAACAGTTGGAGATAATTTATGTCATTTTTGTGCAAGCATAAAAGTTATCACCTGGCTCACAACACAACGTTACTTTGATTATTTGGCATCAACAGCATAAAAGTTATCACCTGGCTCACAACGTTACTTTTCATGCTCCTATATAATTCCCATCGTAAAAAGAATCGAAATACTGTCACATTCTTTTATAACATCTATTAAAATACAATATAACATCTATTAAAATACTGTCAAATACTGTCAAATACTGGAGGAGAATTCATGGCATGCTACTGAATAAAATATAACATCTATTAAAATACAAGTTCCTTGAGCTACTTGGGAGTTGGGACTGACACTGACTCAATTTCAAAGCGCTGCAATTTCTACGATCAATTATTTTTATTTGGTATAAGCCACTGCTGAGCTGAGCTCCAGTAGATAATTTTACTATTCAGATAACTCATCGATTATTGGGGCAATTTTTGCAGAGAGATTTCACAAATTATTTCCCATTGACTATCCTCTCTACATTTTCTAAGCATCGCATGTAAGTATGTAATGCTGCAATCAATGTCAATGTCATTCCAGATCCTAGTCCCATTATAGTACCAAGAAAATAAACAAAAATGATCGTTTTAAAAGAGTTCTATAGTGAAATTTCGGATTTAGCACAAGCACCAGTCAATATAGTTTTACCAAGTAAAAAAATTAATTGTCAGACAAAAAAGTTCAATGCGCCTTTTCACTATAACTTTCTGGATCATTCTTTCACTTCTCCAGTTTTAACCTGCAAATAAACCAAACCAAGGAGACTTTTATTAGTAACTCCTCACATGAGTGCGTGGGGGTGGTAAAGAACACAAAATAAAATTACCTAAACTAAAGCTTTAGAAATAACCAAAATGTGAACTCTCTATCAGCAAAAATTAAGTTTTGCATCGCTAAAGAGCAGAGTGAATTAGTCATCACTTCTTAATTATCCCTACAAGAAGATAACACCGGAAAAAGAAAAACAAATCATCAGATGGAACAAACGCACACCTGTCCTACATTCCAAAATTCCAATTAAGCACGAATTAACCAAAATACCAAAAGGAAAATATAAACTATAATCTAAACAAATTACCTCGGAATTGTCGTCAGATTTTGTCGAAGGTTGGAACATTCTGGAATAGGCCTTGCGTTGCAGATCCCGCCTATCCGCAATCTGTGAATTTATTCTTATTTTAAACCATAATGTAACAACTAAAGAAAAATGTTATTATTATGGAAGCAACTAGAGATTTTGACTAACCTTCTTTTTGGCGGCAGCAAGTTCTCGCTTAATGCCCGCTAAAAAGTTATAAACAAAAGGCATAAATTATTTAATGAGCAACTCATTAATTGCATAAATATTGTCAAAAAATTAAGGTATGTGTAAATTACAGAGTTTCTCACCATCATTTGGTTCAAACTCCAAAGCTTGCTTAAAGCTCTCAACAGCAGCATCAATGTCATTAAGTGCAATATGTGCCTGTAAAATAAAGTAATTCACAAAGTCAACACAGTAAATGCTTAGTTTTGAGCAGTCATCATGAAACTCTCTTTTTTTTTTTTTTAAATGCTTATCGTGAAGTTTGAGGGTTCTGCTATCAAGAAAATTTCTCCTTAAAAGATGAGCATTAAATATTATGACTAGATCAATCATATTGAACAGTTGAAAACCAAGTATGAAATATTTGAGAGTTAGTGATTGTTTTTAATACTTCCATTAATAATAGTATGTAATCTTATAATTAGAACAAAAGCTTCAAAAACTATTTTTAGAACCACAGCTTGAGTTGGATGAAATATTCAACAAAGCAGATACCATCCATTGCACTCTACCACAGTACCTGGTAGGATATACTGGTACAAGCAAACCAACTGATTCTTGCTAAGAAGTTAACTTTTACCAACCAAATAATTAGTGATTAGAAGTTGGTGCCATTATTAGTCCAACAAAATTTCTCATACAACCCTTGAAAAAATTCCATAATTTTGGCACCAAAAACACAACATCAAATAAATTTCAGAACCTGTCCTTGCCGAAAATAAGCCTTAGCATGACCCTCCCTCTCACGAATTGCAAAATCAGCATCTAATAGAGCACCATTGAAATCCCCTAACTTCAATTTGCAAGCCTGAAAAAAATACCAACAAGGTAACGTCCAAAAGAATATTTGCAAATGGAAGACAAAATTAACATCAAGCTCTTAAATCACATGCAAATCTGCTTTGTTAATAAACCTAAAATTAACAGTAAAGCTTACTGAGCTATTTGTGAGAATAATGGATTTTGTCTTCCTTAGCAGTGCACTTTTCTCTGCGCAACAAAAGTCATTTGAGAAAACAATAGTTTCAGAACACAATTAATCACATACATAATTGATCATTAAAATAAAGTATCCCGAGCAAAGACTCGCCTTCATCTATCTCTTCTTTTTCCCAACAAACGTCTAAATAGCGCAAAGCCTTCCTGTACTTTCTCAAAGCCATCTTATAATCCTGCTTCTGTATAATATCAAACGTAGATATGTTGTAAACAAAACAGCGTCTCCCACAATAAATGAAGAAAAACATAGGGCTCTTTAGCAAATTGTGCCCAACATCATGCCATTCTTGCAGACAACAATCAAAATTCTCAGATTTGAAACTGGTATGTGGCGTTGTGGGGATGCTTGCAAAATGATACCTGACCTTTAGGCCAAAATAGTTCACAGCTCACCCCTACTGATAAACCATTCCCACTATATCGATCGAAAATAAATTAAGCAAATGATTTCAAAGTTCTGGTTCCAAGTTTGTATTTACGGGCAAAACTCAATTTGTGTCAGACTCCAGAAGTAAAATTCATCAGATTAGCTATCTTTTACTGTTTACCTTAGTTCTAACTGTCTGCTGTTATTTGCAGTCTGATCAATGTAATTTCAGCAAAACAGAATAAGTTCCGTGCAATTTGCGAAACCGAAAAGAAATCCTCTCATTAAAAATAACCAACAAACCTTAAAATTGTCATTTCCAAATGATTTGGCGGACTCGACCACATCAATCCACCAAGACACCTCGTTGGGCTTCTCATCCAGGTCATTGGGCCAATCGGGATACAAATCTCCATCCTTAAAGAAATTCACAACCCCATCCTCGACTCCCTCTGGTAACTCCCCGCAATCCTCAATTACAACATCCACCATTGCTCGATCACCCTCTCCAGTCGGAAGATGCTCAACTGCACGAACCACGCCCATGCCCTTGACCACCTTAGCAAAAACCACATGCTTGCCATCAAGGTGGGGTGTGCGGGTTGTGGTGATGAAGAACTGGGACCCGTTTGTGTTTGGCCCTGCATTGGCCATGGAGAGCATACCTTTTCTCTCGTGCTTTAGTTCAAAGTTTTCATCGTCAAAGTTGCGGCCATATATAGACTCACCGCCGGTCCCGTCCCCGGCTGAGATGTCTCCTCCTTGGATCATAAACCCCTTAATGACACGGTGAAATTTTGATCCCTGAGAGAATAGTGCAAAGATAATGATGTAAGAAACCGTACCATATTTTAATAATCCTCATTCCAAAAGTTCTCCTAAGAGGCATACTATCAAACAACAAGCATGCAAAGCGTACTTACTACATAAACCTACCTACTAGTGTGGATTAATAACAACTGTTTTATATTAACAAATAGTTGATAAAAGGATCCGCAAATTGAATACTATTACTAAAGTTAGTCCACATCCTTCTCTTCTTCTTTTTTCTTTTATTGTTTTGGAATTTTGAAGGTTTTCTCTATATATGAAAGCAATTGGAAGTTGGAACAGTAATCTCAAAAGAACAAAGAATCTCCAAAAGGAAAGCAAATGTACCCGCTATTAGAATATACTAAACGAACCACGACAAAATATTTTACAATTAGGCACATTAACTGATAAATAATAATAGCAGACAACCAACAGAAGCAGCTAGCTAGGGGTTGGCACCAAACGAGAACAGAACAGTCCCAAACAGTCGATACAGCCGAGTGAAAAGACAATACTGTCCTCAAGAAACCAAAGTTTAAATCAAGAAAACCCAATCCACACTCAAAAAAATCATACGAAACCTCGGGGGTTGGGGGGGTGTTCTAACAAAAATAAGAACTCAAGGATCGAACCAGAAAAATGGGTTACCTTGAAGTGGAGAGGAACTCCGGTGCTAGGACCCACACCCATCTCTCCGGTACAAAGAGCCCTGAAATTCTCAGCGGTTTTCGGAACGATCGAAGCGTAAAGTTCTATGACGATTCTACCCTCCATCTCCCCTCCAATACTCACATTCAAGTAGCATCTTGGGTTAACCACCGTTGGTCGAGCTCCGTCTTCCCCTTCCATTAAAACCCTAGTTTTCTCAATTTTCACTTTTGATGGAGACTGCGAATGGCGGCTTCTCCCAGAGAAATAGAGAGAGAAAGAGAAGGGGGGGCGCAGCAGCAGTTATATTCAATTCAAACAGAGGAGAGTTACAAATTTATTAGTGACTTGGGAAATAAAAGGCCGGAGCCTCCGCTTACATGAATTCAATCACCTAAGGTAACGGAATATTTATGTTAGATCAAAACCGTCCAATCCGAATCCGCACGATTATTAAAGGATCCCCGTGCATTGGCCAGATTGCTCGGATTCAAACATAAATATTATGTTACCTCAGAGGACTTACATGGGCTCTGCCGTTGTGAAATCCGGAATCATCTAATGCAATTAAAAATATTCAGAAATTATGTTTCGACGTGCCCGCTCTCACAAGAGGTCTGGTTAAGACACGTGGCATGGTTCCATTTGTTCAAATGGGGAATGTAAGCTTTGTATTGGTTGTCTGTATAATAGCGTGTCGGCTAGCGAGATAAATAAAGTACGGGGTCTCAACTCAAGCGTACGAAAGTCCGGCTTGTCCGTTCGTGTTCCACATCAGTGACAGTGAGCATGCGTTCTGAGTTTTGACGGACGGATAAATAGGTTCGTGGACCAGTATCTCCGTAGTACTCCGGGATGGGCCTACTACTTCATGGTTTGAGATTTAGCCTGTTCGGCAGACGGAGGAGAACGGAAAAGGAAACGGATTTGAAAATTTTTTGAATGTGTATGTGGGAAAAAAATATTCAGTCTGAGTGAATTTTTTTTTTTCACGTGCACAGTAATGAGCCGAACAGGCCCTTATTCTCAGCTGTTTTGAGATTCAAGCCAGTGCGGGGCAGAATTATTTGTGTTTTGAGATTCGTGCAAAATTAAAAGAACGGATTAGATCCATTAGTTAGAGAATCATTCTAAAAGATTTCCTTGTGCGATACTCTATTAGATACGAATTCAGGAGTCGTTCCATGGTCCGTTATGAGTAAGTCGGATTCGTATTAATATCCGTGCATGCTTAATTCGTGTGAATCTTACACCTTGTTTGGATGGAGAGTAGAGGAAGGGAGGGAATGAAAAAAAAAATTCTCTCGAATCGTGTTTGGTAGATAAAATTACGTTGGAGGTGAAGGATATGTTGGGTTGAACTTGTCGCTAAATTCTGTTTTACTTATAATTTACTGCTAAATTCTGTTTCGACTTATGGTGCGGAAAGAACGCAAAATCAAAAATTTTACTTCTACCATAAGCCATAGGATCTACTTCTCGATTGTTTTCTAAACATGTATTTATTTAACACTTAAATAAATTAAAACAACGATTGTACCTTAATCCAAATTCGAATTGGATTTGCAGTCTGACTCAGTTTCGTAGCACCAGAAATCTAGTGCCTCTATCAGTATCCACCAAGAACTACCAGAGAGTTGGTATTTCTTTTGCCATAAATACTATACTAACGGTATTCGAAAAAGTCGCTATTTGTGGTAAATCACTATTCACCGTAAATACGATTATTTCTATGAAAACACTATTCACAAGAATAACTATTTTATTCTTGCAAGAATATATATATATGGATTACCAGATTTTCTGCAAATCACAATTTTGAAGAAAATTAAAGTACGAATCGGATCGAATTCTGATTCAGACTTGGATCAGATTTCTTCTATTTTTCTCTTCACCCCTCCACCCTATTTATAAGGTTCAATGGCGGTTCAAAACAGCAAATTATAATTTCAAATTCACTTTTGGGTGAATTTACCAAATTGCCTTTGGCCCAAAATTCAAAGAAATCAATTTTGACTTTTCAATTTGATTTTAATTTGGGCTTTTGAATTAAATTCTAAATTTAATTTAGGCCCAAATTCAAATGGACTTTTGGCCCAAAATATTAATTCATAATTAATATTTATAATCCATATAATATATATATATATATATATATATATATATATATATATATATATATATATATATATATATAATTATTCTTAATAATTATATTTCTTGCGATTGTGATAAATTTATACGACGTGTCATACACGTTATAAATTTAATCTGGTTTATGCTTGTCATCTCCATGACATTTATTTTATTATTAATTATAACACTTTATAATTAATCATAAAATTTCTCTGATTACTTTTCTATTGATGTGACCCGATAGGATCTGTGTTATGTTGGCAATAGAATTAAAACTCCTTTTAATTCTATAAATCATAAGCGGTATCTGGCAGAATACATTATGACTACCCAATTGACACAGATGATCTTGTACAGTACAATATCACGATCCAGTAAATAATTTATTCGTGTTAATTCTTTTATCTCATAGTATCAGATCAGTTCCAAGGTAGGTATGTGTCATTCTTGCAAACTTAATATTTTCTCAATCTTAAGTAAATTATCATATATGATTAACTCTTTAATCATATTGTGCACATATAATCTTACTTCATCAAGAGGCCTAGTGAAATTATCACTCGTATTAAATACGAGGGACAATAGTAGTCTTGATGAACATCTCCCCTCCGCATAAGTTATGCATACTGAAGTGTCATCGTTATAGCTACTTTTTACAGATAACGTTAAACAATACTCACGAATACACACTTCCTATGTAGGAAAGACAAATACATCATACTTTAGAACTTAACACTGAATGAAAACATTAATGACACGAACACAATCCATTTAATGTTTCATTTAGAGTCTGTCTAATACCATGTTCTCTAACATGTATCTGTGTGATTAAAATGACAACTCTTTGTCTATGGTTTGTAAAACTTAACCATCATTTAATTCACACACTAACCTTTAAATGGTTAATTAGTGTTCCTTGCTAATTACCATGGTTAGAGACTATCAAGAGTATTTATCATGTATATTATAAAGTTTTACAATTTCAAGTCATGAACTTGAAAAAATTCATAAATTCGATAAATCTCAAAGAACAAAATGATTAATCATCCATTACATGAACAAAATATATAGAATACAATTATCCTATGATTGACTTCTAGATTATTACACTAACAGGATATATGAGGTGAAAGGTTTAACCTTGCATGATTATAATCAATAGAATCGATTTCCCTTGTGATTTGGAATGTGATGGATGGAAAGAAATTGTGTTGCAAATATTTTCACAAAAAATGACACAAATGCTCAACCCTATATATTACCTATATAATTCTCATACAAGTTTTGTTGTCACAAATCTACAACAACAACTAAATTTCTCATTAACCTTCTAAATTTTAATGAACCAAACAAGAAATAAGACGGAAAAGAAAGTTAAATTTATTTTTTCTCATTAATTATCCTAACACGAAGAAGTTAAATATATTAATCTTCATTTCTATTCCATTCCATTCTCTGCCATTCTTCACCTTCCTTCCCTTCTTCTACTCTCCGTCCAAACAAAGTGCTAAAGTTGAGCATGCGACTCTTGATGCGGATCGAACGTTTCTGGCAGGACATTAGGTTGAACTGGATTTGATATCTATCAAACTGCCCCAATTCTATCAATTATTACGCAGTGAAATTAATTAATTAGGGAAAATTTCTAGCGTGTCCATGTAAATATTTGAAATAGCCAATTTACCCATAAAAATAACATAATATTCAATATCCCCACACAAACGTAATTTTCTTTCTTCCATCCCCTTTTAATTATTTAACTTATTATTTAATTGTTATAAAAATCAAATTGACCACTATAGCCTTTAATTTTGAATAGAGGTGTCCAATAATTCTAACTGTCTTCTTCCTCCCATGACCCATCCTCTTTACTTCACTGCACAAACATCTGAGCTACTAATATCACGCATTTTTTTTTGGAACCCAACCCTCTATTTGTCCAGAGAGAATCTGAGCCGTTCATCCAATAGATCTCAGCCACTCATCAAAAGTAGATCTAAATCTCAGCCATTTATTGTAATTGTGATTTTATGCATCTGTTTCATATTGTCAAGCGTGTAGAGGTCTAACTTTAATTAAAGACGTATCCACCACACGAAGAACATCAGAAGATGCGTTGCGCGTCTCTCTCCAGCTGTTTTCTCCTTCCCGACGCAACGACGTGTTTTTTGAAAAATCTTCTCTCAAACCATGGCTACCATTTCCCTTTTTCTCTCTTTCTCTACGATTGCTTAAAGGAAAAACCCTAAATTCGCACTGCTTCTACAACTCACGCGGCCGCCATATCTCCTCTGGCTCGCGATTCTCGCAGTTACTTTGATGCTCCCCCTTGCGATTGCCACAACAAACTGCCGCCACCAGCACCATCTTTGCCCCCTTCGCTCTCGCCTCCGATTAGTGACACCGACCTCACCGTGAACCTGCCTCCGCGTTCTGCTGCTCTCCTCCTATGCGATCCGCCCCTTCCTCCATCGCACAGCTCGCCTTGCTCTCCTGTCGGCACAACAAAATGCTGCCACCAGCACCACCTTTGCCCCTTTCGCTCTCGCCTCCGATTAGTGACCGACCTCACCGCGAATCTGCCTCCGCGTTCTGCTGCTCTCCTTCGTGTTAAGTCAAGGTTCGTCTCTATCTCTCTCAAGTCTCAAGTAGAATTGGTTTTCATCATTTTCTGTTGATTCTTTCAATTTTAATATCTAATAGCCTCTGTTTTAGAACGGAGAAAGGCAAAAATCAGGGATGTATATCCCACTTTTTGTGGTTATTGTAGCATGTAGCAATATTTGTTGTAAGTGTTGTTCTGGGTTTACTAATTTACTATTTTGTATCTGATTTGTTCACTTTTTTTATACTATTCTATAGACTTCGTTGCTTTGGTTGCTGAAAAATTGTTCAATTTTTGTTGTAGATAGTCAATTTTCTATCTTTCTGAAAGGGTTGTATTTATCAAAAAAAAAATTGTTCTCATTTTCTGCACCTATTTATACTGATATTATCTGCAACTAATAATATTTCCTTTTAGATCTTGGGAAGGTGTTGTTGCATCCATCTTTCGGCGGTGAGCCACAATGGTGTGTTGTTGGTGAGTTCATTTCTATGTTCTCCAATTATTTGTGCTGAGTTATATTGTGATATTTATTTGACTAAAGAGGACAAACATGCAAGAGATACAATTCCTTTGGGCTGTGCATTTGATGAGTCAATTGTTCACCATCAGATATTGCACATAACCTTAACATAATCAACATATGTACTGTGTAAAGATACTATTAGTAGCTTTCTGTCTATCTTTTACCTACCTCAATTTTACATAATTGAGATAGTTTGACGTATATGTATAAAAATAAGAGTAATTAATGATGGTACTTGTGAATGGAGTTTTTATATGTTCTCTCTCACTTTCTAATAAGCAAATAAGGTATTTCTTGGTTTATTATGCAAAAGAAAATGAGGAACGATTCTGTTATCTTTCACTTAATTAATATTTCTCGCATAAGTTACTGCCCTTACCTTGTCACACTTTGGTTATTATGCAAAAGAGTCCATTTTCAGAAAAGTTTCAGAATACTCACTGACAGTGAATTTTCTATAATGGTAAGTGATTTATGTGGTCATTTTTATCTTTATTTGATTAATTTGTAGTAGGTTCTTCAGTTTCGGTACAAATTTAATTAATTTTATTTTTATCTTTATTTGATAAATTTTACCTTTTCTATAATGAGCTATCGCAACTAATCACACTTGAACAAGGGAAATCTCTAAAAGAGGCTCTTCGTGAGGTACAAATTTAATTCTAAAGTATATCTACAATCTTGGATGGCTTACTATACTGTAGAATGAACAAATGCTTAACTGTTTATTGATCGATGTTAGAGATTGTGCATCATTGATAGATGGTCCACTTTCAATGGGAAAAAGAGTTAATAGTGGTTAGTAGAAATCGATTAGGTCAAAAATAGTGTCTTTTGTTCAGGCCCACATGTATATTGACTCAAGAGAGAAGGTCACAGCTCGGTACGAGGTAAAACTGGACTTGGTGTATTTCCTTTCCTAGGTCTTCTCAATTTAGGCAAGGAAAAAAAATTTCATATTTTATTACCACAGTGGGGTTGCACATTTGTTTTTTTTTATTATTTACAGTCATATACAGGTGGCAGCAGGCAGACAATCTTAGTTAGCAGCCATTTAACTACTTTCTTTGTTTCTCCTTTATTTTGTTGAAGTTATGATGCCAGAATCATCAGTCAATAGAGAGGAGAGGATGCACACTCAGAAAGATGAACCGGCTTAAAAGTTCCTTGCATGTATGTTAAAAGAAAAAGTATCTACTGCTCAAGTTTAACACTAAGGTAAACAGATTCTGATTTGGAAGTTTTCAATCCTGGGATACTTTTGCTTTTAACCAATATTTTTATCTTTCGAACTTGCTGACTATGATTTTTCTTATGTTTGAAAACAGCTTGATGGCATGAATGTAATCCCAAATTTAAGTGTCACTATCACAGCATCTGGAGGGATCCTAGGTAAACATCATATTTACCCAGTTGTAGTTTTATTTTTGTCGTGATATTGTTGGTATCCTTGATACCAGATTTGTTGGGTGGGTTATAATTATCATGACTGGGTGGGTTACAAATTTTTGTTGAGTTATGTCGTTATAGATATATGCAAGAATATATTGTGTATAGTAGAAAAGCTTATTATTGTCATATATCATTATAGATGCAAGAATATTGTGTATAGTAGAAAAAGTATTATCTCTCGGAAGTCTCGAAATTGAAAATGCATGCTACAAGATTTCCTTCATATATGCTAAGTTTATTATTCGGTCTTGTAACCTGTGACCGGAATGGCTACGCGATTTCTCAAACGCAAAATGGAAAAGGAATTCGCGTCGCGTTCGTGATCGGAAGCGAAGATTAAAGGCAACGAGAATCGATTCAGCAGGAATTTTTTTTTTGAGAAAAAATATGGATCTAGCCCATATTTCATTCATAATTGTTTGTTTCACCAAGAGTGTAACTTAAAAGTGAAAAATAAAAAGGCTCAAAACAATTGAGCCAGTTGACTAAAAAAATCAGAAGGAAATGGAAATTAAAACTGGAAAATTTGAAAACAGTAAAAAAAAAAACTTGAACGATCTTCACAGCCTCTATTTATGAAAATAGGTAATTTTTCAAAGATGTATCCAAAAGGTAATTATTCTTTTGGTTGTTGTATCCACCTTTTTATGAAAATATTGTAGAGGTCTTGATTTACAAAAAAATTGAAAGCAAATGAGCTATAGAATCTCTCTTTCAATGTTTGTCTCGTCTAACTTAATTTTCCTCTTGTTCAGTTATAATACAAGGGTTCTAAGAGGAAAAAAGAAAAGAAGAGAAGACAACTCAGGCATGCACCTTGCAAGAGGTATTATGCAAAACAGAAAATACAGCACTACATGATGCATTGAGGATGAATTCGATTATGATGGAATTGCCACTGGCAAGAAAAAGGGAAAAAGAAGGGGCGATAAAAGGGAAGTCGCAGAGAGGAGGCGCATAATGAGAAGGCCATTGCTGCCTCAGAAAGAACGATGTGTCTTTTGCTTAGAGAACCCTTCTCGGCCAAAGCACCTTGTAGTATCAATCGTGAATCAGGGCACAACATCATCCTTCCATTGCAGGTTAGGTCAAAGTGGTACAAGTTTGTCTGGTTGGTATTAGCCATTTTGTGTTTTATAATATAAGCCTAATATTTTAGCCTGATTAAGTGATCAATGACATTTAGGTATATGCTTGTATAAGCATCAGAATTATAAAAATGAACCCATTTGCCCTCGGAAACTGACCAATTAGAAGACTTGACATTTTCCTAAACATGCCACATATTTTTATTTTTCTTAATAAATGGTAAAAAAAGGCACTCTTTAGATTTAAAATGAGTTTTAATATAAAAGACAATAAAATGGGTAAATTTGTGAGTTTTTCAAATTTAGAAGAGTAAATATGATATTACGAATTTTAGAGTGGGAAATACGTAAGTTCAAAAATTTTAAGAGGTATACATGAAATTCCCGCTTAATTAAAAGCCCTATTTCATTGTTTCTTTCCTTTAAAAAAAACAGAATGAGGTGGCAATGAGAAACATAGGCAACAATGTATGGGAGGTGATCACATGATCTGGTTCTCTTTTCTAAGCTCATGTTATACTTTTATACGAGCTCTGAAATAAGAAAGCCACTCATGTGATCATTTCAACCCAGGATCTTCTCCAATAAAAAAATAATGCCCCGTTTAGTTGTCTATTTCTTATGAACACTACTGTCCTTCAAATTTGTATCTTTGTTCTACTACACTTTGTTTTTCGATAATTTCATTAAATTTATGTTTGATTGTAGGCCAGGAATGAGATAATTTTTGAAATTAAAAAAAATACAGATGTGCAAGAATCAAGTATTGATGGGGTGGAACGAGATGGAGAGGCAAGCGCAAGGGTGGATCTATTCGGATTCCATTAACATTTGAACTGGTATGTAGCACCTTAGTGCATTTTTCTTGGGTGTAGTCAATTTTAAGTTTTTACTTTTTGTGTTTATAAAATTCAGTTTATGCATTAGAAAACTGCAGGTTCAGGCCTTACCTCAGAAACTATAATGGCTATATTGCTGGTTGAAATTGTGATCCTTCTTGATAGAGATAGATTACTGGCTGATATTAAAGAGATAACTTTTGCAAGAGCAAGTTCTCTCTGCTCTAGAGACTGCTGGTATATAATAAGGTTTTAGGGTTTAAGGATCAGATTTAAATGGAAGTATATATTAAGGTAATTGAAATTTATTGCAATACTCTTTGTAGGCTGTGAACAATGTCAACACCATCATTGCACCCACTTTGATCGGCAAGGACCCAACAACTCAGGTTCAGATTGATAACTACATGGTGCAAGAGCTTGATGGAACCAAGAACGAGTGGGGCTGGTGCAAACAGAAAGTACAAAATATGCAATTTATTTCTAAATGTTTTTGAAAAGAATGGATACAAATTGGTTGCTAACCTTTTGTTTGATTTTGTATCTGAACCTTGTTGCAAATGCTATTCTTCTTGTGTCTCTTTGTTATTTGCAAGGCTGGAGCTAGCATAAACAAGATCCCTCCTTACTAATGTTAAATAAAAATAAGTTGTTTCTATTGATCTTCTCATTACTTTTCATATGCATAATAAGGAGATCATGAGTGTCTGGTTTTTTGCTTTGTTCGCCTAGCTAACTTATTTAATGTGTGTTATTCAGTTTTTTTAGGGTGAATTTCTTCTGAAGTCACTGAACTTCACCTCAGAAAGTTATCAAGCTTGATTTTATTTGAAATATCAAGAGCATGCAAGATATGTTTTTGGTAGTTTTTAAATAGGGCAATTGGATTTGTTAATAGTTGAGACAGATTAATTAATTAATATTTAATACTAACAGTTCCAAAATATTACGTGTACTGGGTCCAGGGGATCAGAATCTGCTGCGATTGGTAACAGGTTAACAGTATCCTGCAATTTCTGCTTTTCTCAATTCAGCTGTCGAATTGTTTCGAGATGCGTGCACAGAAAAATCAACTGTTTCGAGATACGTGTATAGAAAAAGTTAACGGCTGGATTTGGAAAAGCAGGAATTTCAGAGTTACTGTTCACCTGTGACGAATCGCAGCAGATTTATTTCCGGGTCCAGGAGGCACTTGGCAGTTCATTGCCATTGGTCACCCTTTGGGATTGGATAGGAGTAGGTTCAACAAACCCAGCCTTCTCTAATTCTTGCATAACATATTCTGACAAGGGGTACATTACGTATAGTGAAAAAGGCTATTAGTATTGTGACAAGGGGTACATTAGGTATAGTGAACATGTTCTTTACCACATATATATTGTGATATCCAGTCCTTTTCTCACTCATATAGAAGAACATAAATGTTAGAATTATCATTAGAAAAGAGTCTTAGGTAGACAGCATCACAGTGGTACAAACATGAGAGGGCTTACTACTGGAACAACAAAATTTGAATTATCAAGCAGAAACCAAAAGAAAACAAGCACAATCAAGTAATTCCACACCAACTTAATTGAAATTTGAATAATATTACAAGCAAAAATCTCATCTATAAAAATAATCAATCTTAGATTTGGTCGACTCATTTTGCGATCTTGGCTGATTTTGTGGCCCAAATTCTAAATTGAGCGAGCCTTTTTCTGGAAGCCATTTTTGATAGCAATATGCACTTTCACTTAATATATATCTTACAAATTACAATGCGACTCTATCTATAAATAGTAACTTTTATATGACCAAATCGAAAATTGTACCCGATGTTCAAAATAAGAGGGATTTTATGAGTTTGCTTAAGCTTCAACCAAAGCATTCACCCCAGTGGATACGGACATTAATATATGGGAATTAAAATATTGTATCATCGCAGTAATTATGTTACAATTGGAGTTTAACTAAAAATAATGTCCGTTAATCATGTGCTTAATTTTAAGATATGTGGTTTTACCATTTTATCATGATATATATTATTAAATAGTTCATCCAAGATATGTCATCATTAGTTTAAAATTATTTTGCAATTCCATTCATTGGAATATAATTTCCATAGCATTTTATATATATATATAGTTCTACCGGAATCTGATTGATGCACTACAATAATAAATCAATTAATTTAATTTGTTTTACTGAGGTCTTTTTCAATTATGGCAAAATAAAATATCGTTTGCATTATTTTGATATCATCATTATATAGTTCAAATTAATTAATATAGTTATTTCCATGATCTTTCACAACATCAGATTCCAATTAAAAATAAATAAATTTCAAAATTTTATTTATCATTATAACTCATCAAATTAAAGACATATTCTTAAACCATTCTTCATGCAATTTAGAAATTCCAAAACTATTTTGGCGAGATTTAAAATTTATAATCTAAAAATTAGTGAATAATTTATATTTTATTCGTTGGTAATCATAAAACTAGCAAATAATTCAGAATTTTTTTATTTATATGGAAATGTTTTGAAAATGAATAATTTGAGGATAATTCGTGAATCTTATTTTTATGGTGAGGAGGGATCGGATTACACCGTTTTTGGTGACATCGAATTACATCGTGCATTTTTAAAGTTTTCAAAGTCCAAACAGTCGATCCAAACCGTTCAATATGATGGATATATTAAAAAGTGCTTGCAGATCAAATTTTACAATTTTTTTGAATTTTTTTACTATTTATTAAGTACTTTACAAAATCGTTGTTTTCAGACCATTGAATTTTTGTACTCATCTTAATAAATAGTAAAAAAATTAAAAAAAATGTAAAATTTGATATGCAAGCACATTTTAATATATCCATCATATTGAACGGTTTGAATCGATTGTTTGGACTTTGAAATTGCACGATGTCATTTGATGTCACACAAAAAAACGGTGTAATCCGATCCCTCCTCTTTTATGGTAATCAATAAAAATAATCACATTTAAAATAAGTGATAAAAATAATATTTCAAGTTCCGTTGCAACGCACGGACACTTGACTAGTATATATATAATTCTTTTATTTTCGATTTGATCTTCCGTACGTTTGCTTGTTTTTCTCACCATCATCGATCTTTGTCATCCTTTCTTTTCCAACATGGACGTTTTTGCCCCTGACTTTCCAGTACAAGATCTAAGCAATCAGCAATGCAGATAGAGAGAAGTTGATCCGATCCGCAACAGGGATATAGGGCTCCCTTGGGGAATGCATACAGAGGTCCAGTCGATGTATCATTTCTTATATATTCACCGGTTTATCCATGGACATGCATGGACAAACGCCAATACGCCATGCTGGCATGGCTTGGCTTGGTAAATAACAACTTTCTATTTTCAACCTCCGGATAGAAGAGGAGAGGAGAGGAGAGGAAACTGAATTAAATTGTAAACTAAATGAGACTGACAGATAATATAATATAATTAATTAATCATTCTGACGACTAACTAATCGCTCAATTATGTAAAATGTAAAATATGATTCAAATACAGGTTATATACACATGACATAATGGTTTGTTCAGAAATATATATTTCAGAATGAGTGAGGCTATGGTGCTATGCATAGCACGGATGGCTAGTGTACTACAGCTCAATATGGTACTTTTTAAAATCCTAACGGTCGATCCGACCGTTCAATGTGATAACCATATGAATATGTACTTGCAAACTAAATTTTATATTTTTTCGAATTTTTTTACTATTTTTTCAGATAGGTAGAATTTTGATGGTCCAGAATTTTCAAAAAACACTGATTTTTCTACCTATCTGAAAAAATAGTAAAAAAATTCGAAAAAATATAAAATTTAGTTTGCAAGTACATATTCATATGGATATCACATTGAACGGTCGGATCGACCGTTAGGATTTTAAAAAGTACCATATTGAGCCGTAGTACACTAGCCATTCGTGCTATGCATAGCACCATAGCCTCACTCTTTCAGAATTACAAACATTGCTCCATATAATTAAAAGCCCAATGAGCTCACATCGCATCTGCTAGTCTGCTACCATAAGAAAGATTAAAACTATATATGTATACTGGAAACAGTATGATTAAAATATATATTTTTCATATATTTTAGGCATACTCAGGGGCGGACCCAGTGTATTCCAGGGGGGGGGGGGGCAGCTACCCCCCCTGGATTTTGAGTTTTAGTGGAGATTTAATGGTTCCGACCGACTTTGCTCTCCCTGGAAATTTTTTTGTCCCCCTCTGAACGTTTGATTTGTAATTCGGGTTAAATTTAGAGTTAAAATTGAAATAAATTTGTTGAATTTTGATTGGTAATTAGAATTATATGTCAGAGAATCAGAAATTACAAGTCAAAGTATTGGAAAATATAAGTTAAATCATTATTTTTTATTGAGTACCCAATTGGTTAATGGATTTAAACCCGATTCAATATTTTTTTGCCCCCCCTGACGAAAATCCTGGATCCGCCCCTGGGCATACTGACTATATATTTTATAAAAGATAAATAAGGAGAGCTACAAAATGATGGGGCACGACTAAGGTAAACTTTTTATGATCACCTATTTATTTTGAAACAATGTAGTTATCTAAATTTGATTTTCTCTATTACAAATCGCTGAGTATTTTACTATTTTTGTATTTATTGATTTCAGAAAGAACAAAATAGCAATGTGATAGTCGGATTTTGTAAAATTAATGAGGATTAAATTGTTTACTCCATGTTACTCTTCATATTTTACATCTTATTTGGTAGTTGGAGTCATGACTTTGATTAATCCATTAGGTGGAGTAAGATGTTAAAAAATGTGTCTCTTTTTATGACAGTGAGTCATACAAGTGGAGTCAGTGTGAAGTAAGTTAATTTACTTAAATAGGTAGAGTAAGTTATTCCGAATTAAGTCAACTCTTACTTCATCTTACTCATTTTATTTTACTCCTTGTTTGGCTGCATAAGTGTTGAGTAAGGGTTCACTCCACCTCTTACTCTACCTACAACTAAACATGACCTAATGGCGTAGACAATGTTTTGCTTATGTGAACATAATATTCCGTGCTTTGTTAATGGTCATCTTAAAAAAAAAATTATAAATATGTTTTCAGTAGTATCGATTGTATATCAAATTTTATATAATTTGTTTCTGAAAGTGCAGATAGTAATGGATCATTACATTCTAGGTATATCTGTCACATTTGTTGAAATGGAAATTACATATTTATCTATTCTTTAAAGTCCTAAACAAAAGTTTAATTTTCATCTGATTTCTCAGTCAGCATTGTTGCAACTAATTAATGATTATGATATTAAATGAAAACATGATTGATTGATTATTCCGGACCGGACCGGACGGAGCCTTCAGCGGTTCAGTCTTCATCATAAATTCATAATCATACGCCATACGGTTTATTTTCCGTTTACAGTTCAATACTTTATTGCTAAATGGGCCAAGAATTTTGGGCCACGTTGTTTCTTTTCCTGGACACTTAATATGTCATTATGGAGCTGGTGCTTTTCAGTGAAATTCACATATATTATCTTAAATTGCAAAGTTAAAAATATTCGGTCCATTTAAGATTTGTAATAGTATAATTTACTCATTATTTAATTATTAAGTTGCAAATGATACTTGTAATAGTATAATTTATTTAATCACTTCCGATTTTATAAGTATTTGATTTGCAATTTCTGATATTTAATTAAAATCCACTCTACATATACGGTAAGTGACCGCATTTAAAAACATATAAAAACATTAATCTGCACTCTGAATAATATCATGGCCTCACTCGATTTTATTTTGTAATCTCGATGATGGCTGATGGCCGTCCGTAGTTGTATAACATTTCTCCTAATAAAAAACCATATTTTTGGCTGTCTTGTCGGTTTGGGGTCCACGTGGAATTTGGGGAGGCCCAGGGGGGAGTCTCCCACTCTCCTCTCCCTTCAAATAATGGAGAGGTCCAGTCCTCCTGAAAAGAAAATTCCACTATTTATTACCTTGCAATTGAATTTACAGGATTTTATTTATTTTAGTGACGTTCTTCTAATCACAATAAAAGTAACATTATTAGGGATGCAAACGGGTCGGACGTTATCCGATCGTATCCGCATCCGTATCCGAAAATTAAATATGGATATCTGATATCCGAATATTCGTGCAAATACAGATACGGATATGGCTTTAAATTTTAATTATTTGTATCCGAATAGTAGATAAATACTATATAGTTTACTATATATATTATGAAAATATTTATTTGTGTGTGTAGAGGTTGGCTAATATCATAACGTTATATATATATAGAGGTTGGAATTTTTTTACTATTTATTAAGCCACTTTGAAAATTCTGATCGCATGGTCCAGAATTTTGTTGCATTCTTTTTACTGTTCACCTAGGTCATGTTTGGTTGTGGCCTAAAGGGTGGAATAAGGAGTTTAGGCCTCTTTATTCCACCAAACGCGACTTAATTGAGCAGGCCTAACACGGCATAAGCCAATCTTTAGGCCGGCCTAAATTAAACCACCTCGCATGGTGGTTTAATTTTAGTCCACGTCGTGGCCTAACTCGAATGATTATAATAATATCTTATTAGTATATAATTAGTATATTATTATTAATAATTATTATTAGTATATAATTATATAATTAATATCTTATATTGTTAATATATTAAATAATTATTATAATAATATTATATAATTAGTATCTTTTTATAAATAATTATTATTAAGAGATAGGCTACCATGCTTTGCAAATTAAAGCACCTCTTGTGCTTTGCGCTCCTTTTCGGATTTTCAAAATTCAAAATGTCGATCCGACCGTTCAAGTTGTTCTCCATATTGAAATGTGCTTGGAGACCAAATTTTACATTTTTTGGAATTTTTTTACTATTTATTAAGCCACTTTGAAAATCGCTGATCCATTGGTCCATAATTTTTTACTGTTTTGCTAATGTGACCATTGGATCAGCGATTTCCAAAGTGGCTTAATAAATAGTAAAAAAATTCCAAAAAATGTAAATTTTGGTCTCCAAGCACATTTCAATATGGAGAACAACTTGAACGGTCGGATCGACATTTTGAATTTTGAAAATCCGAAAAGGAGCGCAAAGCACAAGAGGTGCTTTAATTTGCAAAGCATGGTAGCCTATCTCTTATTATTAATATATAATTATATAATTATATGTTATATTGTTAATATATTAAATAATTATTATAATAAGAGATTGACTATGGTGAGTTGTGAAGTAAAACGTCGTTTTACTTCACGCTCATACTCCATTTTGAAAATCTAAACAACCGATCCGAACCGCTCAACATGTTCTCCATATTGAAATGTGCTTGGAGACCAAATTTTATATTTTTTGGAATTTTTTTACTATTTATTAAGTCACTTTGAAAATCCCATATCCGGATGAACAGTAAAAAATTCTGGACCATTTGATCTGCGATTTTCAAAGTGGCTTAATAAATAGTAAAAAAATTCCAAAAATTATAAAATTTGGTCTCCAAGCACATTTCAATATGGAGAATATGTTGAGCGGTTCGGATCGGTCATTTAGATTTTCAAAATAAAAATATGAGCGTGAAGTAAAAATGACATCTTACTTCACAACTCACCATAGCCCAGCTCATTATAATAATATTATATATATTATAGTTACTATTAATATATTAATATTATATAATTAGTAACTTATTACTAATAATAATTATTAATATATAATTATATAATTAATATCTTATATTTTATTATATTAAATAATTATTATAATAATATTATAATATATTATAGTTATTATGAATATATTAATATTATATAATTAGTATCTTTTAATCAATAATTATTATTAATATATAATTATATAATTAATATCTTATATTTTATTATATTAAATAATTATTATAATAATATTATAATATATTAATATTATATAATTAGTATCTTTTTATCAATAATTATTATTAATATATAATTATATAATAATATGTTATATTTTAATATATTAAATAATTATTATAATAATATTATATATATTATAGTTACTATTAATATATAAATATTATATCATTTGTATCTTATTACTAATAATAAGTATTAATATATAATTATATAATTAATATCTTATATTTTTACTATATTAAATTATTATTATAATAATATTATAATATGTTATATTTATTATTAATATATTAATATTATATAATCAGTATCTTTTAATCAATAATTATTATTAATATATAACTATATATTTAATATGTTATATTTTTAATATATTAAATAAATATTATAATAATATTATAATATATTATATTTATTATTAATATATTAATATTATATAATTAGTATATTTTTATCAATAATTATTATTAATATATAATTATATAATTAATATGTTATATTTTTAATATATTAAATAATTATTATAATAATTTATAATATTATAGTTATTATTAATATATTAATATATATAATTAGTATCTTATTATTAATATATAATTATATAATTATTATCTTATATTGTTAATATAATAAATAAATATTATTAATATATAATTATATAATTAATATCTTATATTGTTAATATTAAATAATTATTATAATAATATTATAACACATTATAGTTATTATTAATATATTAATATTATATAATTAGTATCCTATGATTAATAATTAACTAACTTAGGCTTCCAAAACTTTAGTCCTCCACCAACTCTAACCAAACAAGGAATAACTTAAGCCATGGTTTAACTTCAGACCTCAACCAAACATGAATAATTTAGGCCGACCTAACATGGAATAACAACTTAGGCCACCTTAACTTTAGTCCACAACCAAACACCACCCTAGATCAGCAATTTTCAAAGTGGCTTAATAAATAGTAAAAAAATTCCAAAAAATGTAAAATTTGGTCTCCAAGCACATTTCAATATGTAAATCAACATGAACGGTTTGGATCGACTGTTTGGACTTTGAAAATCCGAAAATGACTCGTTATAACTTCGGACGAAGTTATAACGTTATGATATTAGTCAACCTCTCTCTCTATATATATATATATATATATATATATATATATAGAGTGAGTGGCTAAGCTACAAACGTTTGCACCAAGCCCTTGGTGCAAACGATTTGTTTTTGGATTTCCGAAGTCCAAACGGTCGATCCGAACCGTTCAAGTTGTTCTCCATATTGAAATGTGCTTGGAGACCAAATTTTACATTTTTTGGACTTTTTTTTGCTATTTATTAAGCCACTTTGAAAGTTGCTGATCACACGGTCCAGAATTTGATTGCACTGTTTTTACTGTTCACCCGAATCAGCAACTTTCAAAGTGGCTTAATAAATAGCAAAAAACTTCCAAAAAATGTGAAATTTGGTCTCCAAGCACATTTTAATATGGATTAAATATCTAACGGTTTGGATCGACCGTTTGGACTTTGCAAATAGGAGAACCGAAACGTTTGCACCAAGGGCTTGGTGCAAACGTTTTGAGCTTAGCCAGTCTCTATATATATATATATATATAGATAGAGTAGGGCTATTGTACTTCGCGAAGTAAAACTTCGTTTTACTTCACGCTCATACTCCTATTTCCAAAATCCAAATCGTCGATCCGAACCGTTCAAGTTGTTCTCCATATTGAAATGTGCTTAGAGACCAAATTTTACATTTTTTGGAATTTTTTACTATTTATTAAGCCACTTTGAAAATCGCTGATCCATTGTGAATAGTAAAAAACAGTAAAAAATTCTGGACCAATGGATCAGCGATTTTCAAAGTGGCTTAATAAATAGTAAAAAAATTCCAAAAAATGTAAAATTTGGTCTCCAAGCACATTTCAATATGGAGAACAACTTGAACGGTCGGATTGACGTTTTGGATTTTGAAAATAGGAATATGAGCGTGAAGTACAATATTGGTTTTACTTCATGAAGTACAATAGCAAAATTATATATATATATATATATAGATCGACTATGGTGAGTTGTGAAGTAAAACGTCGTTTTACTTCACGCTCATACTCCATTTTGAAAATCTAAACAACCGATCCGAACCGCTCAACATGTTCTCCATATTGAAATGTGCTTGGAGACCAAATTTTACATTTTTTGGAATTTTTTTACTATTTATTAAGGTACTTTGAAAATCGCAGATCTGGGTGAACAGTAAAAAACAGTAAAAAATTCTGGACCATTCGATCAGCGATTTTCAAAGTGGCTTAATAAATAGTAAAAAAATTCCAAAAAATATAAAATTTGGTCTCCAAGCACATTTCAATATGGAGAACATGTTGAGCGGTTCAGATCGGTTGTTTAGATTTTCAAAATAAAAAATGAGCGTGAAGTAAAAATGACATCTTACTTCGCAACTCACCATAGCCCAGCTCTATATATATATATATATATAGATATCCGATATCCGATTCGTATACGTTTGTATCCGTCTAATATCCGATCCGTATCCGTATCCGAAAAATAAAAGCGGATATGAATATGGTTTTACCACTATCTGGTCCGTATCGGCCGATCCGTTTGCACTTGCATTATTTACCTTTTTTATGGTTTAATATAGGTTTGGAATAAAACTTTAACATAATCGATAAAATTAAAGAGAGAATTTTTCAATGTTTCGATTCAAAATACTCGATTGAAAGGGAGTGAAAAAGGGTTTATAAATAAAATATTCCACTCAAATTTATTTGGTAACTTGATAACGCATAATTAATTTTTTTCATTGTATTACGCTTAGGGTGCAAACAGATCTAATATTATCCCTTCATATTAGATATTCAGATTTTCACATATTCGGATATTTGAATACGGATGCAAAAAAACAATTTATATGAATACGAATACGATTCAATTTTACAAGCGAATATATATACGAACCAGTGTTCTAAATAACACGCTATAGCGCTATTTATATCTTAAATGCTATAGCATTTTCGGACCTTAAATGCTAAGCCGTGGAATAAAAGTATGCTAATTCAATTACGACCGCTATAGTGCATTGCGTGTAGCGCAAATAGCGCACAATATGCTACATAAGCTTTTATTTGAATGCACAAATTGAACAAAAAAATTCAAGGCCTAGATTGCTTTTGCTTCTAAATATAAAATGTTAGATAATTTATGCCATTATGCTTAGCTTGTTTTGAATAGAAAAAAATAGAAAGTGTATGCCGTGATGTTTTCGTTATTTTGAAAAGAAAATGATAGATAGTTTATGATATTACTAGAGATATTTTAAATAGTAATTTGAACTTTGTACTGGTTCAATATGAATATTATAATTCCTTAATTAATTTGGTGTTACTTACTGTTTTATGAGACTTTAGATAATGTATGATAACTTTTATAATTTTTCAAAAAAAATATAATTTCCGAAATAGAGAATATAATTTTTGAAAAAAAACTATGTAGGATAGCTTTCGCTATAGTTACGCTATTTGCGATAGCTTTTTTTTTAGTCTTTCTGCAATAATGCGATAATCGCTATTTAGAACCTTGATACGAACAGATAATTATCCATATCTATACTTTTAATTTTTCAGATATCCATTTGTGCGGATACGAATACC
The DNA here is from genome assembly GCA_025461125.1 of Carex kokanica. NCBI lineage: Eukaryota > Viridiplantae > Streptophyta > Magnoliopsida > Poales > Cyperaceae > Carex > Carex kokanica. The sequence goes on from JAJGRX010001180.1 coordinate 181,127, forward strand.
GATAATTATCTGCATGCAATTATCAGTATTCGTATATTTAAAAAAAAATTCAGATATCTAATTTTGCGGATACGAATAATTATTTGTATCCTTATATTTTACTGTTTGTTTTAGAATTGTATATGTTTAGATTTTTTTTGTAGTTGTTGTTATTTTTTAATTATAAATATGGTTAAATTGGTGACTTTTGTTAACGATATACATATTTTATAATGACATAACAAATTTAATATATTAACATTATTTTGTTCACGATAATGTTCAATATTCGAATTATTTTCGTATTTCATATTTTTTTATAAGGAAAAAATATTGAATAATATGTTAATTTTATTAATCTTAAAAAAATGTTAATTTTGTTACATTATTTAAATTAAGTATTCGAATTATATATGTATTCGTAATTATATTTCTGTAATATGCGATCCGTATCTGAAAGTGAAAGATCCCTGTTTTTCAAGTAATTAACTTCTTCATATTTTTAATGGCGAATTTCCTCTATACCACTCAAAATTATAAAATTACATATGTTTCCCATAATTTGTACTTACGTATTAATCATCCTACATTCTAATAAATGACATATTTATCCAATATAATTTAAGGAGATAGGCTACCATGCTTTGCAAATTAAAGGGCCTCTTGTGCTTTGGGCTCTTTTTCGGACTTTCAAAATTCAAAATGTCGATCCGACCGTTCAAGTTGTTCTCCATATTGAAATGTGCTTGGAGACCAAATTTTACATTTTTTGAAATTTTTTTACTATTTATTAAGCCACTTTGAAAATCGCTGATCCATTAGTCCATAATTTTTTACTGTTTTGCTACTTTGACCATTGGATCAGCGATTTTCAAAGTGGCTTAATAAATAGTAAAAAAATTAAAAAAATATATAAAATTTGGTCTCCAAGCACATTTCAATATGGAGAACAACTTGAACGGTCGGATCGACATTTTGAATTTTGAAAATCCGAAAAGGACCCCAAAGCACAAGAGGCCCTTTAATTTGCAAAGCATGGTAGCCTATCTCATAATTTAAGTATATATCAAATATACACAAAATTCAATTAGATTTTAAAATTCTGAAAACTAAAATTAATCGAGGATTAATTAAAACATGACACATTATTCCTATACGCACTATCAGTTCTCTCTTATCTAGATTTTAAGAGTTCTTACTCCGCGGATATCATCTTAAAGGAAAGAGGAATAGAGAAGCAAAGAATAATTTTCTTTTATTAATCTTGCTTATTGATTACAAGGTACAATGGGGTATTTATAGATAATACAAGATACATGCTAAATGTTGATTACTGTCGCCTAACAACCTATCTCACACCTAACTAACTTGAGTCAACAACTTGGTCAACAGCCTAACCATCAACAGTAATCGCTAACCAACTCTAATCTCTAACCGAATATGTTATTCCTATTAGCCCCCCCCCCCCTCAAGCTAATGGAAGAGAGCAGACCGTTAGCTTGGAAGCTAAGTGAGCAAATCTAGGAGAATCAAGGGGTTTTGTGAAGATGTCGGCAAGTTGGTCATGAGTGGAGATAAACCGGATTTGAAGCGAATTGTTTGCAACCTTTTCACGAACAAAGTGAATATCAATTTCCACATGTTTTATTCGTGCGTGAAACATGGGATTCGATGCCAAGTAAGTTGCGCCGATGTTGTCACACCATAGAATCAGTGGCTGAGAGAAAGAAACTTGGAGTTCCTTGAGAAGATATTGCAACCAAATCAATTCGGCACTAGTAACTGCAAGAGCACGATATTCGGATTCCGTGCTAGATCGTGACACAGTGGGCTGCTTCTTGGAACTCTATGAGATAAAGTTGAGACCGAGATACACACAAAAACCTGAGGTGGATTTGCGGTCATCCGGAGACCCGACCCAATCGAAGTCACTATAGGCATGAAGAGTGAATGAGGGGCATGGTTGGAAGATAATGCCATGAGAGAGAGTACCCTTCAAATAGCGGAGTATTCGCTTGACCGCAGCCCAATGAGAGGTAGTCGGGGCATGTATGAATTGAGAAACTCTGTTCACGGCAAAGCTAATGTCGTGTCGAGTTAAGGTGGCGTATTGAAGGGCACCAACAATAGAGCAAAAGAGACGGGGATCGTTGAAGGGATCACCATCAAATTGAGAGAGTGTGTGTTAGGAACCATGGGAGAAGGAAGTGGGTTTGCATGTTGCATATTTGCTCGTAAAAGAAGCTCACGAAGGTATTTGGATTGAGAAAAATGAAGACCTTGGTCGGTTTTGTTAACCTCGATACCCAAAAAATAATGTAAGGTGCCAAGATCTTTAAGAGCAAAAGAATCTTGAAGTGATCGAATGAGGGCATGAATGAAAGTCAAGGAACTTCCCGTAACGATGATATCGTCAACATACACCAAGAGAATGAGGGAAGTCCCATTAGAAAAGCAGGTAAATAGAGAGGAATCGTATGGAGAAGAGAGAAAACCTTGAGAGGCTAGAGCGGTGCTTAGGTATGAAACCAAGCCCTAGGTGATTGTTTAAGACCATATAGGGCCTTAGAGAGGCGACACACATGAGTAGGTTTGAGAGTATCAATAAAACCAGATGGTTGTTGCATAAAAATGGTTTCTTGAAGGTCTCCATGAAGGAAGACATTTTGAGCATCCAATTGATGAATAGGCCAACCATGAGAAAGGGCTATTGTGAGAACTACTCAAATGTAGTCGGACGAACAACCGGGCTAAATGTTTCAAAATAATCGACACCCTATTCTTGATTGAACCCTTTGGCCACCAAACGCGCTTTATACCTCTCAAGAGAACCACCGGTCTTCCGTTTAATCTTGAACACCCATTTACAACCTACTATATTTTGATTAGGAGAAGATGGAACAAGCTCCCAAGTACCATTAGACATGAGAGTCTTATACTCCTTAGTCATAGTCTCGACCCAATGTGAATGAGCTTTTGCTTGGTTGTAGGTTTTTAGTTCGGATTGGATGAAAGTATCGGTAAGTAAGGCCACATGAACAGGAAAAATCTGAGATTTTCATGTATTATCTCTAGTTCGAGTGGTCATAGGGTGAATGGAAGAACTGGGATGAATTTGAGTATTTGCATAAGGGGTATGAAAAATAGAGAGCTGCGGACTGTGTTGTTGGCCCGGAGGAGAGCAGTTAGCACCTGGGTTTAAAATTTGAAGAGAGGTCGAATCCCGTCTAGGAGCAGAGGTACCCGAATCAAGGGAAGAACCAACAGGAAGGACCGAAGTTGGGATGGGATTGTCTCCAATGTAGGTTGGATCTGAAAAAATAAGAGGAGAGGAGGGAGACCTGTTGGCCGAAGCTGGGATGGGATTGTCTCCAGGGTAGGTTGGATCCGAAAAAATAAGAGGAAAGGAGGGAGACTGCAGCGAATCAGATGTGGCAGGAGCTACGGCAGCATGTGTGTGGCAAGAATGAAAAGGCAGCAGGGCTAACCAAGTGGAATGAGCTATGTTTGGTTCTGTAGCTGAGATAGAGGCTTTGAACGGGAACTGGGATTCATCAAAAACCACATGTCTTGACACATAAAGTCGATTAGTGTCAATATGCCAACACTTATAACCCTTTTGAGAAAGGGCATATCCAAGAAAAACACACGGAAGTGATCTCGGTTGAAGTTTATGGCTATTATAAGGTCAGGTATATGAAAAGCACAAGCAGCCCAAAACCCGCAAGAAGCTATAATCTAGGTTTTTATTGAAAAGGGAGTAGAAAGGAGAAGATAAATTGGTAGTGGAGGGTTGTCTATTAATCAAATAGACGATGCTTGAAAAGATGTCATCCCAAAATTGAGTGGGAATAGAAGATTGGGTGAAGGTAGATAAGGCTAGCTCAACAATATGTCGATATTTTCGTTCGGCCATCCCGTTTTCCTCGGGTGTATGTGGACAAGTGGTTTGATGAAGGATAGAGGAAAAAAGGCAAGATATATGTTTGTATTTCGTACCACCATCCGTGCGAAGCACTTTGATTGAGCAACCAAGAAAGTTCTCAATTTGAGTCTTAAAAGAAGCAAAAACTTTAACAACTTCATCTTTAGAATGAAAGAAATAAATCTATGTGTATCTCGAAAAATCATCAATGAAAATCACATAGTATCTAAATCCATTATGAGAAACCAAAGGAAAGAGTCCCCATACATCGAAGTGAATGAGCTCAAGCGGAGAAGTAGAAGTAGAAAAAGATGGAGAAAAATGCAATTTGTGAGACTTAGCCAAACAACAATCATGGCATAAGCTCATTTTATTTGTAGTACAAGGTAAGGCATGTAAAATTTTTAAGGTAGTAGAAGAAGAAGGATGTCTAAGGCGAGTATGCCAACGATCAATGGAAGCCTTCTCACCAAGAAAGGCATGAGGAGAAGTAAGAGAAAGAGGAATGGTGTACAAGCTATGGAGAAGCCTAGCGTGAAGAAGAGGCTTCATGGTGAGGCGCTCCTTTATCACACAAAGATGAGAAGAAAATTTGATGAGAAGGGCATTATCACTTAAGAGCTTAGAAAGACTCAAAAGATTTTTGTAAATGTGGACACATAAAGCACATCGAGGAGTAAAAATGTGTGATTTGAAAAGGTCAAGTGGAGCCAATGTGGCTAATACGCATACCGGTACCATTACCAATATGAAGAGCATCTAAACCATCATACGACATGAAGGAGGAAAGATTGTTCAAATCATTAGTAACATGATGCGTAGCCCCCGAGTCAAGGTACCAATCAGACGTGGACAGAGTGGTAGATGGTTGTGCCACATTTGCGTGAGCGGGTTGTGGTAAGTGTGCTTGAAACACCTCTTGAGATGAATCGTAATTCAGATCCATGCAGTACCAGCAAATTTGTGCGGAATGGTCCCTCTTCAAACATATATGACAAATGGTGTTGCGGTCTGGATTCACAGCAGTTAATCCGTATATGGAGGCCTGGGAGAAAAAGATAGAGCAGGAGGCCTGTTCTGATTAGGAAGCAAAGGAGCAGACCCATTGGGCCTGGGCTGGTAACTATGGGGCCTAGGCTGGTAACTGGGTTGAGGGTTTGGGTGATAAGGCCGCTGAGTGTTGGAACGGGTCAGGTTGGAAGATTAATGGTTTTAATGTTTCGGACCCGAAGCCTTGGAGTTAGAATAGAGGGCAGTGGGATTACTCAAGGAAGAAAGGGAAGACGAAGAGGCACCATTCTGAGAATTAAGCAAGGATTCATGGCTGGACAGCAAGGCCAGAAGCTCCGAGAGAGAAAGATGGTCCTTAGTGTTGGCAGCGACAACAAATGAGTTATACTCGGGACCTAAACCACCAAGGATCGTAAGAATGAGATCCTCATCGCTAACTGGAGAGCCAACAAATGCTAATTCGTCCGCAATAGAACGAATCTGGTAACAGTAATCGGTGCAAGAAGAACTGCCTTTGTGGTAGTAGGGATCACCGGAGCTCAGCAAACCTAGCGCGAGATGTAGTAGAAAAAGTCTGTTGGAGCATCCGCCAGAGGTCAGCAGCAGAGGTGGAACACGACACCACCTGGCCGAGAAGGAATTCTGTCAGAGAAGATCGGAGCCAGCTGAGGAGAAGCTGGCCCCGATGCCAATGCGAGTAAGCCGGATTGTTAACAAGAATGCCATTGGTCAGGATCTGGCGAGATGGCGGGGAATCCTCAAGAAATCGAAACATACCGTGGCCATGAAGAGTAGGAATAATCTGAGATTTTCAGGTAAGATAGTTATTGCAGTTTAATTTGGTAGAGATAGGGAGATTAAGAACCACAATCAAATCAAGAGAGGGAACAGTAGTCGTGATAGACTCTGAATTGGGAGAAAGAATAGTATGAGAAGAAGATGGATCAGCCATGGCTGTCTGATACCATAAAGGAAAGAGGAATAGAGAAGCAAAGAATAATTTTCTTTTATTAATCTTGCTTATTGATTACAAGTTACAATGGGGTATTTATAGAAAATACAAGATACATGCTAAATGTTGATTACTGTCTCCTAGCAACCTATCTCACTCTAACTAACTTGAGTCAACAACTTGGTCAATAGTCTAACCATCAACAGTAATCGCTAATCAACTCTAATCTCTAACCGAATCTGTTATTCCTATTACATCTCCAACAAACATGATTAGAATGACGCTGGAGAGAGCTAGAAGCGATCATAATAAGATGTTTTAGCGCATGTCCAACCAATGTGATTGGAATGGCACTGGAGAGGGTCAGAAGTGATCACAATGAGAAATTTTGACGCATGTACAAACGTGATTGGAATGACGTTGTACGGGGTTATGAGCGATCAAAATGTAAAGTTTAGCGCAGGAGGAAGCATAAGGAGCACAATTTTGATACTAAAGAATGCATGAGCAATCATAAGAGGAAGAAACATAATTATATACTTAATTATATTTTATATAGTATTAAATAGAATTAATCTCAGTTTTTAATTAATTGGATCCATATGCGAGTTATTATAATTTATGATGGTAAATACAAAATAAGTAATTGTATAATTTTGATGGAGAAATACGTAATTCATAATTTTGAGTGGTATGTATGAAGTTATCTCTATTTTTAAAAACGAAAGCATTATTTCACTACTAAAAAAACATGGGTTTTAAGAAACTAGGAAGTGCTTTGAGAAACTATACAAGTAATTTGTAATAAAATTATCAAAAGTTGTAACAATATTATTCAAGATTTGTACAAACAATTCTTGTCAAACAGATTTCTAATTTATTAACAGTTTAATTTGTGTTTGGTTGACACTGTTTTATGATCGGACTGTTCGATGATACAATCTTAGAGAATATTTTTGGATTTATTTAATAAATTTGCATATGAGCCTTTAAAAGAAGTATTACATAAAAATTAATCATGCGATGTCCTATTTATACAAATTTTAGAATTTATAAAGGGTAAATTTCGTCGGAGGTCACTCAACTTTGCTCTTTGTCACGAATTGGTCACTCAAGTTTAATTTGTCTCCCGAAAGCCATCGAACTTTTAATTTGTCCTGATTAAATCACTCCGTTAAGTTTTCCATCCAAAAATTTCACAGAATCTGATATGGACGCCAACTCACCATTTATAACCAATTTGAATAAGTTATTTGGAGACGTGAAATATTTCCATGGACCAACCCCTTCTCTCTTCCTTTCTGACTCTACATCTCTTCTACTTCTTTTCGCACCTGGCTGTCTCTTTCTCTATCCCTCTTCGAGCCCTCCTCTCTTCTGCCTATCTCCTCTCTTCTCCTTACCGAGATAAAAACCCAATAGTTCAATCTCCTTTGCACCTGCTCGACTGTCTCCTCCCTTCTCGATCCCTCTTCCTCTCTCTCCCCGATCCATATATGGTTGAATATGGATGGACCAACGGGTATGGGCATGACAGGCATGGGCTTGGGGGAAAGGCCTATGGGTGGGGCCGGAATAGATTTTTAAGCCCATTAGATTGGGCCCGGCAGGTGGGCCATCAGTTTTTAACAAGCAGACCGGGCATGGGCTTAGCAAAATACCCTTGGGCTCGGCCCATTGCCATCCCTATCTCTCCTCCCTACCTCATCTCTCCTCATTGAGGCGCTTCTTATTTTACCTCGCTGGTCTGGTTTGATTGAATCTTGAAACAAATTTAGTTTGAATTTTCTATAAAATTTTTATTCCTCATTTTCTTAAATGCTAAATTGTGAATCATTGTGGGTTCCATTTCAATGGTTGAGTTAGATTGAAGCATATTAAACTCGATTAATATAATTCAAGCCTCCTTTATTTAATTGGTAATTGATCAAGACAGGGATCAAGTATAGTAGCTTCACTTGATTGATAATTGTGTTGCAAAAAGTAGAGCTTTAGGAGCAAACATAACAAAAATATTTTGCAAGGCTCAAATAAATGGTAATGTATCCCATACAGGAAAAGTGACGAAACCTCTGAAATTAATTCAAGAGGTGACTGTAGTTTGCAGGTAAATTGGAAAAATCTAGCTAATTATTGGGCATCTAGCTAATTATTGGGTATTGTTTTTGGACAAGACTTGAGATATGGAAACAAAATGAAGGAAATATCAATGCCCTTGTTGCTGCTGCTGGTACTGATGGTACCAGTAAATGACTAGTGTCTCACGGTTTCTAAAGGTTGTGATCGAGTAACAATCAACCATGGTGCTTTATGCAAGTTAGATATAGATGCCTTGTATTATTGTATACTGTTATAGGTACTTGCAAAAATGTTGGCATGTTGTAATCTTTACAGTAGTGTTGAATCAGATGAATTGTGAGATTCTTTTATTGCTCTAAGAGCATGTAAACATATTTGAATCAAATGAATTGTTGCTTTATATTTTTACATGTTTGAATCAGATTAATTGTTCCATTATATTTGTTGATTTATATATGTTGCTTTATTTTTTAAGATGCATATGAGGCATACAATTATACAACCAAGTATAGAATAATTTGAATCAGAGAAATTATAGCACAATAAGGATATGGCAGGTTTGTTGAGCATGCAATTTCTTTCTTTAGCGTGATAATTCTTATATTTTCTGAAAGTTACTCTTTTTAATGCAACTACAAAACTGAATAAATATTGTTATGTATTTTATTATGTCGCTAGCAGTACCAACCTTTTGCATTTTTTTATGTATATCATCCTTCAGTACCATCCTTTTTTATGTTTTGCGTTACCTTTTCAATTTTCATCTTTCCTTTTGATTCAGTTTTTAGTCCCTTTTTACATGACATAGATTGAAGGCTATAAGGTCATGATATAGATTGGCTACACAACTTTTGTAGAGATTTAGATTGGGCATGATTTGGGGGTAATCCATGTCCAGTAGCTAGGTTTTCAGTTTTATTTTCATTTTACTTTTTTTTGGACTTAGTATTGTACCAGTAGAGTGCCTATTGCCTTTCCTTGTTCTATGCTTATAGTATGGTTGGTACAACATGCTAGAGTTGGAAATTAAATGGTTTAAGTGGTTCATTATGCTTATAGTAATTTTGCAAAGTGATAGTTATGCACATTACATATATATGCACAAAAGACCAACATGCTTATACACATAGTATTAACAATCACATGAGAAGCAAGGATTTCAAATATAAAAAGTAATCAACTTAAGCTTGAACCATATAAAATTATGCAAAAACAACCTTACATTTTTAAGTATCATGAAATATTCAAAAAAGGCTACTACCACCAACATATATCAGAAGAGAATATTTTTAAGTAGATGAAAGACAACCAGTAGAACATGTAAGACATCAAGTAGTAGATAAAAAGACAACCAGTACAGGACAAAAGACAACTAGCAGAAGATGAAAAACAACTAGTAAAAATTGAAAATTAACTAGAAGAAAATAAAAAACTAGAAGATGAAAGACAACTAGAAAAACACGAAAGACAAATAAAAGAACAAGTAGAAGATGAAACATAACTAAAAGAAGATGAAATACAACTAGAAGAAGACGTAAGGCAACCAGAAGAAGATGAAAAACAACTAGTACAAAAGGAAAGACAAATAGAAGAAGATGAAAGACAACTAGGAGAAGATGAAAAAGAACTATTAGATGATGAAAGACAACTAGAAGAAGATGAAAGCCAACTAGAAAAAGATGAAAGCCAACCAATAGAACATGAAAGATATCCAGTAATAGATGAAAAACACCAAGGAGAATATGAAATACAACCAATACAGGACGAAAGACAACAAGAAGAAGATGAAAAACAACTAGTAGAGGATGAAAAATAATGATAAAAATATGAAAGACAACAAGTACAAGATGAAAGACAACTAGAAGCAGATGAAATACAATTAGAAGAACATGAAAGACAGTATAAGAGGAAAGACAACTAGTAGAAGATGAAAGACAACCAATACTACATGAAAAACAACTAGTAGAAGATGAAAGACAACAAGAAGAAGTTGAAATACAAGAAGAAGAAGATGAAATACAACTATAAGAAATTGAAATACAACTAGTAGTAGATGAAAGTCAACCAGTACAAGATGAAAGATAATTAGAAGAAGATGAAATAAAACTTGAAGAAGATGAAAGAATACTAGAAGAAGTAAGACAACCAGAAGAAGATAAAAGAGAACTAGCAGAAGTTTAAATAAATCTAGTAGTATATGAAAGAAAACCATTAGAAGATGAAAGACAATTATAATAAGTTGAAATACAACTAGAAGATCGAATAGAACAAGAAGAAATTGAAAGACAACTAATAGTAGATGAAAGATAACCAGTAGAACATGAAAGACAACAAGTAGAAGATGAAAGACAAGCAGTAGAACATGAAAGACAACCAGTACAAGATGAAAGACAACTAGAAGAAGATGAAATACAACTTGAGAAAGATGAAATACAACAACTAGAAGATGAAAGACAACTAGAAGAACATGAAAAACAACTAGTAGAAGATGAAAGACAACTAGTACAACATGAAAAACTAGTAGAAGAGGACAACTAGAATAAGATGGAATACAACGAGAAGAAATTGAATAAACTAATAGTAGATGAAAGACAAACAGTAGTAGAACATGAAATACAAAAAGTTGAAGATAAAAGTCAACTAGAAGAAGATGAAAGACAACCGGTACAACAAGAAAAACAACTAGTAGAAGATGAAAGACAACTAGAAGAAGTTGAAATACAACGAGAAGAAGATGGAATACAACGAAAAGAAATTGAAAGACAACTAGTTGTCGATGACAGACAACAAGTAGAACATGAAAGACAATTAGAAGAAGATGACATAAAACTTGAAGAAGATGAAATAAAATAAGTAGAAAATGAAAGACAACTAGAAGAACATGAAAGACAACTAGTACATGAATAAAGACAACTAGAAGAAGATTAATAACTAGTAGAAGATGAAAGACAACCAGTACAACATGAAAAACAACTAGTAGAAGAGGACAACTAGAAGAAGTTGAAATACAACTAGAAGAAGATGGAATACAACGAGAAGAAATTGAATAACAACTAGTAGTAGATGAAAGACAAACAGTAGAACATGAAATACAATAAGTTGAAGATAAAAGTCAACTAGTAGAAGATGAAAGACAACCAGTACAACATGAAAAACAACTAGTAGAAGATGAAAGACAATTAGAAGAAGTTGAAATACAACGAGAAGAAGATGGAATACAACGAAAAGAAATTGAAAGACAATTAGTTGTAGATGAAAGACAACTAGTACAACATGAAAAACTAGTAGAAGAGGACAACTAGAAGAAGATGGAATACAACGAGAAGAAATTGAATAACAACTAATAGTAGATGAAAGATAAACAGTATTACACATGAAATATAAAAAGTTGAAGATAAAAGTCAACTAGAAGAAGATGAAAGACAACCGGTACAACAAGAAAAACAACTAGTAGAAGATGAAAGACAACTATAAGAAGTTGAAATACAACGAGAAGAAGATGGAATACAGCGAAAAAAAATTGAAAGACAACTAGTTGTCGATGACAGACAACAAGTAGAACATGAAAGACAACTAGAAGAAGATGAAATAAAACTTGAAGAAGATGAAATAAAATAAGTAGAAAATGAAAGACAACTAGAAGAACATGAAAGACAACTAGAAGAAGATGAATAACTAGTAGAAGATGAAAAACAACCAATACAGCATGAAAAACTAGTAGAAGAGGACAATTAGAAGAAGTTGAAATACAACTAGAAGAAGATGGAATACAACAAGAAGATATTGAAAAACAACTAGTAGTAGATGAAAGACAAACAGTAGAACATGAAATACAATAAGTTGAAGATAAAAGACAACTAGTAGAAGATGAAAGACAACCAGTACAACATGAAAAATAACTTGTAGTAGATGAAAGATAACTAGAAGAAGTTGAAATACAACGAGAACAAGATGGAATACAACGAAAAGAAATTGAAAGACAATTAGTTGTAGATGAAAGAAAACCAGTAGAACATGAAAGACAACCAATACAAGATTAAATACAACTAGAAAAAGATGAAATACAACTTGTAGAAGATGAAATACAACAAGTAGTAGATGAAAAACAACCAGCAGAACATGAAAAATAACATGTAGAACATGAATGACATCTAGTACAAGAAGAAGATGAAAAACAATAAATAAAAGATGAAAAACAACTAGTACAAGATGAAAGACAACTAGAAAAAGATGTAAGGCAACCAAAAGAAGATGAAAGAGAACTAGAAGAAGATGAAATACAAACAGTGGCAGATTAAAGACAACTAGTAGAACATGAAAGACAACCAGTCCAAGATAAAAGACAAATAGAAGAAGATAAAAAACAACTAGTAGATGATGAAAGACAACTAGAAGATGATGAAAGCAAACTAGTAGAACATGAAAGACATCCAGTAGTAAATGAAAAGACAACCAGGAGAACATGAAAGAAAACAAGTACAAGACGAAAGACAACTAGTAGAAGATGAAAAACAACTAGTTGAAAATGAAAAACAACTAGTAGAAGATAGAATACAACGAGAAAAAATTGAAAGACAACTTGTAATAGATGAAAAACAACCAGTAGAACATTAAAGACAACAAGTAGAAGATGAAAGACAACCAGTAGAATATGAAAGACAACCAGTACAAGATGAAACACAACTAGAAGAAGATGAAAGACAACTAGAAGAACTTGAAATACAACAGGAAGAAAAAGAAATACAATTAGAAGAATTTGAAAGACAACTAGTAATAGATTAAAGACACCATTAGAACATTAAAGATAACCAGTACAAGAAGAAGATGTAAGGCAACTAGAAGATGATTGAAGAGAACCAGAAGAAGATGAAATACAACCAGTTATAGATGAAATACAACTAGTAGTAGATGAAGACAACCAGCAGAACATGTAAGACATCAAGTAGTAGATAAAAAGACAACCAGTACAGAACGAAAGACAACTAGCAGAAGATGAACTAGTTATTTTTATCATTTACTAATTGTTTTTCATCTTGTATTTGTTGTTTTTCATCTTCTTCTTCTTCTTATCTTGTACTAGATGCCATTCATGTTCTGCTGGTTGTTTTTCATCTACTACTTGTTGTATTTCATCTTCTTCTAGTTGTATTTAATCTTGTACTGGTTGTCTTTCATGTTCTACTGGTTTTCTTTCATCTGACTAGTTGTCTTTCAATTTTTTTTCATCTACTACTAGTTGTATTTCATGTACTACTGGTTGTATTTCATCTTGTTCTAGTTCTCTTCCATCTTCTTCTGGTTGCCTTACATCTTCTTCTTGTACTTGTTGTCTTTCATCTTCTTCTAGTTGTTTTTCATCTTCTTCCAGTTGTCATTCGTCATGTACTAGTTGTCTTTCATCTACTACTGGATGTCTTTCATGTTCTACTGGTTGGCTTTCATTTTTCTTCTAGTTGTTTTTCATTATCTAATAGTTATTTTTCATCTTATTCTAGTTGTACTTCATCTTCTTCTAGTTGTATTTCATCTTGTAATGGTTGTCTTTCAGGTTCTACTAGTTGTATTTCATCTTCTTCTAGTTGTTTTTCATCTTGTACTGGTTGTCTTTCATCATCTTCAAGTTGTATTTCATGTTCTTCTAGTTATCTTTCATGTTCTACTGGTTGTCTTTCATCTACTACTAGTAATCTTTCAATTTCTTCTTGTTGTATTTCAACTTCTTCTAGTTGTATTTCATCTTCTACTAGTTGTCTTTCATATTACTAGTTGTCTTTCATCATCTACTAGTTGTTTTTCATTTTCTTCTTGTTGTATTTCATCTTCTTCTAGTTGGGTTTCATCTTGTAGTAGATGTCTTTCAAGTTATGTTGTTATCTTTCATCTTCATCCAGTTGTCTTTAATCTGGTACAAAGTTGTCTTTCATGTTCTGCTGGTTGTCTTTAAAGTTCTGCTGGTGTATTTCATCTTCTTCAAGTTACATTTCATCTTCTTCAAGTTGTATTTCTTCTTCTTCTAGTTGAATTTCATGTTCTTCTAGTTGTCCTTCATCTTGTACTCGTTGTCTTTCATTAACTACTTATTGTCTTTCATGTTCTACTGGATGTCTATCATCTACTACTAGTTGTTTTTCAATTTCTTCTAGTCGTATTTCATTTTCTTCTTGTTGTATTTCAACTTCTCATTGTGGTCTTTCATCTTCTACTAGTTGTTTTTCATCTTGTACTTGATGTCTTTCATGTTCTGTTGTTAGTCTTTCATGTACTACTAGTTGTATTACACCTTTTTTAAGTTGTCTTTCATCTTCTTCAAGTTGTATTTCATCTTGTACTAATTGTCTTTCATGTTCTGTTGGTTGTCTTTCAAGTTTTGTTGGTGTATTTCATCTTCTTCAAGTTACATTTTATCTTTTTCAAGTTGTATTTCATCTTCTTCTAGTTGAATTTCATGTTCTTCTTGTTGCCTTTCATTAATGACTTATTGTATTTCATGTTCTACTGGTTGTCTATCATATACTACTAGTTGTCTTTCAATTTCTTCTAGTCGTATTTCATCTTCTTCTTGTTGTATTTCAACTTCTTCTAGTTGTCTTTCATCTTCTACTAGTTATTAATCATGTTGTACAGGTTGTCTTTTGTCTTTCACTAGTTGTTTTTCATTTTGTTCTAGTTGTCTTTACTCTTGTACTAGTTATGTTTCATGCTCTTCTAATTATCTTTCATCTTCTACTTGTATTATTTCATCTTCTTCTAGTTGTCTTTCGTCTCGCACTGGTTGGGCTTCTTGTTCTAGTGGATGTCTTTCATCTACTACTTGTTGTATTTCATCTTCTTCTACTTGTGTTTCATCTTGTACTGGTTCTCTTTCATGTTATGTTGGTTGTTTTTCCATGTACTACTAGTTGTATTTCATCTTCTTCTAGTAGTCATTACTCTTGTACTGGTTGTCTTTACTATTGTACTAAGTTGTCTTTTAGGTTTTTCTAGTTGTCTATCATGTTCTTCTAGTTGTATTACATCTTCTACTTGTTGTCTTTCATCTTCTTCTTGTTGTTTTTCATCTTCTACTAGTTGTTTTTCATCTTATTCTAGTTGTCTTTCATTTTATTCTGGTTATTTTTCAATTTTTTCACATTGTATTTCATCTTCCTCTAGTAGTATTTCATGTTCTACTAGTTGTTATTCATCTTCTGAGTTGTCTTTCGTCCTTTCCTAGTTGTCTTTCAAGTTCTCCTGAGTGTTTTTCATCTTGTACTGGTTGTCTTTCATGTTCTAGTGGTTGTATTTCATCTTCTACTTGTTGTCTTTCATTTTCTACTGGTTGTCTTTCATTTATTACAAGTTTTCTTTCAATTTCTTCTAGTTGTATTTCATCTTCTTCTAGTTGTATTTAAACTTCTTGTAGTAGTTGTTTTTCATGTTGTACTAATTGTCTTTCATCTTCTACTAGTTGTTATTCATCTTATTCTAGTTGTCTTTATTCATGTACTAGTTGTCTTTCATCTTTTACTTGTTGTCTTTAATCTTCTTCTAGTTGTTTTTCATCTTCTTGTAATTGTCATTTGTCATTTATCGATCATCTTTCATGTTCTACTGGTTGTCTTTCATCTACTACTGAATGTCTTTCTTGTTCTTCTGGTTGGCTTTCATCTTCTTCTAGTTGTCTTTCATTATCTACTAGTTGTTTTTCATTTTCTTCTAGTTGTACTTCATCTTCTTCTAGTTGTGTTTCATCTAGTAATGGTTGTCTTTCAGATTCTCTTAGTTGTCTTTCATCTTCTTTTAGTTGTATTTCATGTTCTTCTAGTATTCTTTAATCTTGTACTGGTTGTCTTTGATCTTGTACTGGTTGTCTTTCATCATCTTCTTCTAGTTGTATTTCATGTTCTTCTAGTTGTCTTTCATCTTGTGCTGGTTGTTTTTCCTTAACTAATTGTTGTCTTCATGTTCTACTGGTTGTCTTTCATCTACTACCAGTAGTATTTCAATTTCTTCTAGTTGTATTACTTTCTTCTTGTTGTATTTCAACTTCTTCTAGTTGTCTTTCATCTTCTACTAGTTGTTTTTCATATTGTACTGGTTGTCTTTCATCATCTACTAGTTGTTTTTCAATTTCTTCTCGTTGTATTTGTTGCACCAAAAGGTAATGCACAAAGTTTCAGTACAGTAAACTGTACTTTTTAAATCTTAAATACACTTTCGGTTCAGACTGCAAGTGCACAGTCCTATCGTATAGTATATTATCAGGTATCGATCACAGGGACAGTTTGACAATTATCAGACTTAACTTAAACTACAGAGATTCTAGAAGTCTGCAAAGGTTGATTTGGGGTATTACGTGTCCTAACAGTTCAAATAACAAAATTGAGAACAGTAAAATAAACTTTGATTTGGGTTTAATATAATTAAAAAGGGGTTCCTAGGGTTTCTGATTTCATCTCAGCTAAGTCTCAAGTGCCCGGTCCGTGCACTTTCATGCAGGGGCCGTGTGTAATGTACACAGGCCGTGTACTCTCATACACGGTCCATGTGGCCCTCGAGTTAATACAGCAGCTACTAATTTCTGTGTTGTTTCCTGTGCAGGGTTCTATTGACCGAACCAAAGTACCTAAACCTCAACTCTCGCATGTTGGCTTAATTACTCGATGCGGGATTCAATTTCTTCCCTCCTAGGGTTCTCAAACCTCAACTTTCGCTTGTTGGCTTAATTATCCTAAGTCACTTGTTGGTTTACTAAATATATCCTCGATCTCTCGATACGAGAAAAAGTTCACCTCTCGGCTACTACTTGGTTTCACCTCTCGGTTCATAAACCTATCTCAAATACTTAGTTTGGTCGAGTGAATATCAAGGTTATACAATTTCCATCTAGATGAGGCCTTTCATCTAACGGATTAACAATTCAATTCAAACAATTTCAACTAAGCAATAAAATACTACACAATCAAGCAAACACAAGATTCAACACAAATTCCAAGTAACTAGCAAATAAAACTAAGTATTCGACTACATCATAACCCTAGAAACATAAAAGTCTACTCAAGCATGGTTAAAAAACAAATAAAACAAATAGCAATAATAAAGTTCATGACAAAACTCGAAGAGAGATGAAGATTCGTCTCCAAACTTCTTCTCCAAGCCGAGTTTTTCTCCCAAGAGCCAGCCGTCCTCTAGGTCTGGAAAATCCCCCCTTTTAATGCCCAAAATCGTGTCTTAAAAGCCTTCCTTTTCGACCTCCCCAGCTGGCATCTCTTTTCATTGCCAGTCTGGATTTCCCGAATTTTCTGTGTACGGTCCGCACAGAAATGTGCACGGACCGTGTGCCTGTGCCTTTGAGTTGTAGAAATTTAGCCTCTGCGTGAGAATTTTATGTGTGATTGAGCGGTTAATGTACGGTCCGCACAAAAATATGTACGGGCCGTGTGGAAATGCGTCAAAACCAGAATCTTCCTTGTTTTTCGCCCGTTTCCTGCAAATCAATAAACAAAGCATAGCAGTACCACATTCTATTGATATTCAAATAAAATGTTCACACTTTTAGGCTTTTAGGCACAGGTTTACATATGAATTGGGGTCGAAATATAGACATAATAGAGAGATATCAGTATTCCATCTTCTTCTAGTTGTATTTCAACTTCTTCTAGTTGTCCTCTTCTACTTGTTTTTCATGTTGTACTTGTTGTCTTTCATCTTCTACTAGTTGTCTTTCATGCTCTTCTAGTTGTCTTTTAACTTCTAGTTGTTGTATTTCATATTTCTCAAGTTGTATTTCATCTTCTTCAAGTTGTATTTCATCTTCTTCTAGTTGTATTTTATTTTCTTCTAATTGTCTTTCATCTTGTACTGGTTGACTTTTATCTACTACTAGTTGTCTTTCAATTTCTTCTAGTTGTATTTCATCTTCTTCTTGTTCTATTTCAACTTCTCATTGTTGTCTTTCATCTTCTACTAGTTGTTTTTCATATTGTACTGGTTGTCTTTCATCTTCAACTAGTTGTCTTTCCTCTTATACTCGTTTCTTTCATGTTCTTCTAGTTGCATTTCATGTGCTTCTAGTTGTCTTTCATCTTTTACTTATTCTCTCATATTCTTCTAATTATTTTTCATCTTCTACTAGTTTTTTTTCATCTTCTTCTTGTTGTGTTTCGTCTTGTATTGGTTGTATTTCATATTCTCCTGGGTGTCTTTCATCTATTACTAGATATCTTTCATGTTCTATTGGTTGGCTTTCATCTTCTTCTGATTGGCTTTTATCTTCTTTTAGTTGTTTTTCATCATCTACTAGTTGTTTTTCATCTTCTCCTAGTTGTCTTTCATCTTTTTCTAGTTGTCTTTCCTTTTGTACTAGTTGTCTTTCATTTTCTTCTGGTTGCCTTATGTCTTCTTCTAGTTGTATTTCATCTTCTTCTAGTTGTGTTTCATCTTGTACTTGTCTTTCATGTTCTCCTATGTCTTTCATGTTTTTCTAGCTGTCTTTCATCTTCTGCTTGTTTTCTTTTATCTTCTTCTAGTTATTTTTCAATTTCTACTAGTTGTTTTTCATCTTCTGCTAGTTGTCTTTCGTCCTGTACTCGTTGTCTTTTTATCTACTACTTGATGTCTTACATGTTCTACTGGTTGTCTTTCATCTACTACTAGTTGTATTTCATCTACTACTGATTGTATTTCATCTTCTTCTGATTCTCTTACATCTTCTTCTGGTTGCCTTATATCTTCCTCTTGTACTGGTTGTCTTTCATGTTCTAATGGTGTCATTCATCTACTGCTAGTTGTCTTTTAAATTCTTCTAATTGTATTTCTTTTTCTGCTTGTTGTATTTCAAGTTCTTCTAGTTGTCTTTCATCTTCTTCTAGTTGTCTTTCATATTCTACTGGTTGTCTTTCATCTTTTACTTGTTGTTTTTCATGTTCTACTGGTTGTTTTTCATCTACTACAAGTTGTCTTTCAATTTCTTCTCGTTGTATTCCATCTTCTACTAGTTGTTTTTCATTTTCAACTAGTTGGTTTTTATCTTCTAGTAGTTGTCGTTCGTCTTGTACTCGTTGTCATTCTTGTTCTCCTAGTTGTCTTTTCATTTACTACTAGATGTCTTTCATGTTCTACTGGTTTCCTTTCATGATCTTCTAGTTGTCTTTCATCATCTACAAGTTATTTTTTATCTTCCATATTTGTCTTTCATCTTGGACTGATTGTCTTTAATATTCTACTAGTTGTCTTTAATCTACCACTGTTTGTATTTCATCTTCCTCTAGTTCTCTTTCATCTTCTTCTTTTTGCGTTTAATCTTCTTCTAGTTGTCTTTTATCTTGTACTAGTGTTATTTTATGTTCTACTGGTTGTCTTTCATCTTGTATTAGTTGTTGTTCATCTTCTTCCTATTTTTTTTATCTTGTACTAGATGTCATTCATGTTCTCCAGGTTGTTTTTCATCTACTACTTGTTGTATTTCATTTTCAACAAGTTGTATTTCATCTTCTTCTAGTGGTATTTCATCTTGTACTAGTTGTCCTTCATGTTCTACTAGTTTTCTTTCATCTATAACTAGTTGTCTTTCAATTTCTTTTCGTTGTATTCCATCTTCTTCTTGTTGTATTTCAACTTCTTCTTGTTATCTTTCATCTTGTACTAGTTATTTTTCATGTTGTACTGGTAGTCTTTCATCTTCTAATAGTTGTCTTTAATCTTCAACTTATTGTATTTCATGTTCTACTGTTTGTCTTTCATCTACTACAAGTTATTATTCAATTTCTTCTTCTTCTATTCTATCTTCTGCTAGTTGTATTTCAACTTCTTCTAGTTGTCCTCTTCTACTTGTTCTTCTAGTTGTCTTTATTCATGTACTAGTTGTCTTTCATGTTCTTCTAATTGTCTTTCATCTTCTACTTGTTGTATTTTATTTTTTTCAAGTTGTATTTCATTTTCTTCTAGTTGTATTTAATTTTGTACTGGTTGTCTTTCATCTACAACTAGTTGTCTTTTAATTTTCTTTTCGTTGTATTCCATCTTCTTCAAGTTGTATTTCAACTTCTTCTAGTGTCTTTTGTTGCACCAAAAGGTAATGCACAAAGTTTAAGTACAGTAAACTGTACCTTTTAAACCTTAGATACACCTTCGGCTCAGACTGCAAGTGCACAGTCCTATCGAATAGTATATTGTCGGGTATCGATCACAGGGACGGTTTGATAATTACCGGACTTAGCTTAAGCTACAGAGATTCTAGAAGTCTGCAAAGGTTGATTTGGGGACTTATCCTAACAGTTCAAATAACAGTAATTAAAGACAATAAAGTAAAGTTTGATTTGGGTTTAATTGATTAAAAAGGAGTTCCTAGGGTTTCTGATTTCGTCTCAGCCAAGTCTCAAGGTGCCCGGTCCGTGCACTTTCATGCACGGGCCGTGTGTAATGTGCACAGGCCGTGTACTCTCGTACACGGTCCGTGTGGCCCTCGAGTTAATACATCAGCTACTGGTTTCTGTGTTGATTTTCCTGTGCAGGGTTCTATTGACTGAACCCAAAGTACCTAGACCTCAACTCTCGCATGTTGGCTTAATTACTCGGTGCGGGATTCAATTTCTGCCCTCGTAGGGTTCTCAAACCTCAACTTTCGCTTGTTGGTTTAATAATCCTAAGTCACTTGTTGGTTTACTAAAGATATCCTCGATCTCTCGATACAAGGAAAAGCTCACCTCTCGGCTACTACTTGGTTTCACCTCTCGGATCGTAAACCTATCTCAAATACTTAGTTTGGTCGAGTGAATATCAAGGTTATTTATATTCCATTTAGATGAGGCCTTTCATCTAGCGGATTAACAATTCAATTCAAACGAATTCTACTAAGCAATAAAATACTACACAAGCAAGCAAGCACAAGATTCAACACAAATTCCAAGTAACTAGCAAATAAAACAAAGCATTCGACTACATCATAACCCTAGAAACAATAAAAGTCTACTCAAGCATGATTAAAAAGCAAAAACAAATAATAATAATAATAAAGTTCATGACAAAACTCGAAGAAAGAGATGAAGATCCGTGTCCAAACTTCTTCTCCAAGCCAAGAGTTCTTCCAAAAGCCAGCCGTCCTCCTAGGTCTGGAAATCTCCCCCTTTTAATGCCTCCAAATCGCGCATTTAAAGCCTTCCTATTCGACCTTCCCAGCTGGCATTTCTTTCCATCGCCAGACTGGACTTCCGGATTTTCTGTGCACGGTCCGCACAAGATTCTGCACGGACCGTGTGCCTGTGCGTTTAAGTTACAGAAATTTAGCCTCTTCGTGTGAACTCTCTGTCTGCTCGGGCGGTTAGTGCACGGTCCGCACAAGAATGTGCACGGACCGTGTGAAAATGTGTCAAAGGCAGAATCTTCCTTGTTTTTCGCCCGTTTTCTGCAAATCAATAAACAAAGCATAGCAGTACCACATTCTATTGATATTTAAATGAAATGTTCACACTTTTAGGCTTTTAGGCTTTATGTATGAATTGGGGTCGGAATATAGACATAATGGAGAGATATCATCTTTCATCTTCTACTAGTTGTTTTTCATGCTGTACTGGTTGTTTTTCATCTTCTACTAGTTGTCTTTTATCTTCGACTTAGATGTTCTACTGTTTGTTTTTCATCTACAACTAGTTGTTATTCAATTTCTTCTCATTGTATTCCCATCTTCTTTTAGTTGTATTTTAACTTCTTTTAGTTGTCCTCTTCTACTAGTTTTTTTTTTTTTCATGTTGTATTGGTTGTCTTTCATCTTCTACTAGTTGTTATTCATCTTCTTCTAATTGTCTTTATTCATGTACTAGTTGTCTTTCATATTTTACTTGTCGTTTTTCACATTTTCGAGTTGTCATTCGTCATGTCTTTCATCTACTACTGAATGTCTTTCATGTTCTACTGGTTGGCTTTCATTTTTCTTCTAGTTGTCTTTCATTATCTAATAGTTGTTTTTCATCTTCTTCTAGTTGTACTTCATCTTCTTCTAGTTGTGTTTCATCTTGTATTGGTTTGTCTTTCAGGTTCTACTAGTTGTATTTCATCTTCTTCTAGTTGTTTTTCATCTTATACTGGTTGTCTTTCATCTTGTACAGGTTGTTTTTTTATCTTCTGCTGGTTGTCTTTCATCATCTTCAAGTTGTATTTAATGTAATTCTAGTTGTCTTTCATCTTTTACTGGGTGTCTTTCCTTAACTAATTGTTGTCTTCATGTTCTACTGGTTGCTTTTCATCTACTACTAGTAGTCTTTCAATTTCTTCTAGTTGTATTTCATTTTCTTCTTGTTGTATTTCAACTTCTAGTTGTATTTCATATTCTAGTAGTTGTTTTTCATATTGTACTGGTTGTCTTTTATCATCTACTACTTGTTTTTCATTTTCTTCTAGTTGTATTTCATCTTCTTCTAGTTGCGTTTCATCTTGTATTAGATGTCTTTCAAGTTCTATTGGTAGTCTTTCATGTACTACTGGTTGTATTTCATCTTTTTTAAGTTGTATTTCATCTTCTTCTGGTTGTCTTTAATCTGGTACTAGTTGTCTTTCTTGTTCCGTTGGTTGTCATTAAAGTTCTGCTGGTGTATTTCATCTTCTTCAAGTTACATTTCATCTTCTTCAAGTTGAATTTCATGTTTTTCTAGTTGTCTTTCATCTTGTACTCGTTGTCTTTTCATTAACTGCCTTTTGTCTTTCATGTTCTAATGGATGTCTATCATCTACTACTAGTTCTCTTTCAATTTCTTCTAGTCGTATTTCATTTTCTTCTTGTTGTATTTCAACTTCTTCTAGTGGTCTTTCATCTTTTACTAGTTATTTTTCATGTTGTATTTCAACTTCTTCTAGTGGTCTTTCATCTTCTAATGGTCGTTCATCTTCTACTAGTTGTTTTTCATTTTCAACTAGTTGTTTTTCATCTTCTTCTAGTTGTCTTTCGTCTTGTACTCGTTGTCTTTCATGTTCTCCTGATTGTCTTTTTATTTACTATTGGATATCTTTCATGTTCTACTGATTTGTTTTCATCTTCTTCTAGTTGTCTTTCATCATCTACTAATTGTTTTTCATCTTCTTCTATTTGTCTATCATCTTGGTCTGGTTGTCTTTAATCTACCACTCTTTGTATTTCATATTCTTCTAGTTCTCTTTCATATTCTTCTGGTTGCCTTACATATTCTTATTGTTGTCTTTCATTTTGTACTAGTTGTCTTTCATGTTCTACTGGTTCTCTTTCATTTTGTATTGGTTGTTTTTCATCTTCTTCTTGTTTTTTTATCTTTTACTAGATGTCATTCATGTTCTACATGAAGAACCAAAGATGGGTTCAGGGCCTTAATTACAAGACTTATAATGAAGAACCAAGGTTCATGAAGAGCTGAATTTCAATATTCATTTGAAGAACCTAAGAAGTCAACAAGACTTTACGAAGCTATACATTTGTAATAATCTAGTTAAGTAAAGTATATTTCAGAATTGTTGATTTCTAGAGCATCCGTTCTGAACGGACCAAATCGTATGGAACGGATTACAGAATTACAACAGAGAGTTCCAGTTTGGTTCCATCCAGGACGGATGACATCCGTTGGAACGCTTATCAAGTTTTGTGGGATAAATTATACTAACCATCCTGAACGGACATAAACGTTCAGAACAGTTACACTCCGTTATAACGGATCACTTCTGTTAGAACAGATCTGGCAAATCTGGAGTCCCCACTATAAAAAGAGTTACCCCACTTCATATTTGTCAAGCTAGCCACCTCCCATATTCAAAAAGCATTTATTGTGCATTCTTGAAAGCTTTCATTGTTGAGTGAGCTTAAACTTCAATATCTTCTCAACACTCTCAAATCCACTCGACTTATCTTCTAGGAGATATAGTTTAGTGTCTAGGATTTAGTTCTAGAGCTTTTCCATCCTAGTTAGTGCATCCTGCTTGTAGAGTGCGAAGGGGTACACTAGCTTGAGCGTTTCTGCTCACATATATCCATAGTTGTGTGACGATCCCAATGAACTCTCCAACTCGAGCTTCTAGGCTCACCTTGTACACGAGTTAGGCCGTGACTTCCCACTACTGTTTGGCTCATGTGTCATGAGTTGAATCATTTATTTTTGGTTAATAGGAAAGGGACGCCGACAAGGTTGCTCTACCCTAGAGACGTAGACATTTTATGCTGAACTCCATTATTATCTTGCATGTCAAATTTCTCTAAACTCTACTCTATTTATTTTACTTATACACACTTATTTGATAAAGTGTTTAACTTGTTAGTTTAGAAGGTTTAACCGAAAAACGTCTAAGAATCTTTAAGACTCCCTATTCACCTCTCCCTCTAGGTGTCGTTAGGGACTACATGAACAATTAACGGTAAAGTAAATGTTTTATGTATAGAAGAAGACTTCTAGGGATAAGGTTATCTATCATTCTTACTTGTTTAATCTAGTTTCTGATTGAAAAAGCAATTATATGCGGTGTTGTCACCAACCGCATGCGAGTATTAAACCTGTCATTATAGTATCTAACTCCAATCGGAATCGCATGGGTTTGATCAGAACCGTGTGCACCCTAAACTGGTATCAAATGGAAATCTGAGAGCTGTTAATCCTAACTTAGTGCTAATCACTCGAAAGTGAGCGATGTTTACTTTTAAAATTTATAAACTCAGAAATGCTATCGGTTCGGATCGCAAGCGCATAATCCTATCGAGTAGTATAATCGAGGTCAATCCACGGGGAATATTGGTTTAGAGTTTTGAGCTATCAAATCACAATCTTTCGAAAGGCCAGACGAAATCTGAAAATTTAAGAGTTGAAGTTGTGATCAATGTAAATTTGGCAACAATTAAAAGTAATTAAAATAAAGATAGAGATGAGAGTTCCTAGGGTTTCGGCACACCATTGCTACTCAATCCTCTGTAATATTCTACTTCTGTCGGGTCTAATTTGCTGTTGTTTTATATGGAAGACACTACATATGACACTGTGAGTTACTTACGCAAATGACAGAACTTGGTTTGCGTTTTGTTGTTCCGATTAATGGTTTCTCTGCTAAGGTTTTCTTTACATTAATCTAATGGTTCCCAACGAGGCTGACTCGTCCATCATAGTTTCTCTTACCATTAAAGCACTGTCACTACCCTAACGGATTAAACTAGATCATCGAAATCAGGTGAAGGGAAAATAAAGCACAAAAGCATTTCAATCAACAACAAGAAATCATAATCAACATAAAATATATATATCAAAACATCATGAGTAACAAGGTTTACTGCCTAGCCTTTAAGAAAAGAACTTAGCCGCAGAATGGCATGATTACAACAATCCTCTCTTTCTCACTTAATCAAATTTAACCAAAATTACAAAGATGTCTTCTTCTTCTGTCCAGAGTGCTTATATAGGAGTGAGGGGACGTCTGGAGATGAGTGGAGGCCAAGAAATATGATCTGGATACAACTGGAGCAGTTATTCCCCAAAGGACGCCTTGGTTACGAACCGTACTGGCTGGTACGGTCTGTATCCAAACCATGTCGCTGAGGGGTTTAATGCGTATTGCGCTATCTCTTGCTCCGTATCTGGCATAGGTCATTATCAGTCAGTACGGGCCGTAACAGAGACTTAGTCGATGAGCGTCACTTATCTGATTGACCTGATTCTTGCTTCATTTGATGTAAAATAGTCTTAAATCATGTTTCATGTAATAAAACATAAAGAAGTGTGACAGTAGCCTTTTTATCTAATTAATTAAACATAAGTGTGAGATAATATGCAAAACCTAAGCCAAAACCCTATGTAATTCATCATCATTTTGACTCTGATCAGTGCTAATCACAAGGACGCAATAGCACCCTAATTGAAAAAGACTGGTAAGGGGATGGGAGCCAAACTTCACCTTAATCAATCGCATAAAGATCAATGATAAGTCTCCATTACCAAGACTAGAAGGATTTAAGTTCACAGTTACATCATTTCTTTATACCTTCCGTAGTTAAAATAACTGAGATTACTCTACTATTAATCTATAGAATGCGACGTTCATCTGCAGATCTATAAACTAATAGGTTTCTAACTAAGGTCGGATCACAAGTAATCAACAGTTACGTCTATTTTCCTTATTGGATCTAGATAATTGTACCATATTCCTAACAAGTCAATCTTATATGCCTAAACACTATAGTGTGTACACCACTATATGGACGAGGTTAGCACTCACCAAATTAAGATAGAAATACAAAGAATAAAATACAGTAGAATTCAAATCAACCGCAAATGATAAATAAAATGAAACTTCTAGATTAAACTCATAAGAATTCAAGATCACATGCCTTCACTCTAGAAAGGTGTTGTTTAGTTTCTCATGGCGATATCAACAATAAAAGATATAAGAGACATGATAAAAGTAGTAAAAGAGAAAGATAGAAGGATTACACCTAAAGAGTCTCTCTTGATCTTCTACACACCTTCTCTACATTTTGACTTTCTCCTCTTCTAATGGAGTTTATGTCTTTTCTATTCAAGTTGGCTATCCTAGTATAACATAGCATGTCTAGCAAACCCTAGATCTAACCTATTTATATTCTACTAAGCCATCTACTCATGTTCAGATAGAGAGATGAGTTGTGATTCGTCCATCATGTGTTAGTGGGCTTAGTGGAATTTGGCTACCAAGTTTAGCACTGTAACTGCTGTCTGTCAGTTATCGCATGCGGTTGAGGAAGGTTGTATGCGGTTGAATATTCATCCGCATGGAATTCTTGCGCTGCATATTCTTCTCTATTTGTGATGCACCTTTATGCGTTTGGCGGCCTCCACTTGCATGCGGATGAATAGACAACCGCATGGTTGGGACCTGTGTGTCCAGAATACTTCATTTTATGCATGTTTTAACCCTAAAAATACCAGAAATATGCAATTCTGCATAATCAAGTAAAGATAGCAATAGTAATCTGATTCGACCTAAATTGGACAATTGTAACTCAAATTTTGGCAATATTTTATGCTAAGTGATAGGAAAAATCACTACTTCTTTCAGCCCTATCATTTTTCATCTTCTACTAGTTGTTTTTCATCTTGTACTAGTTATCTTTTATTTTATTTTTCTAATTGTCTTTCATCTTCTACTAGTTGTCTTTCATCTTCTACTAGTTGTCTTTCATCTTCTACTAGTTGTTTTTCATCTTCTTCTAGCTGTCTTTCATTTTATACTGGTTGTTTTTATGTTCTAGTTCTCTTTCATGTTTTGTATGTTGTTTTTCATCTACTACTGGTTGTATTTTATATTATTCTAGTTATATTTCATGTTCTACTTGATATTTTTCATCTTCTTTTAGTTGTATTTTATCTTCTTCTAGTTGTCTTTAAAATTGTACTGGTTGTCTTTCATGTTCTACTTGTTGTCTTGCATCTCCTTCTAGTTGTCTTGAATATTGTATTAGTTGTTTTTCATGTTCTGCTGGTTGTCTTTCATCTACTACAGTTGTATTTTATCTTCTTTTTGTTGTCTTTCATATTGTACATGTTGTCTTTCATCTTCTACTAAATCTATTTAGAGTCGTCTTTCATCTTGTACTGGTTGTACTTACATGTTCTTCTAGTTGTATTTCATTTTCTTCTAGTTGTCTTTCATCTTCTACTAGTTGTTTTTCATCTTGTACTGGTTGTCTTTTTAATCTTCTTGTAATTTTCTTTCACATTTTTTAGTTGTTTTTCATCTTATACTGGTTGTCTTTCATGTTCTATTGGTTGCCTTTCATGTTCTGTTGGTTGTCGTTCATCTACTAGTGGTTGTATTTTATATTCTTCTAGTTGTATTTCATGTTTTACTTGTTATTTTTCATTTTGTTCTAGTTGTATTGCATATTTTTCTAGTTGTTTTTCAAATTTAATACACATAAGGAAAAATAAAAATAAAAATTTAATTTAAATGGAGGAAGAACAAATTTATTTTTTATGAGAAAATAAACAATTAAAAATGTTTCAATAAAATACCAACAAATATTTCCTATTTTAATTTAAACCCAAGACAATCCCGCCACTATTTCCGTAGCACACGATGCTACCTTTATACGGCTATTAATTATTGCTGGCCAATATATGGTCTCCGACAAATTATCAATTAGAAAAAAAAAATTGAATTAAAGTTGTTAAGCGTTTAAAATTCGGAATAAAGATTTTGTTCTTTTAAATGTTGGAGATGAACAAATAAAAAAAAAAATCGATGCATTTCTGTATTGTATAGGTATAGACCCAAAACATCTAGTATTTTAGTTGAATAGGGCAGTCCGATGAGTATCATATCAAATTCAGTTTGATATTCGATCAAAACAGTATGATTCACATCAAGATTTGTACACACTTATTTCATACATATTTTAAAATTATCCACACAAATTTAATACTGAATTTGAGACGATGTCTGTTTCGATCCAAAGAGCAGATAGTGTAAAGTGCGGAGATACGCATGTTTTGTAAGCAAATCAAGCTTCTATTTAATGGAGCTGCTAAAAATTACAGACAGTAAAAAAACAGAATACTAATTGGAGTTGTTTAAAGGAGGGGCCCGTTTTTTAGCCCATTCTAATCATCCAAATTTAATGATTCTCTGTAACAAAGTAACAATTTACAAGCAGCCTGTATATATATATTCAGGCGGATTTATATTCAATGAATGAGATTAATTGGCTATCATTTATTCAATGAATGAGTTTTTTTTTTTTTATGTTTCTTGACTTCATAGGTGGGATGAAAATTTTATATGATTGTCAATTCACATTTGATATTGATAACTTGAAATTTTGATTCCGTCATTTGCATGTTTGTAGGACCCATAAATATATATCAGTAATAACTTTGAACATAAATTGCTACAGAAAGTTTAAAAGAGGATTTGGAATTTTGGATTGCGTTGAAGCATTAATTTGGATTGACAGTTACATGTCACGTATATTTTGCATTGACGATCATATATGGTTTACGGTCATATTGTGTTGGTTGATCATTAGAAATCAAGTATGTTCTGCATGTAGACCAACACAGAAAAAAGTTACTAATACAAATTTTATTTCCGGGCTTGACAATATTTAGATGAATTTAAAGAAAAATGTCCACAAACTTTTTTAAGAAAACATCACTAGCTTTTATATTCATCGCGTGATGTACAAAATTTTAGCTTTATTTTTATGTTTGTTGCTGATCAGATGGTCGAAAAGAAAATGTCTTCCAAATTTTTTTTAATTGCTGGTTCTAAATAAGAATTCTTATTTTTCTCTAGTTGATTATACTTGATTGCACGGTATCTAACCATTCAATATTGATTATATCGTGAGACAATTTGATATTTATATAACCAGTCTTTTCCATCTTGCCACTTTTGAATTATAAACGGGGCAAATAAGATGTATGACTGACTCTTTACGTCCGAATTTAAGCCAGGGACAATTTTCTTCTGATGTCAAGCAGACGAGCTAAAGATTTTGCTCCTGTTACTTATCTAGTGGTATGAATATTAGTTACCTTTGCTTCTCATTTATTTAAAATGCCATTTTTCTTTCAAATAATAGGGTAACAAATGGTGATTGATGTCATGTGAAACTCCAGATCATCGTAGAAATTTCTGTCCGAAAATGTCGTCAGAGGGCCCAAATATTTTTACTCTCTTGTATTAGGAGAAACAAACATTAATGCAATTGCCAAGTGCTAGGCCTATAGCATCAGATTTACATGAATCACAGATTCAGATGTGTGTATTTAAATTGGATATGTCCATTAAATAAACTTTCGTCTAAGCTTGCACAGTAAAGATGTATTTTATGGGCAACTCCAGCTACCCATAAATCTAGGCAACAAAAAAAGAACTTTCCCTTGCTTCAGGTAATTAATTGAGAAGTTGTTTCTTATAATTTGGCAGTAAACATTTATCCAAGTAAACATGGAGGAACATTACCACAAGGTACAAGCTAATAACCCACATATTAAACTTAATCAATTTAAAGTTATTTTGCATACCCTAGCAGTACAACAGGTGCTCAATTATTAATTTATTGAAGCATTTTACCTGCCCACCAAATATTGTGTTCCATGTATTACATCACTCAGTACTAAGTCCCTAAAAAGGGATTGTTTTGAAACTGAGGAGCAGTTTCTTCATTTCCAACCAGGGCAGGACAATCTGCAGAGGCACGAAAGATAAAAATCAGCTTGTAAATTATTGTCAGTGTGAGACTTTTCACACAAAATTAATGCTCTTGAAATCACCAACCACCGAAAAGATAGAATGATTTTCAGCCTCAGTACTCGTACAATACAAGTACCAAGCTGTAGTTACTTGGACTTAAACCAAAAGTATGGGTATACTTGCTACCTTTTTCCTTAACTGATGTATCCAAATATTGACTTAAACCTAGCCAGATATTGACTGATATGTATTCAAATAAAAACACAAAGGGTAAATCAAAGTGTAAGTAACTCGCTATAATAACTTATTTGAACTTTGTGGTTAATCAAGTTGGGCTATAGTAGTGCCCGGATGGGCAGCCTCACTATAAGTCCTTATAAGTTATAACACGTAAAACATGAACATACCCAGAAAATTTATATTTAATTACCCTAATCTGAGGGAAGTGTCAGAGCTGTCTTCATTATAATCTTGGGAACTACCAGAGTGCAAAGCAGTCATCACAGACTCCGAGGATTGCCCTTCTTCTGTTTGTGTATTTTCGGTGTCATTACTTGCTGGTTGACCAATTATAGAGATCTGCATCACCTTTACATTAGTGCGATAAAGGGAAGTTAATTATTTGTTGTCATTATTTAAGGAATTGATTTTTGCCTTACTTGTTGCTTCAAACGCCTATTTTTCTCCTCAAGTGCCATACCCTGCGTTAAAAATTTAAGAAACAACTGGAAATAAAAAATAATTTTTCACACAAAAGATCCATGGATAGACATTCAGAAATACAATGATGGAAACAGTGGGCAAGTGCTTATAGGTCGAAGAGAAATTTTTAAGAGGATGTCTACATGTTCTACCATACATATATCAACTAACCTATATATGAGTCTCATCAAATTGGAGTCTGTATGTACTACTACTTTTCTAAAAAAAAAAGGTAGGGCCCTACTATTCCAATTCTGGTCGCGTGACTTAAAACATACGGATCAGATCAACCTGATTTGAAATTCAAGGGGGCTCTTTTATGTGAATCCGGTCGGTCCATTCGTTTTCAATCATATGGGTTGATTTGAAATAGTAGGGTCCTACTTTTCTAAACAAAAAAAAAACATGGATAACAACTCATCAAATTGTCCCAAATTTATCACATATATGAAGAAAAAGGTGGAAATCCATTGACGACGAATTAACTCGACAATCGTAAAATAAATTTGTAATTTTGAAATCCCAAGTGCCATTCATCACAGAACTTAAAACTCACAACAGTTGGTATTTAACACCTTTCAAGGAATATTAAATAATACGTAAATTGCATGAACTTCAATACAAAAGTTGGTATTTAGCACCTTTCATGGCCAAGTCGGTATTTAACGCCTTTCATAGACTAGAGCCAGTACATAATCAGCTATCGCTACGGTATTAAAGTTTCACTTTAAGATCATCACAAGCTAGTCAACAAATAAATCAGTTTAACCTAAGACTAACCTTTTCCCGCAGTCCATTGATCTGATCAATCATTAATTGTCCCTGATAATGTTTGCCATACACAAAAATTTGTTAGAGGATCTAAATAAATACTTGTTATATTTGGTACCACTATGAAGGTTGAGTATATTACAATTGGTACCAGTTAACTATGTGCTTCACGAAACTTCATATATAAACAAATTTTAGTTTAGTTTGTAAAATGTACTAGATCCACCAATCAAATGCAATGCAACTGAAGTACTACATTAAGTACCTTTCTATTAAGAACTCGGCTTAGGCCTTCCTCAAGTTTGTTCTCTAGTTGCTGAAGTTCTGCTACACTCATTTTATCAAGTTCCTCACCTCTCATGTGCCTATATGAGATAATCAATTAACCATTTATTGTATCATAAAAAAATGGCATCGCAGATACAAATGTAGTTTTCTTCTTTAGACAAATTTATATCCATACTTCAGTTGGAGACTTGCTGCAGCAACCTTCTTGGTCAATTCTTCACAGTTGGTCTGCTCTACCTAGGAAATGCCATGTATACTTGACAACTTAGATTTGCTCTTAAATTACTTGGCCTCAGGGGAGGAACTATAAATTTTTAGATAGGGAGGCTGAAACTTCAAATGCATAATTTGTAGTTGGTGGAATTTGAACCCAAGACTTCACAATCGCAAAATAGAGTTCTTACCACTAGACTACAATCACACATCTAACATTTTATAAGGGGGGGCAAAACTATATAAAACCTTTAAAAACGAAATATCCAATTAAATTTCAATATATGTTATTAAAAAAATTAAAATCATGGGGTGGCTAGTGTAGATCCGCCCCTGCTTGACCTAATATTTTCTTGTCTAGGATTTCAGTCATTTGACTTTCTTCTAGCGCTACACCGCCGGGATAATTCACAATGTTTCATGTCCTAACTTAACTTGAATACTTATAGCTAGACAAATAGAATTTTAAGGGATGAGAGATCAAACATATAAAAAATCTTCAATGCAATGGATGAAGAAACTGTACTAGTGTACTACAAGATAGCCACCATAACTAACTGCCCCCTGGATAAGTCAACCGTTCTAATCAGCAATATGTTTCGCGACGATAAAATAATTGGAAGTTTTTTCCGGCACCAACAAGGCATGCCATTTTGAGAAATGTCTTGTGAATCAGAAAAAAAAAAAAAAACCGCCGTACCATGCCCGGTACATGATTTACCGAGACTCAATCACTTAGCCATTCTTTCAACTGAAAAGGGCAAGAAGAATGTTAGCTTTTTTTTCACACTTAAAACTCTCTGCGCATGAGTTGTGATGTTAAAATTACAAGTAGATTGCACTATATAAACTTCAGCAAAAGTTTGTGCATTATCTAGGTCCTTATTATTACAAGTTTGAATATGTACAGACGAGCTTTTAAATAAGATTGATATGGTGTGAATTTAGTGCTACACAATATTTGGGAAATGTACCGCTAAAATGATAGGAATTAACTCTAACCATATTTGGTTATAGTTGGAGAACCCTCCTACTGATTTAGAGTCTAATTGTTGTGTAATTATGGCAGGCATTATATCACTTAAGTAAGAGAATTCATCCATCTTATAATGGTACGCTAATATCTTATTATATTCATCCAAATACATCTTATACAAAATTAAGTATGAATCATGTACAATTTATCCTTATAAATTATTAAATCTATAAAAATTTAAATTTGTACATGATTCACACTTTTGGGCTGTTGCTTTCTGAAGTGGTGTAATTTATTGGTGAGCCGGGAGTGACATTTTACCGGCAAGCCAAATCATTTCTCATCAAAATGTATAGAAAAAATCTTCTAGGTCAAACAACTTCTCTCACTAAACAGGAATTTAACAAAACAAAAAATTAGAAGAAATTGAAAATATAAACCATGATCCCTAGTTCACTATGTTTCTCTCTCCCTTTCCGTTTTCATCAATATTGTTATTAATTCTCAACAGAACCACCAACTTTTTTCAGCAACCCCACCCCATCCCACAGCTTCACTCGCCTACACTTCCATCCCACCTAGGGATGAAAACGGATCAGAAACTGGCCCAATTGCATCTGTATTCGTTTTTAATTTTAGATTGATCATAGACCGAAATACGTATACAGACAAGATAATAAACCAATACGAACACAAATCATAAATAATTCAGGTATTGAACAAACTTTTCACAAAACTCAGACAATGCATAGAACTTTGTTCTGGAGTAATTTTTTAAAACTAATATCTATAAGCAATATAAAATGTTAGGGAAAGAAGTTAACATCCATAGATATATCTAATCATAATGGTGAAAGACAATTGTTTTATGATTTTTTACAAAAATGCGTACTGTCAAAAATCTGATACAAACTTAGATACGGACAGATAATGTATTATCTGTCTTTCACCCCATATCTCACCTCTTTTTTAATTTGCATGGTAATCTCTTAAATATTTTCAATTCCGCAGTATCTATGTCATGGTCTTTTTTAAATAAGCCGAAACCTAACAACATCACTTACAACCGCAGCTTGTGTCAAGGTCTTTTTAAATAAGCCGAAACCTAACCACATAACTTACAACCGCAACTTGTTATCATATAACAACATATGATAATATCTTTTTCAATAAGCTCAATTCAGTGTATGATCCCATCAGGGTGTAATTTGTTATGGTAAAATTGATATTTTTTATGTTATTATGTTTAGAGATATGTCATTAATAATATAGACTCGTTAAATTATATAAAATTGAATTTACAAAACATACCAGCATCATGGTTTATCATCTGTTTCATCGCACTAAAACCTAAATGTAAAATAAGTAAATAACCCTCCTGCCACTAAACGTTATTTAGAACCCCATGTATAGATGAAGCTGAGTTGTATCATTTTATTACGTACAGGGTACAATGTTTATATGATAAACTCTTACATTCAAGTCAAGAGAAGTGGCAGACGGCTGATCATGATCCTTAGAGTGTCCAGAGTACTTGTGAAGCGTCTCCTTCATGCTTCTCATGCCAAAGAAAAAGAAAGTTTAATATATAAATATTATATATAATACTAAAATTTATATTGACCTACACATTCCAAATTCCACATGGACCATATTTTATTTTTAGATCATTAGTCAAAATTACTCTTAAATATGTAACTCAAGTGACTAATAATTCCCAAAGAAAGCTTATTAATGTAATGTGCAAATCATGATATGGATAAGGACAAAACACAACCCACCAAATGCAATACACATGGTGTATCTAACATCAATCATATCCTAGATAGAGATACTTATGTTATTCAGAATTATTGTTAGTGTGTCAAGGTTGACTTAACTAGAAAAGTGACAATTAACTACAAATTGGATCAGATCGATCTTGCCATGATAAAGAAAAAGTTCAATGCTCACTTGTAAAATAAAATTAGTATTTCACCTTTGGAAATCCCCTGCCAAACTTCTACATTTTCTAAGTTCCTCTAAATTTTATCTGTAAAATTAATTAGATTTGCATTTAAAAGAAGAAACAGTTCAAATCAAGCATGACTTTTATATAGGCTCCTACACCTGTTCTCCTTTCTCTACAAAAGCATAAGACCATTTACAAATACACGATTTAATTAAGCAATAAACACACCGAGATAGGACTAGCATGATAAAAAAAAATAATGGATTACTTACAATTAAACAAATTTGATAATAATGGGTAGCAAATATTTCTGGTTATTATTGACTATCGATTGAAACACTGTAGTTAGTTTGCTTATCCAAGGTTCATAGGCCAAGGTTCAGAGAAAGAAAAGTAGTAACATTTTGAAACCAAAGGAGACCAGGAGAGAAAGAATCAGAAGACTACAGAGAAAAAAAAAAGTAAGAGAATTTACTTAAATAGGTTTCTTATCTCCTCTTCATTTTACTTTTTTCAAATATAGGCTGTAGGTTTCCATTTTCTTGACTTATCAATTAATCATAGATTAGAGTCCCATTGGACTGCTCTGAAGACTTATTTTTCAGTACATGAAAATGCAAAAATTGTAATTTCCACTTGTTTGAAATGCTGTAAAGAGAATTCAAAAGTTTCAGGCTCGCCTTTCCTCCAAAGTTTAAAATGGAATTCTGAAGTCTCAACTACTAAGAAGCATGAAAGCAAAGAAATAAACCTCTACACTTCCACAAGGGACCACTACTAGATAATACTTGAAAGAATCGGAACTCCTGAAATGTACATTGTTGATTAACTCATCTCAAACATTATTCTATGCATTTAATTACAAGTAACCAGACGATCGACTTGGGATAGTACCAACCTTTTAATTTCTTCTGACTCATACATGTAGCTAGGGATATCTCTTGCTTAATGTTTTGAAATCCAAAGGTCATAGATCATAAAATGATAACAAGAAAAATCATTTTATGTACAAGTACGCAAGTGTTGAAAAGGCCTGACTTAATTACTGTATATATAACTTTTAAAAAATAAAACAGATAAAACAACGAGGCACACTTCCAGAGACGGAAATACTAATTAACTTGACAGTTGACAAAACATATGCTTCCACCAGCCACATAAAATTTTATTATCCGCAAGTAATTTTAAGCTATGGGATGGATCGACTTTAGTCTTTACCTCCATGAAATCTATAGTTTAGCTGTTTAACAAAGATTCTTTTAAAAGTTAATTAAAACTCTAATATTATTCGTACAACCTTGCTCAGACTGCTTCACTAAGAGTCAAAGACCATTATTAGTTTATTATATTGTTTGCCATTTCACGCGCTGCAGATCGTATAATCGTATTTGATTTAAACGACACTCATCGATCGAAAAAACATATAAAAAAAATGAATCAGTCTTTTAGTGAACACTGCACGTACCTGGAGCTAGAGAACTGAAAGAGCTTGCCAGTAGAAGAGAAGACAATAAGCGCCACCTCAGCATCGCAAAGAATTGACAGTTCCTCAGCCTTTTTGAACAATCCCTTTCTCCTCTTAGAGAAGGTAACTTGCCTCGCGGCCGTGTTGTCAATCCTTCTCAGCTTGAGCTTCTCTCTCGCCATGGTCACTGTTCATCTCTTACTCTTACTCAGTTAGAAAAAGAACAGAAAAAAGGAACTGAAAGAAGAAGAAAGAGAAAAAGAGGCGTGCAAAGTTGAACAACCTAGGGGGGAGAGGTAACCAGTGTTTGAGAAATTTAGCACGAGCCAATAAAAGGACCTAGGTTTTGCTGGAGGGGAGAAGAACGAGAAAGGAAAGAGGAAAGGTCTCCAATGGAAATGGGATTGGGACTCGCGACCTAATAATCTAAGAGGATTAAATTAAGGGTAGGCTCACCTGTACCTGTACTGCCACGAAATGGATCAGGATTCACGGAGATGGAATCGGAGAGACTGAGAGAGAGAGAGAGAGAGAGAGAGAGAGAGGAGGTGGAATGGTGGAATGGTGGAAAGACCCCAAACCCTTTTCTTCTCTCTCCTCTCTCACTCGGCCAATGGTATCGTCCGTAGCTGCTACAGGAAAGGAAAAGACGCGGAAATAAATGACTTCTTTTCTTTCCAGTTTTATCAAAAAAGCTATATGGTCTTATATACCCTTTGAAACTTGATGTCTTACATGGGGACCCTTTTCATTTGTATTATAAGATAAACCAAAACAAAACCATCATATCATTTTTTTTTATTTTTTTAATGTAACATGATTGTATCTTCAGACGTCACTGTCATGTCATAATAGTTGGAGGCAAATATCGATAAAATATTTTAAAATTGGATGATTGTTTTTAAGTGCATTTTCAATAATAATAATAATAAGTCAATTTATGTGTAAAAAAATCAATTGTTTGTATACAAGAAATTCATTGCACAATGTTTCAAAGTTTTTGTCATTATTGTTAAAAATTTACTAGTAATATGAAAAGAGACTATCTAATTTGTATTAAATTGGGCAGGTCGTCTA
Organism: Carex kokanica; assembly: GCA_025461125.1. Lineage (NCBI taxonomy): Eukaryota > Viridiplantae > Streptophyta > Magnoliopsida > Poales > Cyperaceae > Carex > Carex kokanica. Next base: position 218,662 of record JAJGRX010001180.1, read on the forward strand.
AATTGGTGTTTGTATAATTTAACAAAAAGAAGAGGGTCTAAAAGAAAATGTCATTGAATAATGTTGGAAACAATGCTATGGTCCAAAAGGCATTGGAGGAAAAGAGGGCCAGAGCCCAGAGGGGGCAGAGATCTCTTTTCTCTATATATGTGGTAATTTGGTATTGTGGTGAAAGGAAATCAAATCACTTCCCCTCTTTCCGTTTCCACTTTGCCTTCTTTGGAGTTTCCAAAAGAAGAAAGAGGACTAGAGGAGATCAATTTCTCTGGATCGCGTGGCGTTGGCGTAGAACAGCCCGCCCGACGAAGTTACTGTTTCAACAGTTGAATGAAACGGAAGCCACGTTTCTGTCATGTTGCCTACAAGGCTACAACCAACCCTACATACAGCATTACAGCCGTAGAGCTTCCAGTGGTTATTTACACTTTGGAGTTTAGTACAGTAAGAATACGACTTTTCTGTGGCGCTTTTACTCTAGTTGTTCGTGTGGTGCTTCTTTGGCGTTTAGTATTTTAGTGACAAATTAATTATTCCGGTTCGGTTTGACGAGCTCAAAAATTCGTGATTCGGTAATAATTCAGGTATAATCCATGAATAATTCGATACCACAAGGAAGAAAAAAAAAATCATGTTTTTTATTTGCGAATAATTCATGATTCACGTTTTATTCGCGAATAATTCGGTCAGGCGTTTTATTCGGAGTTCGGTTCGGAAACCCCAAAAAAACATTTTATTCGCAAATTATTTGCAAATAAAACGCGAGTCCTAGCACTGTGTTTAGTATAGTGAGTGTACGACTTTTCTGTGGCACTTTTTCTGTAGTTGTTCGTGTTGCGTTTAGTATAGTGAGTATACGAAATTAAATGTATAGTAAGAGAAAACATTTTATATTTTGGTGCTATTTTTTGGAGAAATATTATAAAAATATTTATTGATTACATTTTTATTTTATTTTTCTATATTTTATACCTTCAATCTAAAAATATTATAAATTATTGACATAATTAATACAGAAATTCATTCAAAATTGGACTTGTATTATTCGTAAAGACGAGACAGGCATTCTGATTCTGAAAGTAGACTGACTTGATCTAACTTGAAACTAAGTACATTACATTCAAATAATTAGAACCATCTTATATTAAGATTTTTATAATTAATAATGTCACACCCCGAGACAACCCGCCACGTATTAATACGTAAGGCGTATACACATCACATACATTATCAATAATATACACAAATGCCACATTAAATATTATAAAAATATAGTCTTACAACAAAAATCAAAGAGGTTCAACAGTGGTCACGACAGATATGGTTAGGAATACGGTAACAACCATGCCTGTTCAAGTGTACCAATTTAGTGGAAATTAAACAAACAAAATAAAATAAACATAAGTGGCATTGAATCATAAACATGGATCCTTCCGCTTGTTTTTACTCACGACCTTGTTCTGACACCTCTTCCTCATTACCTGGAACCCACATAACAGTGGAACGGGTGAGAGATTCGAACATTCTCTCAGTGCGGGATTCAGTTCCAGTCCCGAAGTTTGTAAAATTAACTTAATTCTCAAAAGCATGAAAATAAAATAAATAATAAATGCTCATGCATTTCTAATGTCATGTAATCCTACGATCATAAACACTTTCATTTTCTTTCAAGTTTTCCCTTAGTTCATTTATCTTGACATTCCAATGGAAAGTCCAACCAACATTGGAATGCTGCCAACTCACAGGGAAGTCTAACCAACAATGAGAGGCTGCCAACTTACTGGGAAGTCCAACCAATAGTGAGAGGTTGTCTCACTAGACGGGGATTCCACCATACGCTAGGTCTTGACCCGTGACGGGAAGTCCAACCGACGCCACGTTAACGAGGGATCCAGTCGAACACCGGACCCAATGTATACATCCCGATATGCGAACATATCGGCCCCTGTTCACTTTTCTTATCCGTTCACATCACATATATTAACTCAACACAACACATCCTATAAGTCCGTTGATCAAACGAATAATCATATCCTAATATTTTCTAACAAAGTCAAACGGTTGTTCGAATTCAACATGCATAATTCAACTATATAAAAATAAATGCACACAAAACGATAAGTAATAATTTTACAAAGTCCAGAAAACCCGCACCTGTGATCGTAGGTTGATTAACAGTAGTGTCCACGTACTCTACTTTCTCGCCACGTGAACCTAAACCATGTACACATGGGTTTCGAATCAATATCCTTTTATAATATTTGTTTCTAAAATTAATAAATACTAAAACACTTTCCTCCAAAATCATTATGTCTAAAGTGGTTATTTCTTAGATAGATCATTGATTAACATGTTGGACGTCGATTATTATTATTAACACTTAGTAATATATTCCAGAATTATATATATCAGTAAATAAAATCAACAAGATAAATATTAATGATTATCCTAAAGTATTTTCTAGATTAATATATACTGAATAAAATTCCAGAATTTAATATATATCCAATTATATATATGATCTCAAATAAATACCAAACTCGATAAAGTAAAGTTTTCAGATTTTAAATATAATTACAGAAATTCTTAATCATAAATAAGTTTCAGATTATAGTATAAATAAAAAAATGCTTACTAATTAATAACATTAAATTTCATATTATAATATGACTAAAGAAATTCTTACCAATAATCTAAGTTTTCATATTTTAAGTAAAAGAAATACTTATTCATGAATCTTTACAATTTAAGAACGAAATTGATTCTAACCAAAAATATCTAATAATCATCTTCTAATCTATTCAACTTGTGCAACAGAATAATAGAATTTTAAAGTACCTTAATGAAGAATTTTCAAGACAAAAGAGGAGAATTTGGGGTAGTCCTTCGGTGGTTGTGAAGAAACGATGAGAGAGAGAGAGATGTGTCAGGGAACAAAATATAGGATTAAACGGTTTGTAACCAAAACAGAAGGAGAGGGGGAATGAATAGATAGAGGGGATTGGTGTTTTAAATAGATGGGACGGTTCGGAGAGGGTTTATGTAATTTGAATTTAGTAGGGGAGCGGGATTAACAGGAGGAGGCGTAAATCAGGATCGAACTGGAGGTGATTACCAGTGGTGGTTATTGTTATAAAATTTCTGGTTAGTTATTTTGAGGAAAATGATATATGGACTGCTGGAATTTTAATTGGGTTGGGCCTCTTTTGATATGGAACAATTTCATTTATATCATGGCCTACTAATTATGTTAATTAAAACTGAAATTTTAAATTGGGTCGTTTCTCACGTCAATTCTCTCAATCTACGTGGCGTTACAAATAAAATTTATAAGGATCATTGCGAAAGGTGTTGATATTAATTATAGTTTGTACATTATAGTTCGATCGGAAATTCAAAACTTTGATTGTTGGGAAAAAAAAAAATATGACATGACTTGAAAAATTAGAGAAAATTCAAACTCTCTCGTGATTATAAGAGTAAATATGTGAACTTCATTAAAAAAAAAAACAAAAGAAAAAAAACATACGTCGTTTTTGTATGACGTTTCTATTGCAATAGAATAATGCAACTCATTTGTTTACATATTTATCATTCTATCTTTGTTCGTTAAGACGAAAGTTGTATAGAATCTGTAGTTGATATTTTCAACTAAAAACGGAAGATAAACATTAGACCCTCAATTGATATGAATTCATATCCTCCGAGGTCACACAATATTTTTGTTTGGATCACGACTGTCCGATCAGAATCTGAACCAATTCGATTCGAAATAAAATACACGGGACTGCTTTAATAGTCATGCGGATGTTGGGATCTTAAAGGCCAAACAATCACATTTTATCTATAGATCAAACAATTACATCTTATTTAGAATTAGACACTTACATCGGGGAAAAGAAAAACAATTCTCCACCTTAACCTAAGGACCGTCTTAAGCCAAAACCGACCAAATTATAAAACTGAAGAATGTAACATAATACTTGATTTCATGAATGTTTTCATAAAATAACTCGATCATTTGAGAGATCGCCTACTGCATGTCTACGTGAGCACGAGACTAGACTCTAATGGCAAGAAGCCCTTCTTGCTGGTTCATCATATGGTGGTAGGAACAAGTCTTTCAAGACAACAAGACGTGACCCTTGAGAGATCATCTTCAATTTCCTTAGTGGATCTCTTCTCTCTTTTCTTTGATGGTGGAAGAAGAAGAGAAGACGCTCATATCTGTGAAATTGCGACTGTTTTTTAGTTGTGTTTATTATCTTGTCTCTTGGGAACCCATCCTTATATAGGGGTACACTTCCAAGCTGTGTGTGCGGCCGCACAAAACCATGTCAGTTGTGATGCAGAACTACTTTTGTTTCAGCCCACGTTTCCAAGTCCAAAAATATCACGCACCAATTTGTGCGGCCATGCCTGGTCGCACAAATGGCCGCACCAATGCCTTGTAAGACTAAATATTAAACTCTGGAATTTCATGTGGCCATGCCTGGCCGCACGACCGGCTGCAGAGAATTTGTGTGGCCACACTGGGCCGCACCTATGGCCGGACGGGCTCTCTGGAAAGGCAATTTTCTGAATTGCAAATCTCAGAATCAGTCCATTAATGATTTGATTTTTGCCTAAATTGTTTTACACATTTATGGACCACACTCTATTGAATACGTAGATTGTCCAATATCTCTATTTCATATTAAATCACTTCATTGCGACAATCATATATGACAATATACAATTCATAGAGTATAACTAGGGTGTTCTTAAGTTCACCAAGCCCCTTTGTGAACTCAACTTTAAAATCTATCGGATCGGCTTCAAATGATGAATCCAAACTGTTGAAATTCATCTACCTTACGAGTGATGCGTCTACATGTGAAAATTTTAAACTTTCGGATTAATTTAGTATAAAGTCAAGCGGTCAAAATTAGAATGTTATAAATTAATTTTAATGCATTCATTTTTTGAATGTTTTTTTACCACTTGACTCTATGCAAAATTAGTTCAAAAATTTTAAAATTTTGCATGTTGACGCATCACTCACAAGGTAGATGGATTTCAACGGTTTGGATTCATCATTTGAAGCTAATTCTATAGCTTTTAGAGTTGAGTTCACAAAAGAAACTTGGTGAAGTTAAGAACACCCTAGTTCTACTCCAATTCATAAGTATACATGTATGCTCAACGTTGGATTATGATCCAACATCGGATTCTAATTAAACGGTCTAGATCCGAACATAATATTTATGTCACCTTAGGTGATACGAATTCCAATTCGTATCATGTGCGGATTTTGATGTAAATCAAACATCAATGGACATTAGTAACAGTAGTACTGTGAAGATTTAATTCTCAACCACTTCATGTACATCTGGAGAAAAAAATTTGGAATAAATAGATAAAAAAGTTTCTGTTTGATGAACGAGTATAGTAAGAGTTGTTGTTTTTGTGAACAGGAAGATTTAAATATATATCAAAGGTTTAAATAGCGTTTATCGCGTCACAGCGGAACAACTGAAAAAACAACGCTGTGTCCAAATAGCGCCATAGCTTTTATGGTCCGAAAATGCTATATTTTCGCTATAGCGGCGCTATAGTGCCGCAATAGCGCGCTATTTAGAACCTTGATATATATATATAGAGAGAGAGATTGACTAATATGCTTTCGGTAGCACTTCGGCCGAAATGCTTCCAATTCAAAATCGGATTTTCAAAGTCCAAACAGTCGATCCAAACCGTTAGATGTTCAATCTATATTAAAATCTACTTGGAGACCAAATTTTACATTTTTTGGAATTTTTTTACTATTTAGTAAGCCACTTTGAAAATTGCTGATCCAGGTGAACAGTAAAAACAGTGCAACCAAATTCTGGACCATGTGATCAGCAATTTTCAAAGTAGCTTAATAAACAGTAAAAAAATTCCAAAAAATGTAAAATTTGGTCTCCAAGCAGATTTTAATATAGAGATCACATCTAATGTTTGGATCGACTGTTTGGACTTTGAAAATCCGATTTTGAATTGGAAACATTTCGGCCGAAGTGCTACTGAAAGCATATTAGTCAATCTCTCTCTCTCTCTCTCTCTCTCTATATATATATATAGGAGGGATTCACTTACACTCTTTTTTGGCGACACCGGATTACACCCTACGTTTTCATAATCTAAACAGTCGATCCAAATCGTTTAACATGATGGATATATTAAAATGTGCTTACAGATCAAAATTTACATTTTTTTTGAATTTTTTTACTATTTATTAAGATTGGTACAAAAATTCAATAGTCTAAAACAGCGATTTTGTAAAATACTTAATAAATATCTATAAATGTTACTTGTAGTATTTTGATTAATTGATATTTTTGTTCAATTAATCGTTTATTTTTTTTATATTAATTTACTGAATATTTATGTTTAAACGATTGTAGTAAAAAAATATTATTTGTTGAGAATCATGCGTTATAAATATTATAATTGAACATATTATAAATATTCTAATTGAACATACTTGTTGTGTTAGATTTTTTTTTTTTAACTGGAGGTTAAGCCATCAAACTATTTAATATTCAATTTGGATTTTAAATATGCAATCTCACACAAAGAACACTGTCTTTGTCACTTAACCAAAGATTAGTTCTATGCTGATTTAGATTTGAGACGTGAGAAATAGATTAAGTGTACTTTTCAGCTAAACAAATACAAGAGCTTAATTAAGAGAAAATCAAGACGAACACATTTTTTGTAAAACTTAGATAGCAAGAGCAGTTTTGAAAACAGAGTAAGCGTAGATAAACGGATAAATGTTTTACATTTCGTGCCGATATTTTTATTAATAACCTAAAAAAAACAAATATCAAATTTAACCCCGATCTGAAATTATTTTCAAATCTAACCTAACCGTCCAACGATGGGGCGGTTCACCCTACCCACCAAATCGCCCCACCATTGGGCGGTCCACACGGCCAAGCAAACCGCTCCCCCATGGGGCGGTTCACTATAAACCCTATAAAAACCCGATTCTGGTTCTCCTTCTCACACTCTCTCGCCCCCGAATTTCTCGCTCTTTACTGTGCTCCGCAGGTAATTTTTTTTAATTATTATTATTAGTATTTATTATTATTATTTTATACTGTTTATTACTGTGCATTACTGTACATTACTGTGTATTACTGTTTATTACTGTGCATTACTGTACATTACTGTTTATTACTGTGTATTACTGTGTATTACTGTGCATTACTGTGCATTACTGTGCATTACTGTGCATTACTGTGCATTACTGTGTCTTACTGTGTGTTACTGTTTATTACTGTGTATTACTGTGCATTACTGTTTATTACTGTGTGTTACTGTTTATTACTGTTTGTTATTACTGTTCATTATTTTATTTTATTTTTGTAATTAATTTTATTAAATATATATTTTTTTTATTGTTGTTGTTTACTAATAATTTAATTGTGTATTATTATTTTGTAACTGATAAAAGTTTGTTTATTAATGTAGCTATCAAAATGTTGGTTACACTATATGTGGGCGGGAAGTTAGTGGTGGGTGTGGAGGGAGTACATTACACGAAAGATCCAACCCACGGCTTTGAGGTAAATGAAAACACCTCATTTCTGGAACTTAAGCAAATGGTATTCGAAAGGACTGGTGTAAACCCCAACCGGTATGATATAGATTTAGTTACTCGGGTTGACACAGGGAGGGATAGACCTTACTATGTAAAGTATCCAATAACAAATGAGGATGGTTGGAGATGTGTTTACAATACTTTTCAATCTACGGGTACCCCAATAATGGAGTTATATTCCAGAAAGGTTCTGCGTCGGTCCCGGGTTGGACCTTCTATGGACAATACAGGTCATGATAGCCCGGTGCAGCAGCACTCGGGTTTTGACCACTCGGGTTATGACAACTCGGGTAACCGAAACTTGGGTCATGTATCACCGTCTGAACCGTACGCACCACCCGTTCATACTGATTACACCGCTGATTATACCACTGATTATACCACCGACCTACCACCACCACCTCCTATTCAACCCGTAATCGAAGCCAGATTTCCTTCTGTACCACCGTCTGTACCTATACTGGTACCTGTTATTGTTCCCCGAAGAGATGCTATGCTGGAGGCTGAAGGGGTTGATGCCATACCGGAACATGAAATGAACTCGGGTGATAATTGGGACGGGGATTGGGATTCTGATCACTTGTCAAACGGTGATGGAGATTATTCACCCAGGCATGACAGATTTCCGATTAGAGGTCGGACAGACAGACATCCGGTAGCCACATTCAACGATACTACTACTTTTGAAGAAGCAGACATAAGCTATTTTGGGAAGCGTGTTGTTTACAATTCAGAGCTTGCTCCGGATCAGGTTTACATCACCCTAGATGAACTTGTGAAGAAAATATATGAAATTCACATTTGCGGCAACTGGGAGTGCAGAATACAAAAAAGGGAGTCAAAAAGGTTAGTTGTTGTTTGCAAAGACTCACCGCGATGCGAGTTCCGACTTTATGCAACCCCTGTGGGTAGGGAGGCGGCATGGATCATTAAGAAATGTGAACCCCCACATACATGCAAGTCTACGTCATTAAGGACAGGGATTAGGACAATTATTCTCACTATTTTCCTTAATTACACCCCTTTAAATAAGCAAGGATTAGGGCAATTATTTGTGTAATGTTTAAATTAATTACTCAAATGCCACTAGCCTTGTTTAGCCATTTTATGATCTCTTTAATCTCATCTTGTGATTGGTTTAATAAATTAATTTATGAATAAATAATATTAATCATATTATTCTATTATGCAATATTCTTATTATTCTTATAATGCATTCAAACATTATACCAAATAATATTTGCATAACTTTACAAATTTATTTATGGTATAACATGTTATATTATGATATTTTATTTTATCATTACATCTCATGTATTTTATCTTATACATCATTATGAAATATAAAATACTTGATGTTTCTCTTCAGTTGGTGTGACCGTATAGAGGATTATGTCATCTTGGCAATAATATAAAACTTTATATTATTGACTATAAGAGGTTCTATCATTACATTATAGTTATCCAAACGACATAGTAATCATTTACTCAATCCACTAATTTCGTGTCTATTCTTGTCACATGATATTATGAATAATATGCAAAATAGGATCGTGTCATTCTTGCATTATATTCGTTTTCTTGGTCTCTCAAGTGAATTATAATTATAACTACATCAGTTATATTGCATGCGATATAATTTCACTTTACCAAGGGGCCCAGTAATATCATAACTCAAATTGAGGGACAATGATAATATTAACATATAGATTTTTTTCGCACAAGTTGTACACAACGAACTACTATTTTATTCCTATCAGAAGATAGTATTTAAATAGCAATCACATTATATACTTCTCATGTGAAAAATATACACATCTCATATCTTAGATTCTAAAGACACAATGAAAACATTAATGACACAAAACACAATCCATATAATGTTTCATTCATTTAGGTCATGTTCAATATATAAAATACACATATTTATATATTCATGTTATTAAATGATAATCCTTTATCAACATTTATAGAACTTCAATGTACTTTAATCAACATGACAATCTTTCTCGGTAATTAATGTTCCTCTTTAATTGCCACAATTGTGAACATATTTAGTGATTAAATGTTTCTCATCTTAGGAGTTCTATAGTTCAAGACCAAGAGCATCTTCCTGAACACTTCCAAAGATATAACATATAAATCTCAAGGAGCATGAATAATAATATTCATAATAAAATCATGAACTACATATAAATTATCACTAAAAGAAATAACTTTCAAAACACAAATCCTTCACTTTTGTGTCATATCAGACCAGCACAAAGGAATCAAATATGTTTTTGATCGAACAGAGTTCAGGTGGTCGACATCACAAGGCGAATGTGTGCACAGGCTGTGTATGCAACACGTTGCAGACAACCTCCACAAGCATGTCGGATACGACCAATGGGTTGCAGAAGGAAGAAGCCGAGAAGGTTGGAAGAGATGTTCAAAGAGTTTGCCAAGGTATGTATATTTTAGATGAAATTTTAATAAACTATTTATTTATATTTTTCTAATCTGAAAATTTATTTCTTTGTAGTTTTGTCCGAAGGCAAATTTGTACTTACTCAAGGTGGGGAAAAATAATCCGAGAGATCTGCAAGAACCACCCGCATATGAGAAAATATTTCAAGCAAGAGATGGAGGTTGGAGATGGGGAATAATGACCACAAATGGGTCCGAGTCCTTGAATGCTATTTTCAAGCAGAGCCGAATGTTGCCCGTGGCAGCAATTGTGGAGGACACTTTCTACAAGCTTAATGCATGGTTCGTTGACCGCCGTGTTAAAGCACAAGAATCACTCGCCAGGAACCAGACATTTTCAACAAGGGTGGAGGGCAAATTATGCAAACATAGGGAGAAAGGTTCAGTTATGACCGTTGTCCCGTATGGGGATCGCATCTTGGAATTCGAAGTGCACTCTCCGAATGAGTATGCTCCAACTAGCTGTAGAGCAGATGGGACTATGGAGTTTATTAAAAGGCCTTACAAGTATGTTGTCATTATCGGAGATGACAATATTGTAACATGCACATGCCAAGGAATCCAACTAGCTCACCTACCTTGTTCTCATGTTATGGCGGTGTGCCGAGTGAGAAACCTCCGTGAGGATGATTTTGTCGGCCTATGTTGGGGATAAAATCGTCCCCCCCAGAAAATGGATCAGGTTAGGGAGAATACTTTGTGTATGCACTGAACTTCTTTTTAATATAGTTATTTAACTTTTTTTTATATCAGAAAAGGGAGAAGGCCCCACAAGCGTGCTGTCATGACAATGGATGAGATGCGGGGTAGGCGAATGGGACATCAGGCTCGCCGTTCAACTTGTGACATGCAGCGAGCAGGTACATTTGATTTTATATTTTATAATTTATTTTATATTTTACGATTTCAGTAACATACCATTTTTTGTGAACTGGAATGCAGATGCCATGAACGAAGCCAACGAAAGAGAAAATGCTAAAGTTGTTGCGAAGGCAACCGGTAGCGGTAGTAGTCATGCAGAGGCATCCGGTAGCGGTAGTAGTGTCGCACAACAGACTGGAAGCAGATCTAGAACTCGTCGACTTCTAAATTTGTTCGGTCGTCGTCGTTAAATTTGTGGAACTGATTTAATTCGTAGTTTGTAACTATTTTTGTATGCTTCATTTTTGTTATTTTCATAGCGCAATTAAATATACACAAATTGACAACATAAAAATATTAATAAACAATAACTTGATGGAATAAATACTACAAGGAATACAGTCTACAACATAAATCATTTATAATTAGTACTACTTCTTACAACTAGCCTTGAAAGTACATGGAAAAAAGTCATCGTCGGAATCTGCCCGATCTGGACCAGTCACTGATAGACCTAAATTATATACATATTCGATTTGATTTTTATCACGAAATAACATCAAATATCTTGTATTTTGAACATAAAGAGAATAGAATATATCTAGAATCAAGTTACTGCGTTTGCTCGGCTTTAATTTGCAGGAAATGAAGAAAAACAAAGAAAAATGTCCAGTGCAGACGCACGGATTGCGATACGGCCGCACTAAGTACTTAGAAGGATTTATGGCCAAGCACCAATTTGAAAAAGGTATAATGAGCTGTGCATCAAAATCCGTGCGGACGCACTCTAGTTGCATAGGAAAAGTCCGAGCCTAGTGCGGACGCAGTGAGAACCAGTGCGGACGCACTGTAGCAGCACGCAAAACTAGCGCCTGAACTTGAAAGTCAGTGCGGACGCATCTAGTACTTAAACGAATTCAGCACATTTCAGAGCAAGCCAGAAAAGTCCGAGCTGAGTGCGGACGCACTCTGGCCGCATTGAAATTTCATCTTCCGACACACTGTTTGTATTTTGGTCATAACTTGGTCATACGAACTCCGATTTGAGTGAATCAAAGCTTGACGGAACCAGGACAACAATATCTACAACTTTTATGAATGAAAGAAATTCAAATTCAGAATGTAAAATCCTGTATGGACGCACTAAGGTCGCATTCAGCCTAAAAACAACGTTTTCGACCGTTTTTCTATTTTCGGCACTCCTAGCCGTGTTCCAAGGGCCAAAATTAGAATGCACAATGTGGAAAAACTTGTAGGGAAAGTATCTAATGACTCCCCACATCCATTGGCTCCAGATTAAGCAGTACCTCTCCTATAAAAGGGCTAGAACTTTCCCTTCAAAATCATCCACTACCAACCCACTTACAATCCTCTTTATCATCCATCTCTTGGAGGCGAATCAAGGAAGAAGAAGGGAAGTTCAGGGCAATCGTAGGCAAGACAAGGTTCTTCAATTAGAGAAGGGTGTAATCTATTTCTCTATTTTAATTTCTCTTTGTTTTAGCCATGTTTTGTTTTAATCTTTTGATGAATACTTGCATCTCCATGAGGGGCTAGTCTTCCTCTCTAGGGGTTTAGGTCAATGCATGAACTTGTTTAATTCTATCTTATTCGGCTATTTGTTTTTATTATGATTGTTTTATCGGATTTAATTGTTAATTTCTGTGATTTATCATTTGTGTTAATTACATAGTTTAGTGCTTGAATTGGACAAGTCCCGTGTTGGATTCGAAAGAACCAATATTGCTAGGATGGGATAGGAGAGTACCAAATTATGAACACAAATACCCTAGGTTTGGGTTAGGATCTAACTAATTTGTAATCTAAACCGGAACTATAGAAATTAGGGTTAGGGATTTGGTGAAGGACGTAACTGTGAAGTCAACCCCTAATTAGGACATCTCAAATTGAATCGGATATTGATATGAAGGACTTAATCGAGAAATACCAATATTCGAGGAGATGAGAGACTAACAAGAGCTTATGGTCTAGGTAGCTAGGGTGAAGAACCTAACCATGAAGTCCGAATTACTTAGGCACATTATTAATTCACGAAAGTGACCCTTTTAACATATTAGGTTAGAAACCTCATCAAATCATACATGAATTTAAACAAAACCGGATAGATAGAATTAGCAAGGGATTGTAGACCGAATGCCTCTAGACTTTCAAACCTTGAAAAACAACCAAAACTCTCTTTTACTTTTCAGTTTTTAGTTTAATTGTTACAGTATCTTATTTCGGGTATTGAACCCAAACTTAGGATTGTTAGAACAAAACCCCCCAAATTTACTTTACTTTCTTTTATTTTTCTGAAATTAGTTGATAAGGTCAAAACCTAGTTTTTAACCATACTCCCTGTGGATCGATACCCAAAGTACTACAAGGATAGGTTGTGCGCTTGCATCCGACCAATCATTGAGTATTTAGGTTTATAAATTTAAAAGTCTAAAGAGTACAAAAACAAGCATAAAATCCTATACTTAAAATACTCAACAGTCACACCAGACGGAGTGGCAACTTTACCGGCATAAGTATAAGGAACGAACTCACCGTCCAATGCTGGAGGCTCTGGATCAACCTTCTTCTTTTTTGAAAAATAGCCGTAGGGGTTTTTCACAAAATCATTGTCCGAAATTTGATAAAGTGCCGGCTTTATGAACTAGCATCTTGGACATTTTGGACACTTGTACTTTTTTCTCTCATTTTTACCTCGATCACAAGTTGACTCTACCTCGGTTTTTATCTCGATCACAAGGCCGTCACGATTGGACGACCTACCTCAGTTGCTCTCTTTCTCTTTACCTCGGTTGGTCTATTTATCTTTAACTCGATTGTTAGTGTCCATTCTTCTCATCTAAAAAATATGAACAATAATAATACACAAATAAATAATAAACAATAATAAAATAAATAATAAAATAAACAATAATACTAAAAATAATAAAATAAATAATAAAATAATACTAATAAATACTAATAATAATAAAAATAAAAAAATTACCTGCGGAGCACAGTAAAGAGCGAGGAATTCAGGGACGAGAGAGTGTGAGAAGGAGAGCCAGAATCGGATTTTTATAGGGTTTATAGTGAACCGCCCCATGGGGGGGCGGTTTGCTTGGCCGTGTGGACTGTCCAATGGTGAGGCGGTTTGGTGAGTAGGGTGAACCGCCCCATCGTTGAACAGTTAGGTTAGATTTGAAAATAATTTCAGATTGAGGTTAGATTTGATATTTTTTTTTTTTTTTTAGGTTATTAATAAAAATATCGGCATTTCGTGCAAGAGACGAAATAAAGATTAAGAAAATGCATGTGGCCAATAAGTATACTTAAATGATTCCAGGCACCTAATGCAATGTAGGTTCCGGAGCTCTTAAAATAACTCGAATTTTGAGTTTGGATCCTAACTTTTCTATCCCGATACGGACCAATATGATCTAAATTAGAATTTAAGGATCTCCTTTTACTTTTGTGTAGATTTTAATTAGACGATCGGAATTCTGATTAGACTAATATGTTTTAAGTTAAAATTACGGGACTCCTTTAAAATACGTGTGGATTTTAATCGGAAGGTCCGAATTCAAACAAATTTGATTTACTTTAACTGTGCTTAAGAAGAAACAAAAAAAAAAAGCGAAAATGAAATGAAAGAAGTAAGGAATTGAGCTACCTCCAAATTAGCGGATAAAAACTAGAGGAGAATGATATTTATTTTTATATTTTAATCCTCGTTCAAAATTTTAATTACTTAAATAAATAAACTTATTTTAACTATCTGATTACCACCATATTTCTCCTCCCCCTTCTTTTTTGAGTATGTATCTCCTGATACCTAAGGTGCAATATATAAATATAAATAGACGGTGCAGATTAATTCTAGTTAAATCAAATTAAAATTAGTGTCTAAACAAACTATAGGAATCAATTTCGAAATTTGTGTCAAAGTTCATAAAAATGGTCCGGATTTACTTATTGCACCTCAGGTTCCTGGGATCCGAACTCTTCTTTTTTAGCTTATCAGCAGTCTTAGAAAGTTCGAAATTTACTACGCATGAATCTTGACCGCTTAGAAATTATTTTGGACTTGGGCCAACACTTTCTAAAGACGGCCCTTGATTAAAAAGGAAAAAGAAAAATAAAGACAGCCCGGATCCCATAGGATTGAATGGATCATAACCACACCCGACCCGACTAGTCATGAGAGAGTTAACAAATTTACTAATATTTTAATATTTTGCCCGTAATTTGCTATGGATTTAAAATTCAAACAGAAAATACAAGAAATAGAAGAAAATCAGATCAAATATTTTCATCTTTAACAATATTTATCTTTTTATAATTTCTCTTTATTCAATAATGAAACAAACTATTTTGTCTTTTCCTCTGTTAAATAGGAAGGTAATCATAGTGAGCAAACATGTTAATTACTTTCTTATTTTATTGTAATCAATAACATAAAAATAAAAGAGAATGTTATCAATTATTTGCTTTTATGACAATATTCATATGAAGAATTTGTAAGGAGAAAATTAGCGTAGCGAGTGTTCAAAGAACTAAATACAGACTTTAACACAATAAATGTCAATACATTGTCACATAAAATTACAATGGAGAAATTTTTTATCTTAATCATTTAGAACCCAGCAAATTAAATCATAGTTGTTGACGAATTAAAACATCTGTATGTTTAATATAAGAGTAGAATATCCTTCACAAGTCACAATTACAATCTCTCTACCATAATATAATACGACACGTTATTCCCACTATTTGAAATTCGTGGCAAATTTGAAAGTCCTTTCTAAGAAACACATCAGATTGCGTATTATTAATGATGAAGCTGAGATTTTAGGTCAGTACGTGTGACAACGAAGAGAAACCTTTTAGAATTTTTTTTTGAAATTTCAGGTGAGTTAAATGACCCATAAATGGCCCAAGACAAAAGATGCACACTTGGACTTGGACCACACGATGAAACATGTTTGCTTGTCAAGAAGACGAGAACTGGGCATTATTTATGCAATGCTGTAGAGCATTTGTCCATTCGATTGAAATGGAATTACTAGTGATTCAAAATTCTCCACGGATACTAATTCTTCGACACTTGACAAAATAAAAAAATATATTTATATTAATTTTAAGGAGACACAACTCATACTTTATTTAATTCTGATCATTCATATCATTCATGAATTGATGAATGAACCTTGTTCTTGTTGGTAGGAATTCCTCATCAATCGCGATATGTGTATATGAATTTTTTTTTAACTAGAGGTGAAGATAAGAAATAGAATATGACGATGCAAATTTTTTATAACATATTATAATTGTATAATTATTTAAACAATTTTTTTTTGTATTTTTATTATGAAAAAAATATGACAAAAGAAACATATTTAAATAAAAAAAATGGATGAGGAATAGGCAAGTGCCTCCTTATGGGCTCACATGACTTTGCTGTTGTTTTTCAGGTTTCTTAAAAATCGTCGTAAAAAAATTTGGTCTCGACCTATCTACAATATACTTTATACAAATTAATAAATTATTCTTATAAGTGTAAAATTTGTAGAAATTTAAATTCGTACATTATTCGCATTTTTTGCCCTATTGTGCACTGGAATGGTGCGCTTCCATTAGCCGGCAGGCCTGGGACGATTTTTGGGAACGAACAAAATCATTTATGCTTTATTCTTAAAGTACCTATATTATGCAAAGAAATATTTTCGTAACTAAACTGACATCAGAATATGTTCAAATTTTAAACCAAGAATTATAGATCTGATATATTGTTTAAATTAATATTATATATTAAATTTGATGTAATTTGAGAATAATTCGTGCGTGAAAAAGCTGATTTGTGACTAAGATGATTACGTAATGAAAATAATTAGTCAATCTAAAGATTTAGGTTCATGTTCGACAATTTAAAAAAAAATGAGCTGTTGAATAATGTGTTTCCACTTTTGAGTTATGAACGCCATACGATATTGCATCAATATCTTGAAAATATACTATTTGTACAACATGCGTGTTCAATTATGGAAAACCATCTAATAATAGAAATGAAATTTTTTGCTTTTCTTTCGAAGAAACAGGAATCTACTTTCTTCATCAAATCGTTGATCTTTGCGCATGAACAAATTTGAGTTGTTAGATGAGAAAAAACAAGTGCCAACGCAACATATTCTCTTTCCAAATAATAACATGTCAATATTGAAGCCGGTAATATGATGCTTAGCTCTGAAAATACGAGTTGGAAGTAGCACGTCCAAGAACATATTTTTAAAATTTTATTTTCTCCAACACGGGAGAATTCATTACGTGTACAGATAAAGTCATAATATTTTATAAAGATTTAAATTAGAATTAATTTCTATTATACAAAGATCTCACTGCTTCAAAGCTGAATTTTTTTACTTAATAGTTGTGAAATTTTAAATTTTTACCTTTAAAAAATTATTAAACGAATATCAAGACTTAGAAGGCTGGAATTTAAAATCACAGTCCTAACAAAAATTTTCTAACAAAAAAAAGAAAGTTTCCACTAAGATCGTACGTTGATTTTTCAACACTAATAAGGACCGGAATTTCAAATTCCATATTTTCTATAATTTTTAAAAGGAGCCGGATTTTTAATAAGGGTCTTTGATTCATTATTTTTTTTTCCAACTCTTAACCTTTTAAATTTCGAATTTCGTTAATATTTGTAAATATTTAATTTAAGATTCTATCATGTATTAAATAAATAGAATTGGGGGCTCCAAGTGCATACACCATCTATAGCCGCGGACTAGGCAGATTTCAAAAATCGACGATGCGCCGATGTCAGAAAATAAAAGAGAGCCCCAGCCCCAGCCCCTAGTATAAAAATTCAAAACATAAAAATAAATATTAAATATTAAATATTTCTGGCTTCAGTTCCTCCTCCCTCTCTCTCTTCTCGATAGACCTCCCCGCTCTTGCTCCAACTCCAAGCCACATCCCCTCTCACTCTCTCTTCTCTCTTCTCTCGCCTCTGTTCCTTTATTGATCTAGGTCTAGGGTTAGACCTTCTAGCTCCGTCAATGGCGGAGCAGAAGAGGTGGACCTGGGATGTACCAGGTTTCGAATCCAGGGGTTCCTTTGAGAGGGACGAGACTACAGCTGGAGCCCACCGCCCCTTTGTAAGGCGCCTCTCCATTTCTCCCTCCACACTAGCACCGCGCTCTGAGCTGTCTAGACCAGCTGTTACCACCAAGCTTCAGAGACTGGAGAAGCAAGTGAAGGTTTGTCACTGCGTAAAGCTGAAAAAATTGCTTTAAATCCTTGTTTTAATGGAATTTTCCCCAGATACTGGCCTTTTTTCCGCTGCTGATTTGGTTCTTAACTTCATGAGCTTGTGTATGATTTGAGAAATCATCGGGTTACTCTTTGCTTGAGAAATTTGCCATGACCATGTTCAGACCTAATCATGTTAAGCAATAGCAATTCATGAAATTCCGATTTGTTTAGTTCTTCCTATGCCTACAGATAGTGATGCTGGGAGTTAGTTCAAGGAAAGCTCTAATAATGGCACAACTCTTTAGTCAGTTTATTAATTTTTATAGAATGAATTAATCAGTTAAAATTGAAAATAATAGCTCTGCGAGCTTGGTAATAATGCTTTGAGCGGCTTGTTATGATACTAGTGAATTGGAATTTCATTTCAGAATACTAGAGAGGATTACATAGAGCTGAGACAGGAAGCAAATGACCTGAGAGAGTATTCAAATGCCAAACTTGACCGTGTAACTCGATATCTTGGTTTTTTAGCAGATAGAGCTCGGAAATTAGGTACTGCAATTTTGTTTGTTTGTTAAGTTCATAAACTTTTTTGTTCATGCTCATTTCCTTTTCTCTGATGAACCAATCCAATTCTAGCATTTAGTTATTATGATGCCCGAAACAACAGTTTGCTTTTCTTTGTCCAAACCACAGTATGCTTTGAGAGCAATCTTATTTGATACTTCCTAGTGTCATGTATTAATTCGACAATGCTGGAGTTGCAAACTGCAACACTTTTGAGTGCAATCAACATAATTAAAATCCTATTTGGACTGTGTCGATATATTAAAGTTCTATTTAGAACTATGTATTTATTTTAATGGGCTGTCTTTTGTTGTCAGATCAAGCTGCACTTGAAACTGAGGCCCGAATAACTCCTTTAATCAATGAAAAGAAAAGGCTTTTTAATGAGTTATTAACTCTAAAAGGTACAATTATTCTATTCCTTTTTTGTTGGCATATGCATCAGGACCCGGTTTTTACTTTTTTAGTCCTCTTAACATAAAAAAAACTCCTTTCCAGGCAATGTGAAGGTGTATTGCCGTACAAGACCGTTATTTGAAGACGAAGGTCCTTCATCGGTTGAATTTCCTGATGATGTCACCATCCGTGTGAATACCAGAGATGAGTCGTTAACCAACCCAAAGAAGGACTATGAATTTGATCGGGTATATGGGCCCCATGTTGGACAAGGCAAGAAATCTCATTTATTTTTTTAATAATTCTGTGTTAATTAAAAAGTAGTCTATTGAACGTATACTCATTTTATTGCAACAGGAGAGCTTTTTCAGGATGTACAACCATTTGTGCAATCAGCTTTGGATGGTTACAACATCTCTGTTTTTGCTTATGGGCCTAGTCGTTCTGGGAAAACACACACTATGGTATTTTTACATGCTTGTTTATACATGCCATTTTTAGCTTGTAATGAATAATTTCTCATAAGTTATATTTTTTTTCAGGAAGGGTCTAGTCATGAGCGTGGTTTATACATACGGAGTTTTGAAGAGCTCTTTGATCTTTCAAATTCAGATACTACCTCCATATCTCAGTACAATTTTTATGTCACTGCCCTTGAACTTTACAACGACGAGGTTAGTGTTATGTCATAGTATAAAAAAACTTGTACTTTATCATGTTGTTACCTCTCTTGTAGTTTTTTATAGTTATTTTCTTGTACAAATTAGGTGAACGATTTACTGTCAGAAACTAGAAGTGCTTTTCCAAAGGTGAGGATGGGCATGCAAGACTCATACGTAGAACTTGTGCAAGAGAAAGTGGAGACCCCGATGGACTTCTCTAGAGTTATTAAAGCAGCTATCAAGAAACGAGAAGTAGATTCATCAAAAGCTGCCTTCTCTCATTTGTAGGAGATAAATCATACATTTCTTATTCATAAGTTAAACCACTGATTTACGTTCTGGGTCAAATGCTTTGTTTGAGCTTGATTTATTGATTTATTCTTTCTCTTTGTGCTGAATTTTGTATAAATAGTACAATTCTTGATGTATATTCTCGAGCCATGTAAAATTCTAGAGATAAGAGTGTAATTTCAACTTTATTTCGAAATTCCAGGATAGTTACGATTCATATACACTACACAAATTGTGTGACAAGAGAGCATACATACAGCAAGTTGTCTCTTGTTGATTTACCGGGGAGTGAATGCCTAGTAGAGAATGATGCCAAGGAGCATGTAACAGATTTTTTGCATGTGTCAAGATCACTGTCAGCGTGAGTTCCCTTTCTCTTTCATTTTTCCGAGTTTGAATTAATCAATCTGATCCATATAAAGTAATTGAGGTTTCTGTTAGGTACAATTTTTAAACTTCTAAAGTTATTTTTATTATCCTTTTTTTGTTTGCTGAGCATCTTAAAGGTGGGATATATCCCCATAACTTAACCAAGTGAAGTGCTTAAGATTGTAATTTTTTAACTGTCACTTTCAATTTCTTCTTAGTTTCAATATTCATTCATTTAATTATTTATTTATTTATCTATTTATCTTGGTTCTTCGTTGACTCAAATAGGTTGGGTGATGTTTTATGGTCCTTGAGCTCAAAAAAAGAAGTTGTTCCATATGGAAACTCTAGACTTACACAGACTCTTGCTGACTCATTAGGTATCTAACTTATACATCTCGTCTTTTCAAATGTTGAGTTTTATTTTATAGAAGCTTTCGCCGATTTCTACTAGATAATGTATCCAAAACTGTGCTCCTTTATACTGTCAGGTGGCACCTCGAAGACCTTGTTGATTTTTCATCTGAACCCAAGCACTTCAAATCTGTCTAGAACGTTATCAACCCTTAGTTTCTCGGCAAGGGCTAGAAATTCTGAATTAAGTCTCGGCAACCGTGACACAATAAAGAAATGGAGAGATGTGGTAAATCTTCTTTCTTTGTTCTTTTGTCTGTGTTCAATCTTAAATACTGGTTATCATTGATTGACCAATGATTTAGCATTACTAAAAAGCATATTTTCTTTTAATTATAGGCCAATGACTCAAGGAAGGAGCTACAAGAGAAAGAGAAAGAACTAATGGATTTAAAAAAGGAAATGTTGGGATTAAAAGTTGCACTGAAGGAGGCCAATGATCAGTGTACCCTTTTATTCAATGAAGTTCAGAAAGCTTGGAAGGTCTCTTTCACTCTTCAGTCTGACTTGAAGGTATCATGATCCCTTGTTCTTTATGTCATTTATTTGTTTATTTTGAAAAAAAGGCTGTAAAGCCCAATATATTACTAACAGAAACAGTTACAATGTATCTAAAACAATCCTACTTGACCCCTAGACCCAAAAAAACCCTTAAACAGGTCCGTAAGTCTCAGCACTCAACACTATGCTTCATTGACAGAAACTGTCCAGCTAGCTGCTCATCCGTACCATAAACTGGTACAGGGCTGTAAGCTGAACGTTTCAAGTCTCAGCCCCATCTTTATGTCATTTATAATTTTACGGGACTACTTCCCTGAGTTCCTTTTTATCTCTTTGGTCTTTTAGTCAGAAAACAAAATGCTTGCTGAGAAAGAGAAGGTCGAAAAAGAACAGAACCTCCAGCTAAAGAATCAAGTTTCTCAACTTCTGAACATAGAACAAGAACAGAAAACACAAATTAGGGATCGTGATTTGACCATTCAATCGCTGCAGGTAAAAGAAAATGGCTTCTATTTTTTGTTTTTATTCTTACATGTCATCTTTAGTTGTGATTTAAAATGTGATCATTTGGTAATTTGAAAATGCACCTACTATCTATGGCTCTCCTTGCAGTATTCATGATTTTTTGATATTTACAGAACAAATTTAAATTGAAAGGATTATTCTAAGGGAACTCCTTTTTTTTATTTGCATTGTTGTCTTTGTTCTTTATCTTTGAGAAAAGTTGGTATCTGTTTCAATTGTTAATTTCTTTTTAAAGATAACTTTTACCAACAGTTAACCTTTTATAGGAAGGTAATCACAATAATGAAGAAGGAATCAATTTGATTTTGGAGAATTCTTCATTTTTTTTTTTGAGTAAAGATTTTGGAGAATTCTTAAAGGTAAAATTCATTTTTATTGGCCTTCCCCTGAATCATGTTTGGTGTTACTGAATTAGGGGTAAGGCTAGAACCCAGTTAAGGTTTGATGTAATTTTAGATTTCCTTTGTAATACAACAATCCATGAACCTGTTTTGCAACAACTGATAAACATTGGTTGCTTCTTTGCAAAAGACCCTTGTTTTCATAAATGGTACAATATATCATTTCAGGATGATATATATGTAATCTTGCAATTTACAGGCTAAACTTAAGGCTATTGAGTCTCAACTTAAAGAAGCTCAGAACTCCAGTGAGGCAAGATCAACTTTTGGTTCAGAATCAGGTTCAACTGGGGTGGTATCTAATACAAAAGCACTGGAGTCGACTGCTGATTCCGTACAAGTAACCAAAAAGCTTGAAGAGGAATTATCAAAGAGAGACGCCCTTATAGAGGTTTGATATAGACGTTTGAAGTTTATAGATTAAACTGTATTTTTTGTAAAATCCCTCTCTACTGCGTCCAGATATTAATTTTTGATTGCTAATGTTTCAGAAATTACACGAGGAAAATGAGAAGCTCTTTGATCGTCTCACTGAGAAGTCAGGTTTGGGAGGTTCACCCCAGGTAATATTGTAAATTTTACATAAATGAAAAAACACAAATAACTACCCAAACAAAATGGCAAAGTTAAGAAAAAAAAATATCATGCATATGTGCTACCGAAACTGACTATTTACATTAAGCTCTGAATGTGAATCTATCTATGTAACTTCAAGGTTGCTGTATTGAGATTCATACACTTTTCAAGTTAACAAAACATTTTGTTTATAGTTAAGGTCCGTACTGGAGGAATTCTAACTTTAATTGCAACAATCTCCTTTACAGGTTGCAAGTCCATCCATTAAAAGGGCAGTTAGTAGTACACAGGGCAAGGATCCAAGCAGGTCATTAAATCATTTTCTTTTTTCGCAGAAGATACCAATTAAAAATATGCTTGACTTTATTTGTTGGATTTTGTAATTACAGCAGCAAGGCACAGCCTCAGATTGGCGCACAGTCACAAGTGGGCTTTCGGGGAAGTGAAAATGCTGGGGCTATTGTGAAGACGGGCAATGAATTAGCAAAGACCACTCCAGCAGGCGAGTACTTAACATCTGCACTAATGGAGTTCGATCCTGAACAATTCGAAAGCTTTGCTGCTATCTCTGACGGTGCAAATAAACTTCTCATGCTGGTTAGTAGCATTACAATAAGACAGTTTCATGTGCAATTGTGAAAATTGGGTTTTGATAAGGCTTGATTTGATAGACAAGGTCAAATGTATTTGTTTCTCTCTTTGTAATCATTCTAAGAGAAATGTCCTTGTGTAGGTTTTGGCTGCAGTCATTAAAGCAGGGGCTGCAAGGGAGCATGAAATACTTGCCGAAATCAGAGATGCTGTTTTTGCATTTATCCGTAAAATGGAGCCCAGGAAAGTTATGGACACAATGCTTGTTTCCCGAGTGAGAATATTGTACATCCGATCATTAATTGCCAGGTCACCAGAGTTGCAATCTATCAAGGTAAACAAGCAGCATTTTCAATACATCCTTTATTGCTCAAGTTATTTTTTCATGGAGGCTACCAACAACTTCCCTCTGTCATTTTTACTTGTGTAAACTTGGGAGTTTGCTCTAATGCTCCGGTAACCTGTTCAATCTCTTTTCACCAGTAGCCTTCCTCATGTAATTTTTGGCTCTGTTAGTAAAAAATAAAAAAACTTTTAATTTAACATTCTGATGCACTATGGCTGCTGTTGAAACAGGTTGCACCTGTTGAAAGGTTTCTAGAAAAATCAAATTCTATCCGGAGCAGAAGTTCGAGTAGAAGCAATAGCCCTGGTAGATCTCCAGTTTACCATGATTCCAGTTCACGAATGTCATTAATCGATGAGCACGTTCATGGATTTAAGGTCAATATAAGACAAGAAAAGAAAAACAAGTTATCGTCTATAGTTTTGAAGCTCAGAGGCATAGATCAGGTAAAGTAAAAAAACTTATATCTTAATTTTCATATTTTGGCATCAATATATTCTTGAATTATCGTGTTCTAAATAACTTAAATCCGTGAAAAGTTTTATTGGTAAATCTTTAGCTTATTAATAACTAACAGCAAAGGAGCAGTTATTTAAAATATTAGTGAGTTGTAGGGGCTTTTTAAGCTTTTCTTTGTGCATTACTCTTACTTCAATCCTCTCCATTCCCCTTCTAAAAGGAAACTTGGAGACAGCATGTAACTGGAGGGAAACTGAGAGAACTAACAGAGGAGGCAAAAGCCTTTGCAATAGGCAACAAGGCTCTTGCTGCACTCTTTGTTCACACGCCAGCTGGCGAGCTGCAACGCCAGATCCGATCATGGCTTCTGGAGAACTTTGAGTTTCTATCAGTCACTGCTGCTGATGTGGCAGGTGGAGCAACTGGGGAGCTCGAGCTTTTGTCTACTGCAATTATGGATGGGTGGATGGCTGGTCTAGGCACTGCTCTGTTCCCAAGTACCGACGCTTTAGGTCAACTGTTATCTGAGTACAGTAAGCGTGTCTACACATCACAACTGCAGCACATGAAGGTTTTCTTACTGTTTCATCTTATACTTTTAACTTGTACAATAATGCCAATAATGCAATGTTTTTCTTGTTTCACATCTGTTCTAAGTTGCGAGCACTGTTTGAGTGCAAGTTAATACAGAGTTTTCCATAATGGTTTTAATTTAAATAACCCGGAGTTCTTTTTTCAGTGTTTCCATCTGGAAAAAAAAAATCTATACAGAGTTTTTCATAATGATCTAATGGATATATATTATAAGAGGTTCACTTGGTTTTGATCTACCCCCTTCAGTTACTAAACCTTTTGTTTTCATCCCATCAACTCAGTTCCTTTCATCAGGTAAACAAACTAAACTAAATTTGCCCTACATTCTCTATCCTTCCCAGTTGTCCTTGATCCATCAATTTCCTTTTCTTTTTTCTTCCCCTTCGCATTTCTCTGTTACTTTGAACATTATCAGGGGCGGTGTCCACGATATGTTATAGGATGTGGCAAAATTTTAGGGTGGGGCATATGTTTTGTAATTATTTGAACTACAAGCATATGTTTACATTTTTTCTGAAAAAATCATACCTGAAGAAGCATATTTTTTTTAACTTTTGGGGGCTAGGGGGTGGCAAGTGCCACCTCCTGCCCTTGCTTTGATGACCTCTTTCAGAATTAAGCCTTATCTAATGTTTTATACAATAACGGACTTGTAAGCTGACAAGTTAGTATTTTTTTTATGAGATCGCATCTGTGCTGACTCTAAAATAGATGTTCTTCGTAGTCTTTTCCCCATATTTTACCTGTCTTGTTTGTGAGGCATGGCAATTGTAGTCTTTGAATATTTATGTTAACATAAACTATATTCTTAGCTAATGCAGTAATGCTACTATTATACTTTTAGGATATAGCTGGTACTCTGGCAACCGAAGATGCCCCTGACCAAGCCAGTGTCTCTAAGTTGCGCTCTGCCCTGGAATCTGTCGATCACAAGAGGAAGAAGGTTTTTTCTGAGCCTAATTTGCCTCCTTTTTATTTAATTTGCTAAAAATTAATCTGTTGCAAAGTCAGAATTTCCGGTGTATCCCTGTATACCCAAAACATATCATGTATATTGCAAAGCACAATATATTATGGATGACTATACAAAGCACCGTAATATCACAGATATTTCTGTAGTCTTACTTATATCGTAATTGTCCCTATTGTTGCTAGGATGTCGAGCTCCTTCAGTTTATTTTGATACCAATATTTACTTCTATGATAATTGCATGTATTGCATAAATTTTTTACCCCTGTTATCCGAAATATAGTTGCTCGGCTGACCATTTTATCCTTTGCCTTGCTCTATCAGATTCTACAACAAATGCGTAGCGATAGTGCCCTGTTATCAAAAGAGGAAGGTGGTTCACCCATTAGAAACCCTTCTACAGCAACCGAAGATGCCCGTTTAGCATCTCTCATATCTTTGGACAACCTACTAAAACAAGCCAAGGTACATCTCCGCACTAATTAGCAATTATTTTCTTTACCTTCACCTATTATTGCAAAATCTAATTGTTTATTCCACTGTTGGGGTATATATACCCGTTTACATATAGGTCCCTAGATTCTTCTAAAATTGGACTTTTACCAAATAATCCCTAATATAACTATAAATCTCAATACTCTCTCTCAAGATGGGCGAAAGATATTCACTAAGTCCATATTGTTACACAATCTAGATAGATCTAATGAATTAAGTCCTTTGGTGAGGCAATCCGTCACTTGCTCTCCTGTTGAAACGTGACCTAGCTTCAATAGTCCACTATTAAGTTTTTCCTTGATGAAGAACCTATCGATTTCTACATACTTGGTCCTGTCATATTGCACCGGGTTGGCAATGCTGAGGGTTGACTTATTATCGCACCACAACTTCATTTGGGCTCTTCGATCCACCTTTAGCTCCACCAGGAGAGCTTTCAGCCACAACAACTCGGCAACTCCTAGGGCCATAGCCCTGTACTCGGCCTCAGCAGTCGACCGTGCTACCATTGCTTCTTGCTCTTCCAAGAGACCAAGTTACCTCCTACAAAGATACAGTAACCCGAGGTAGACCTCCTGTCATCGGCGCAACTAGCCCAATCAGAATCACAGTAGCCCTCAATACTTAGATGGTCATTCTTCCTGAAGATCAACTCCTTTCTTGGTGCACTCTTTAGATACCTCAGAATCTGATACGCTGCATCCATATGACCCTTCCTCGGATCGTGCATGTAGCGGCTCACCACGCTTACTGCAAATGAGATGTCAGGACGAGTGTGACTCAGATAAATTAAATGATCCACCAGTCTCTGGTATCTCTCCCGATTGACCGACTCTCCAGAATCTGCTCTCAATTTGACTCTCTGATCAATTGGAGCCACTACAGGCTTGCATCCCTACATGCCGGTCTCGGTGAGAAGGTCTAGCACATACTTCCTTTGAGAGAGAACAATCCCCTCTGGTCCACGAGCTACCTCAATTTCGAGGAAATATCGAAGCAAGCCTAGATCCTTCACCTCAAACTCCTTGCCTAATCTCACCTTTAGTTGGGCAATCTTCCTCTCGTCACTGCCCGTGACAATCATGTCATCAACATACACAGGAAGCATCGTAGTATGACCTCCATGTTGTCGGAAGAATATTGTGTGGTCGGTATTGATCTGCTGACATCCCATGCCTACTATAGCCTTTCTGAACCTGTCAAACCATGCTCGAGGAGACTGCTTTAGCCCATAAAACGACTTCCTCAATTTGCACACTTTACCCACTGTTTGGATGGTGCCGAACCCCGGTGGGACCTCCATATACACCTTCAACAATTATCCATGAAGAAATGCATTTTTTACATCAACCTAGTGTAGGTTCCACTCACCATTCACTGTCAGGAAAACCAGCGCCCTTACAGTGCTCATCTTCGCCACTAGTGCAAAGGTCTCATCATAGTCAATGCTATATGTCTGACTGTACCCTTTCGCCACCAAACGCGCTTTGTAGCGATCAACCTTCTCGTCTGGGTTTTGCTTCACTGTAAAGACCCATTTGCACCCCACTGCTCTTTTCTCGACTGGAAGTGTTACTATCTCCCATGTTTTGTTTTTATCGAGAGCCCTAAGTTCTTCATGCATGACAGCTTTCTATTTTGGATCCTCTTTGGCTACCTGCCAACACTTAGGTATAGAGGCAGTGTCCAATGATGCAATGAATGTTCCATGTACAGGTGATATGTTAGAATATGAGATAAACTGGGCAACGTCATGTGGAAAACCATAATGATCAGGAGGATGTCTCGCATTGCTGCGAGAGGTCCTTACTGACATGGGATGGGAGGAGAAGGGAGATGAATCATATCACCTGTGTATTCTGAGGTTGTCGTGGATGGTGTAAGTGTCTCAGAGTCGAGTAGACCGGAATGAGGGACTTGTTGGCACGAGTGGCACTGTAGACAATGTTCCCTCGTTCTGCTTCCTCCTTGTATACACTCTCAGCTCCCCCTGAACCTGAACTCCACCTTCGGGCTCAGTTTCCACATTATCTGGCTCATCCTCAGTCGATTTCTCCCTCAAAACAGGGCAAGCCATCGCTCCCACATTCACCACTCTCACTATCACTACTCTCCCCCTCTCGCCTCATACCTCCAGTATCGGGCGCGTCACCAAAGGGTGAGGTCACCTCCAGGGAGTAATACGGTTCATGCTCTCGAAATGTCACATCTATGCTGACAAACAATCTCCTCTCTACAGGACTCCAACAAACATATCCTTTCTGAGTACCAAAATAACCCACAAGGACATACTTCACAGCTCTGGGATCCAGCTTCCCTACTGTTGGTCTGTTGTCCTTCACAAAACACAGTCAAATACCTTCAAGGGAAGGATTCCTCTGTTATCACCTTTCAACATCTCACATGGGGTCTTCCACTCTAACACTCTTGAGGGCATTCTATTGATCAATTGGACAGCTGTCAAGACTGCTTGCCCCCATAAGTGTTTTGGAACGTTCATCGAGATCATCATACATCGAGCTTTCTCCAAGAGGTGTCTGTTTTTTCTTTCTGCTACTCCGTTCTGCGTTGGTGTGTATGGGCATGTAGTTTGGTGCTGTATGCCGTGAGTCGACAAGTACTTCTCAAACGCCTTGTTTGTGTACTCTGTCCCATTATCAGACCTCAATACCTTTACTACTGTCCCGTATTGAGTTTGAATTACCTTGTGAAAGTCTCTAAAGCAAGTTAGCACATCACTTTTGTTTTTTCATCAGATATAACCAAGTAACACGAGAAAAACAATCAATGAAAGTCACAAAATATCTATAACCATTCATTGAAGTTGTGGAACAAGGTCTCCATACATCTGAGTGAATCAAGTAAAAAACACAAGTACTCCTATCACCTGAGTTTACATAAGAGCTTCGGGTATGCTTGCCAAACTCACACGCATCACACACAAGTTTTCGTTTATTTGCCTTTTCATACAAAAACAGATACAAAAGACTCAAAGACTCCAAAAGAGGAATGTCCTATGTGCTGATGATGCAACAACAACTCATCCTCCACACTCCTACCAGATCCTCCCACACCAGACTTCTCCATCATGGATGTCAGCGCTGAATCCATCCCCTCTTGGTCCAAGTACCACAACCCTCTACGCCACGTACCAGTCCCAAGTCTCCGGTCTGTCCCCTTCTCTTGAAAGATCACCTTGGGAATATAAAAAACAACACACTTAAGTTGGAGTATAATGACACTAATGGATAAGAGGTTTACTGGAAAAGGAGCGAAAAGGAGCATACAACACATTTGACAAAGTCATAGAATCGGTACACCTAACTGTACCCTTACCAACCACAGGTTGTGCTGTGCCATCAGCTGTTTGGATGCTCTCTGGGGCTACTAGGTGAGAATAGGACGAGAACTCACGATGAGCTCCTGTGACATGTCGAGATGCCCCTGAATCTACTATCTACTCTGGTGATCTGATAATAGGTATGGAGGCAAGAGCATGAGTATCACAAGTACCTTTGTCTGAGTGAGCATAAGTAGCAAAGTTACTTCTGGATGATGACAATGTGGAGCCCTCCTCAGTCATAGGCCTCTTGCCCCCATTGTTCGCCACCATCTTCTTCCTCAGCATCTCCAGGAGCTCCTCTTCCTCTGTCACCGTCAAATTTGCCCGATAACCCCCATACTGGGCATCTCTGCCACCTCTACGACCACCACGACCGCGACCACGGCCTCTCGTCTGTCCATGTCCACCTGTCTGTCTCTCCTTGGGTGGCCTAGGACAAGCCTTGCTTAGGTGCCCCACTTCTCCACAGTTGTAGCACTTGCGAGTCTCCCCTTGAACCCTTGTCAGACTTGAGTTCGAGACTGCCAAGGCTGAACGCATCCCCGCACTTCCACTAGTCTCGGAGTGCAACTTCATGCGACTCTTCTCCTGCATCATAGCCGCAATTGCCTCGTCTAGTGGGGGGATCTTTGCTTGAGCAAGGAGCACTGCTCTCCTCTAATCAAATGCCTGATTGAGATGTTTCAAGAACCGCAGTCCTTTCTTGATGAAAACTCTCATCTTTCTTGCATTCTGGATCCTTGCAACTTTTTTTTGGCGAGAAGTGATCATAGTCTGTCCATAGTCTCTCTAGATCTACGGCACTCCTGGATCGTCCTATCTCCCTGAACCACCTCATCTATCTGGTTATGGATATGGAATGCTCGCATATTGTTCTCTGCTCCCCCATAGGTCCTCTTCAGTTTGGCCCAGATCTCCGGCACACTCTGGAGGCCATCAATTGTTACAGAGATCGATTGTATCATCGAGTTGAGCAACCATGTATACAATAGCGCATGTGTGGATCTCCAGTCCTCCCGCTCAGCTGTGTCTTGTGCTGGCTCACTCTTCTCCCCTGTCAACCACTCGTTGAGGCGCTTATTCTGAAGTGCCCATATGATCCGTCGTGACCAACTCAGATAAGTCCCTGGTCCATCAAGTTTTATGTCCACTGGTGGGAGATCCAACTTCGTCTGTGGTTGGCCCGATGTCGAGGTATTTGCCCCCTTGGAGTCTCTCAAGAGCTAGAGCAATGTCTTCACATCCTCTGGATCTAACTTCTCGATAAGCTTCTCCATCCTTCCAACTCGTACTCGATCTACTCACACCGATCACACACTATCACACAAGTCTATATCCCTTTCTGACCTACAAAAATACATTCAACAATACCCACAGAGAAACACATCATTCACGGTTCACTGTAGCGGATCAGTCACTGTTCACTGTAGCAGACCCGTTACTGTAGTGCGGACTCGTCTGGGGGAAATGCCCCCCACATGGGCAACGAAGAGAGGCGGACCTCTCTGGTGAGAGTTGGCGGAGAGAGAAAGGGGTTTGGCGGACTGGAGCGGGCCTCTTTTTGGCGGAGCCTACTTCTGCTGTTTTTTTTTTGTTTTACGTAACCTAGCGGACGGACGGAGCGGACAAAGGAAGAAAGACGGGGCGGCTCTGGTACCAAATTGTAATTGCAAAACCTAATTGTTTATTCCACTGTTGGATATATATATACCCGTTTACATATAGGTCCCTAGATTCTTCTATAATTGCACTTTTACCAAATAATCCCTAATACAACTATAAATCTCAACAGATAATCCTCAGAATTAACTTCTTTAGTATTTTTTTTGTATAGTATTCACTGTTAATTATTTGTATTCTGAAATCAGGAGATAATAAGGCAAGCTTCGGCCAGAACTTTGACAAAATCGAAGAAAAGGGCTTTGCTGGCATCTGTTGATGAATTACTAGACCAGATGCCTTCCCTGCTTGACATAGATCATCCATGTGCTCAGAAGCACATATCAGAAGCACGCGTAGTAGTAGAGGTATTCTCAGCACTTCTCTACATATTTTGATGTATTCCCTGATTTCAGCAAATTCCTTGCCAAACTTCTCTTAGGTTCTTCCACAATTTGCACCTTGTCTTTAAGAACTTATTTTCAAATGACCCGCAACTTTTCCAGTTTAACTCAGACTAAAATAATTCCAGAATTAGATCTTGAAGAAACTTAGAATTTAAGTTCTAAATCTGGTTAACTTTTATTTACTTCATCACAAAAAGAAACGGCTGGGTTCTTGCAAATGTACTAAACTTAGATGATATTGCAAGTACGAGAGGTCATTGGTACAATTTGAAGTTGGATATAGGGTGTGCAAAGGACCATCTCTTTAATGAATTTGTCAAGGTACTTATTTCTATAAATTGATACAGTCTGCGCCAGAAGGAGAGAGCAGTATTGATGAGGCGACACAAGGCGGGGTCCAATCAAACTCAAGTTCATTATCTGGTGACGGTGAAGTTTCTCAATGGAATGTCTTACAGTTCAACACTGGTTCGACAAACCCATTTATAGTGAAATGTGGAGCGAACTCCAACTCTGAGCTGGTAATAAAGGCTGACTCGCGGGTCCAAGAGCCCAAAGGAGGAGAGATAATACGGGTGCTTCCAAGGCCATCTGTTCTGGCTGAGATGAGTTTTGAAGAGATCAAACAGGCTTTCGATCAATTGCCGGAAGCAGTTAGCTTGCTTGCTCTGGCACGAACCGCAGACGGTACTAGAGCAAGGTACTCTA
The DNA here is from genome assembly GCA_025461125.1 of Carex kokanica. NCBI lineage: Eukaryota > Viridiplantae > Streptophyta > Magnoliopsida > Poales > Cyperaceae > Carex > Carex kokanica. The sequence goes on from JAJGRX010001180.1 coordinate 251,156, forward strand.
GATTGTATAGAACTCTTGCTAGCAAGGTCCCTGCTTTAAGAGAAATAATTGCTGAGATGGAGAGGGGTGGGGTTTTCAAGGATGTGAGGTCATAGTATTGTTGGGGACTATATTTTATGATGTATTTTTTGTGTAGAGTGTGTACGATGCTGGGTGTATGTAGCACCAGCATGTATCTTGTCAGTATTGGGACAAGAATGTCATTTATATTTTGACATTTGCCATGTTATATAATTGTTTTGGGGACTAAATTTTCTCATTTCGTTGTATGGATAACTAGTGTTTTTCTCGAAACAATCTTCTTTAATAACTAAATCACGAGTAGAACTAGGGTGCTCCTAAGCTCACCAAGCCCTTCTATGAGCTCGACTCAAAACCTATCGAATTGATTTCAAACGACATTTCCAAACCGTTAGATGTTCAATCTATATTAAAATGTGCTTGGAGACCAAATTTTACATTTTTTGGAATTTTTTTACTATTTATTAAGATGGTTTGAAAATCGCTGTTTTCCAATGGTGCAGAATTTTAATAAAAACAGCGATTTTCAAACCATCTTAATAAATAGTAAAAAAATTCCAAAAAATGTAAAATTTGGTCTCCAAGTACATTTTAATATAGATTGAACATCTAACGGTTTGGAAATGTCGTTTGAAATCAATTCGATAGGTTTTGAGTCGAGCTCATAGAAGGGCTTGGTGAGCTTAGGAGCACCCTAGTTCTACTCCTAAATCACAATTCCCTTATTATTGCCAATTATACGAGTAAACACGTCAAGAAGCATGATTTGAAGCTTCAATACCACAGGACCACCGGAAAAGCCTACACGACGCTTCTAGAAATATTTGTTAGGAAATTTTTAAAAAAATTTCGTGGGTAGTTGAGCATTTTTGCCGAAAAGCTTTTTCCTATTATTATTAGAATATTTGAAATCTCTTTTTGAGAGCTAACAACACTTGAACAAAAATAATATATTTAATGAATACTTAACATGTAATGCATGCATATATATATATTAATATATATATATATGTCTATTTGTGGATGCATACATTTAAATTACCGATTTTTTTATTAATACTCTCAGAAAAAAGGAAAATAACACATCTACTCTCGAGTTTTTTTTTTTTTTAAAATTTGCCCTAACCGTTCTATGGGGGGGCGGTCCACTTTTTTTTTTTAGATTTGAGAGACGATATGAATAAAATTTAACAATAAAAATTCGAATTTTGTTTTTAATATTTGTTAGATTACTTATTTTGATGTATAAATTAGAATTTTTATACTAAAATATGCTAAATTACTTGAAATTATGTTAAATTACGCTAATTAGCATATCTAGAAAGGAACTAGATTTGGAATATTGGTTCTTGTCAAATCAAATTCTCTCAATTTAAAATTGAATATAACTGGAATTCTTTCATATCACACGGACTGTTTCTTGTTTGAACGTATAAAATGAAAGATACTCAATATTAGGATGCTGGTTATTGTCAAATTAAATTCATTAGCCGAATGCGAACACTAAACATCAGATTAGTAATTTTGATACAAGTTCTAACTTTTACCATGCTGCATACAACACTGTCACGAGCCGCAAACGGTCGTGTGTCTACCGATGATAAAAACCTTTTAACTCAATTTTTGAGGCACTAAACGATGTTTTTTTGCAATTCTGACTCCGTCGGCCCCTTAGGGATGATCCCGAGGGCGCCATCCACCCCGTCTCGTCCCAAGCTTTTCGATGGGGTCGTACGCGCAAATCCGAGTTTCCTAGCCAAAGTTATGACCGTTTAAATTTTTTTTTTAAAAACAACAATGATTTCGTGTAAAAACACCGATGATGCACCAATGCTTTATGCACGGCTTGTCGATGTCAGAAGTGCATGATGTTTTATTATAAAAACATCAGCGACGCACTGATATTTTTTTCAGCACTACCCTGCTTAATTGCCAATGCTAAGGCTAACGAAACATCGATGTTTTTGAAATGAAACATTGTTGTTTTTGCATTACATCGATGTTTCTTTGCATTACATTGCAATGTAACGAAACATCGATGTTTTTTTGCATTACATTGCAATGTAACGAAACACCGGTGTTTTTTTTGCATTACATCGATGTTTACACATCAATGAAACACCGGTGTTTTTTTTGCATTACATCGATGTTTTTTCAAAAACATCGATGTTTCATTGCAATGAAAAAAAACACCGGTGCGTTGCTGATGTTTTTGGAATGAAACATCGATGTTTCGTTAGCCTTAGCATTGGCAATTAAGCAGGATAGTGCTGAAAAAATATCGGTGCGTCGCTGATGTTTTTGTAATGAAACATCGATGCACTTCTGCCGTCGATAAGCCATGCAAAAAGCATTGGTGCATCATCGGTGTTTTTGCACGAAAGCATCGTTGTTTTTAAAAAAAATTTAAACGGCCATAACTTTGGCTAGGAAACTCGGATTTGCGCGTATGACCCCAATTCGAAAAGCTTGGGACAAGACGGGGTGGATGGCGCCCTCGGAATCATCCCCAAGGGGCCGACGGAGTCAGAATTGCAAAAAACGTCATTTAGTGCCTCAAAAATTGAGTTAAATTTTTTTATACCGATACACAACGACCCGTTTGCGGCTAGTGACAGTGTTGTATGCAGCATGGTAAAAGTCAGAACTTGTATCAAAATTACTGATATGATGTTTAGTATTCGCATGCGGCTAGTGAATTTAATTTGACAATAACCAACATCCTAGTATTGAGTATCTTTCATTTTGTATGTTCAAACAAGAAACAGCCCATGTGATATGAAAAAATTCCAATTATATTCAATTTTATTAAAATTGAGAGAATTTGATTTGACAAGAACCAATATCTCAAATCTAGTTCATTTCTAGATATGCTAATTAGCGTAATTTAACATAATTTCAAGTAAATTTTGCATATTTTAGTATAAATATGCTAATTATACATCAAAAGAAGTAATCTAACAAATATTAAAAACAAAATTCGAATTTTTATTATTAAATTTCATTCATATCGTCTCTCAAATCTAAAAAAAAACTAGACCGCCCCCTGTGGGGTAGTTTGGTTGGCAAACTGGACCGCCCTCCATGGGGCGGTTAGGGTAGATTTAAAAAAAAAAATCCTAGGGAAGATGTGTTATTTTTCTGTTTTCTGAAGGTATTAATAAAAAAATCGGTTTAAATTATATAGAATTGTTAAATATATTAGAAAATAATAATAATAATAATTCCGGCGTGGATCCAATTTGTTGTCTTCGGATCGAACCGTCGGGATGCTTTTTCTAAGCGACAAAAAGCAAGAGGGGGCCGGCTTGCAGTCGGAGAGCGTACAGAGGAAGAAACTAAACTACGCTGCTCAAGAATCAGCTAAGAGCTCCCATCCCAGTGGCAGTGTGATCTCGATTTCTACGGGAAGACAATGGAGGCTTCGCCTCTTCCCCATCCGGGCCCGGCGATGGGAAACCCTAACATGGACGGAGGAGCCAATCCGGCAATGCCTCCTCCGCCCGGCACGGACATGACCGGAATATGCTTCCGCGACCAGCTCTGGCTCAATACCTACCCCCTCGACCGCAACTTGGTTTTTGATTACTTTGCCTTGTCTCCATTCTATGACTGGTCTTGCAATAACGAGCAGCTTCGGTCTCGCGCCATTCATCCCCTCGATCTCTCCCAACTCTCGTAATTCCCTATCTTCTCTTCTCTGGATATTTAATTATTACCGAGTGCTTACCTCCCTTAAACTTACTGGGTGCAGAAGTGGATACTGGTACCAGCCCTGGTGAATGAATGCAAAGGGTAAAATTATGAGGAGTTTAGTTTCAATTTTACAACATGGAGATCCAGTTTTTAATACGCTGGTGTAATAAATTTTAATGCCTAAAGTTAATTAGACTTTGTAACTTGATAATGCCTAATAAGATGTGTTTTGGGTACTGATCTTTCCAGGAAAATGACTGGGATTGAATACATGTTAAGTGAAGTGATGGAACCTCACCTCTTTGTGATCCGTAAACAAAAGAGAGATGGACCAGAAAAGGTTAATCCGGTGCTGACCTATTATATCCTTGATGGTTCAATTTACCAGGCCCCACAGCTTGGCAGTGTTTTTGCAGCTCGTATTGTGAGTTTTTTTTTATCACTTTTAAGTTGTGTCTGTACCACTTTGTTTTAGAAAAGGACATAATATTCAATTATGTGGATATTGAGAAATTAAGTGATTTGGAATATTATTGACCATCGGTACAATAGTAATCTTGTATCACTGTGATGTAACCAGAGTTATTCAGTTATTCTTGGTTTTCAGTAGCTGGTATTGAGCTACTGTTGTTGATTCCTTATTCAACATATTGGTACTGGTTGGTAAGTACTGATTTTGTAGTTTTCATTAATAGTATTGGATGATAGTAAAATTAAATCTGTTATGTTTTTTTTTTTTTTAATTGCTAACTAATAAAACCTTTTTGCAGGGCAGGGCTCTTTATCACCTTTCAAAGGCTTTTACAATAGCATCTACCAAACTGGAAAGAGTTGGGAATGGTATGTGTTAATGAAGTTAGTTTATTATGGTTCTGACTACTGGTGGCAATTTCTTTTTATTACCAAAGTAAAAAAACTATTTTTGAAGAACATATGTTTTTAGTTTTGAATTGAGATTAATGTCATACTTATGGCATTGCAGCGGATGCTGACAATGAATCAGTGAGTTCTGAGCCCAAGCCTCAAAAGGAGACAATTGATATAAAGGAACTGAAAAGAGTGGATCACATCCTTGGTGCCCTTGGTCGAAAGGTAGAACTGCATTTTTTTCACATTTACTATAGTACTAGTGCCCCTTCGTGGATTTTTTTTTTTTGGGGGGGTGCTTACCAAATATTGGGAACCATGTTATTTAAATAATTGAAATGCAAAAGGAAAACTGAATTCGAGTTAATATAAAGGGAATTCTGACTATAGGTAGTTGCCATTTACCAAGTTAGAAAATTTGATTTGTGATTCAGGGGACCATTTTATGGAAGGATTTTTTAGGGACTTGACTCGATTATGTAGGGAGTCTATATACTATAATATCTTGAATGTTTGAATAGATTGAAGGTCAAACAGATCTGTTGAATTTTCTAATCTTCTTAAAGAACATATTTGTAGTATGAAACTACGAGACTCTTAACTATTTTGTTTTTTACTGGCAATCATGTGTTTATTGGACACATTATATCCATATCGGATACCAAACTATCAAAATTTTGGTTAAATGATTATGTGATCTTGCAGCTACCTCCGGCACCTCCACCTCCAGCATTTCCAGAAGGATACGTCCCACTGACAGCAGCGTCAGAGGCAGATAAAGCACCAGAGGACCAGCGGCCGTCTGATGCACAGCCTCCATCTATTGATCCTATCATTGACCAAGGCCCTGCCAAAAGGCTCAGGACCCAATAGCGAGACCATTTAGAGTGAATCTGGCGGCTAATGGTATAGGCTACAGTGACTAATTCCTAAGAAAACCTGGAATTCAAGACAAGGACTGGTTTCTTGTCTCACTTCCCTTTGTGGGGAAGGAAAATGATTGGTTAAATCTGTATGTAAGTTTTTAGCATTGTAGGTCGTCTTTTCCTTTCACTCGTGACCTTTTCTAGTTGACTAGGTGGCTTTGTAATGTAAATCTAGTTTACATCTTTTTTATTTTTAAGAAGAGTGATAGTTATCATCTTTTTATTTTTTTCGGAAAATATGTATACTCGAATATAGAAGTATTTACACCTTATATTATTAGGACGAAAAGGTATGCTCTCCAACTTTTTTATGATCATTAAGAAAAGAAAAAAAATGATGAATATTTTGCATACCGGATAGAAATATTTGTGAATAAAGATATAAACAATTTGCATGTGAAGTATAAATATTTTAAAACAGAAACAGACACAAAAATATTTTTTCTTTCAGGATATACACAAGGAATGCATAATATATGGTACAAAAAAAATTTGGGATAGTAACGCAATTCATTACATTAATGTTTAGACAGACAGAATCGGCGTGAGAGTAGCCGTTTCAACCGTGTAGTCCGAAGCTGTTCCAGCTCACTGCTAACAATGACAGACATCCTTGGGTTGGAATCTGGAAACGCAATCTTATCCTTTCAGAATTCAGATCATCAGATGGGCTGATGGCGGTTTGTTTCCATCCCTGGTTAGTGGTTTCCCTCCCTGCAATCTTATGCATGTCAGTTTGAAGTTTGAAGTTTGAACTTGCTCTGCCAGCAAAGCACCAACTGGAACTGGTCAAAGAAGAAGGCACACTCCCACTTGAATCCTTGATACATGTCCCATTGTCCCTGCTGCCACCTGAGCCTGAGGTAACAATATTATCTATCTATCTATCTATCTATTCGCCTTTTCGAGTTCAGCAGAGGTAGCTAAGAACATTTAATGTGATTAAATAAATAAATAATAATTTTCAGATTGGCCATATATTATTTGAGTGGTTCCGTTCCAGCTGTATGATAGATATAACAGCCAGTAGCTTGCTCATTGCAAGTTTCGGAAGTAATTCTTATATAATTTTAATTCCTTTTCAGTTATTTTGAATACATCATGTATCGATTATAAATTATGAATTTGTTGAGATATCATTAGACAATAACTTAAAAGGGATGGCTCTTTTTATAAATTTTATAGATAATATTAATTTGAGCAATGCTCCACTATATCATTTTTTTTTTTTTTTTTGAGAAAATTTAATAATTGGAGTTTAATTATCCGATCAAATTACAATAAGGAGCGTATATCATGCACATCGTATATTGGTCCATATATACTATAGATTAATATTTTTATTTTTAAAATTCAAACAATCGATTTGAACCATTTTTAATCATATAAATACACACTTGTAGAACAAATTTACATTTTTATGTTTTTACTAATTTTTAAATAGGTAAAAAAATACTTAATCTAAAGATTCTCGACCATTTCAAAAGTAGTGATTTTTTATCTATTTAAAAAAATAGTAAAACAATTTTATAAAAAATATAAATTTGGTCTGGGAGTATATTCTCATACAGAGATCATGCTCAATAGTTCACATCGAGATTGTTTGTATTTTTTTTTTGTTTGGCGAAATTGCCCGTAGGCTTCGATTGTTTGTATTTTGGAAACGGAGATATTGAGTAGAAAATACATTTATAAATTTATATAAAGGTGAGACGATTTAAATACAAGTGGAGGATTTAATTTGAGTTCTATTGAGATTGATACTCCTAAAATGATCCACGGTGAGTGCCGCAAAAGATCCTCCAGTGAGAGGCGGGGTGCACCGTGCATCATGCGTCTGCCGAAATTTTTATTAATCGAAAAAAAATAAAAAAAATATCACAAAACGGCAGAATTTTTGTCAGAATTTTAAATCTAGGTAGGCCGGGAATATTCTTACCGTCCCATGGGACGGGATGAACCTTCCCGTCCAGATTAACAATTTCACTAAGCACCCCAGTCCGCTAATCTCAAATCAGAAACGGTAAGAACCGTACCTCCAAAAAATAAAAAATATATCGGACGGTAGGATCCATCCCGTCCAAGGTGCAAAAAAAAATAAAAAATAAAAAGTCAGGGACGGGTTGGATCGTCCCGTCCGTGGCCCTATTTAACTTTCTACTTTGTCTTGCTTGAACTCGGCATTTGGTAAGCCACATAGAGGGGAGAACGTGGTGCATGGTGCGCCTAGCGTATGCTACTTAAGGGGTCGAAGCGCTCAGCGCAGTGGATTTAATTTGAACTCTTGCATTTGAATGAGTCCGGTGCATCATAAACCAAACACTGACTGTTCGATTTATATGTTCTTGTTTGGTAAGCCAGGTTTACCCATCTTGTGGGAAAATGTGCCATCGAGACTGACTTGACTTGTGGGAATTAGAAAATGATTTAAGAGTTGTTGTAAGGCAGTCAGCGTGAGAACATATGAACCGAGATGGGTAAACCTCGCTTACCAAACAAGAACATATGAACCGAACCGTCAGTGTTTCGGTTTATGATGAACCGGACTCATTCAAATGTAAGAGTTCAAATTAAATATGCTGCGCTGAGTGTTTTTTTTTTTCTGGGACGGGACGATCCAACCCGTCCCGGCCTTTTTTTTTTTTTGGTCTCGGACGGGACGATTCAATCCGTCCCTGGCTTTTTTTTTTTTTTTTGTCTCGGACAGGACGATTCAATCCGTTTCTGATTTACGATTAGCGTTAGCGAATTCTTAAGCAGGACGGGGAGATCCATCCCGTCCCATGGGACGGTTCGATTCAACCCGGCCTACCTAGATTTAAAATTCTCCCAATAGTTCTGCCCTTTTTCAATATTTTTTTTATTTTTTTTCGATTAATAAAAATTTCGGATGCGTCTGTTGATTGTTACAAAGTCTGTGCTACTTGCCTACTTGCCGTGCTCCGAGATTTTTATATATAAGAAAATAAATAAATAAAATATTAAAAATAAGAAACTGTTCAACAGAATTTCAAAAATAAGAAGGTCGTCATGCGGCACGGCGTCCCTCAGAGACGCCATCCCAGACTACGGCCCGCGGAAAAAACGTAAAAAACGTAAAAATCGTAAAAAAAAAAAAGGGACGCCATCCCAGATAATGGCTCTAAAAAAAAAAAAAATCAATTTTTTTTTCTGCTGTGTTAAGTCAGAAATCCAATAATTTTGATCAGATTCAAAATTCATTTTAGAGAAAACGGCTACATGAATTTTTGTGTTCTTTATATCAAAATAAAGGTATGAAAGTCTAGTTTCCAGATAATATAATTTCTCTATACAAAAATATTACAGATTGGTACAGTTTTAGCAATTAATTTCTCCATTAATCGCTAAAACTGTACCAATCTGTAATATTTTTGTATAGAGAAATTATATTATCTGAAAACTAGACTTTCATACCTTTATTTTGATATAAAGAACACAAAAATCCATGTAGCCATTTTCTCTAAAATGAATTTTGAATCTGATCAAAATTATTGGATTTCTGACTTAACATAGCTGAAAAAAAAATTAATTTTTTTTGTTTTTACAATTTTTACGTTTTTTCCGCGGGCCGTAGTCTGAGATGGCGTCTCTCAGGGACGCCATGCTGCATGGCGGCCTTCTTATTTTTAAAATTCTGGTGAACAGTTTCTTATTTTTAATATTTTATTTATTTATTTTCTTATATCTAAAAATCTCGGTGCCGTGCTCCCCCCTCTGGCCTCTCAGAAAATTTATCCAACGGTAAACGGACAGGCTACTTGTTTAAGTTGAACAAGTTACAAACAAGCTCATCTCCAGTTAATCTCCATTTCTCCTTTCCACCTTATTCTATTCTAAATTTCTAATGGCGACAGGAAATCTTGGCTGCGTAGTGGTAGCAGTAGATGGCAGTGAAGAGAGCATGAAGGCCCTCCAGTGGGCCCTCCACAACCTCCGTCTCCGCCCCGGCGCCGCCGCCTCTGAGGAAGGCGGAGAGGTAGTTGAACCGGGTGTTCTCGTCGTTCTCCATGTACAATCACCGCCTTCCATCGCTGCTGGGCTCAACCCCGGCCCCATCCCCTTTGGTGGCCCAAGTAAGAATCATGCAATTGTCAATCATTCAATAATCAGCTTAATTCTTTTTTTGATTTGATTTCCTTTTTGCATCCTTTTTTGTGCCGGGATTTAAGGTGAAGTAGATGTACCGGCGTTTTACGCCGCAATTGAGGCGCACCAGAGGCGGATTACACAGGCAATCATGGATCATGCTCTAAAGATTTGTGAGGGCAAAGGGGTAACGAAAAATTGATCAAATTCTAGCTTGGTTTAGAGTTTATCTTCAATTGTGAAACATTTGTGTTTGATCTAGTGTTGTTGATTTACTTTAAATTGAAGGTAAATGTGAAGACTGAGGTGATCATTGGTGATCCAAAGGAGAAAATTTGTGAGGCTGCTGCTAATTTGAAGGCTCATCTCCTTGTCATGGGATGCCGCGCTGTTGGGCCAATTAAGAGGTTTGTTGAGGATAAAAAATCAATTATTACTTTATTAGAGATGGATTACATTGATAGTAGAGATAAATTAAAGAATTAATTGAAATGGCCTGCTACTTCAAAACGAAAAATGATAATAATAAGAATAATAGAAAAGAAAGAAATATGATGGAATTGAAATATAAATTGTTGCAGGGTGTTCCTTGGGAGCGTGAGCAATTACTGCGTCAACCATGTTTGCTGTCCAGTAGTTGTGATCAAAGATGCCTAATTTCTCTTCTTCTTGTACGATATCGTTTTATCTCCAGGTCAAGTTTGTTGCTATCCTAATTTTTTTAGAAATTTCCTTTTGTGATGGCTGGTTGCACTGCCTCTGGGCATGTATTTATTTATTTATTTGATGATGTTCAGCTTGCATAGGTTCAGGGCTTTATGTACAGAAAAATCACTGGTATTGGTTCTGTTTCTTGAATAAAATTTTCAATTGCCATTACATTCTAAGATTATTGTTTTCTTTCTTTTATGCCCCTTATTGACAATTGTGAAATTTTCTGGAAAGGTGTTGACTAGCTAATTTGACTACTAGGTCCAAAAGAAACACGAGGATAAACAGTCATAAAAAAAAAATCCTGGAATTAACATTGGAAAGGGACAAAAAACTAAAAAAAAAAAAAAAAAGCAAAGAAGAATAAAAAAAACACCCACATCAGGAATTTTTACATCCACATCGTAAATTTTACAATGCTTCAGAATACTTGCATACCCTTTCCAGGTGCATTCTTTGAAGAGAATTGCCCCCCAGATTTTACACCGTTTCAGAGTAAGGACATCACAAATGTTACATTGTTTCAGAACTTGGTATTATACGAGAAATTGTCCCCAAAACAATCTTCTGACGATCGATCGTACATGCCGAAATCAAAGTGCATTAATTAATTCCCTCTCCTCTTTTAACCCCACCATTGATGAACTGCCACTCCTTCATCCCTAAGCCTGCCGTAAAGGGCTAAGCACTCCCAGTAAGCCCTCTTGCTCTTTTTCCCCTTGAACCATTGATTCTTGCATTCTAAAAACAACTCATCAACCAGCGCAATCGCTTTTCCTTGCAGCATTTCCTCCACTGCCCCCGCCTCAGCCTTCATTACTATGTAATCTTCTTTCTTCACATTTGTCCTTAGCCAGTCTGACATCCCTTGTGCATCCGCATCCGCCTCTCTCGTCTCAGACCCTGCGACATCCAATCTTACCATCTCAAAGTCCAATTTACCTTTAGGATAATTCTTCTTGAACCAACTTTCGCTGTCGACTCTTTTCGATGGGCCGATGTCGATGAAAACTCTCCTCGGGTAGTTGTCTGGAGAATCACCGATCAAATTCGGGAGGAACCTGATCCTTTTAGGGTTTTTCATTTTGCGTGATTTAATCGGTGGCTCCAAGAGCACGTCCTCAAGTTCATCTAGAGTTTTCTTGTTCACATCTGGCACGGCAAGCAATCGCCTGCTTGTAGCTCTTCCAGTGGCACTTTGTCCAATCTTCTTGACCGCAATGGCGGTCGAGTCAAACTTTTTCATGAAAACCATTTTATAGTTTTCTGGAAGTTTAATCGGATCTGAGCTCAGTTGGGTCACAACAATTCCTCCGATGCGGAGAATTCTATCTATGAACCCAAATGAATCTTCGCCAAAACCATCAGCTGCCATGATGAAATCAACTGAATGATCGGGAACAATCGTCTCCCATTTGCAAGAGAGAGGGATGAGATTGTTCTTCTTCAAGAGAGAGAGTAGCAACAAAGAGTTACCGAGAAAGACGGCACAGTCATCAGAGTTGAAAAGACCATCGTGCCTCAGATCAGTTAGGAGCATTTGCAGCTCAAGGGAGTTGTCAACTCCTGACCATGAGAATATCATGGAGTGAAGCAAAGGGAAAGAGAGAAGGACCATGGTGATCAAAGCGGATCGAGCGATGAGACGAACAATTCGCTCAGCAGAGAAAATCATTACTTGGTTCTCACCGACTTTTGTCGCGACAGTGGTTGATGAGCACTTCATTACTTAATTGCTATGAAGAGAAGCAGCAGTTGTTTACTATCTAGTGGAAGCAGAAAAGATAGAGAGGGGGGAAAACGGGGTCAAGGAGATCGATTAGCGGGTGCAAAAGCGGGCAGCGGTATGGTTTCCACCCACAAGAGCAACACGATTGCTTTTTGATCTAACCAAGATGAGTAACAACTGTTTTACGCGTTCAGATTCCATAATTGGTTGCACTGTCTCTCTCTCTCAGAATTATTTATGATGATTTTTTCATTCCTCGGTCTCCACCGGCCTGGTGGGAGGCAGAGTGCCGGGATGTTTTTCAGGAGGAGAGACGTGCTATTGGAAGACTTATTGATATGAAACAACTGATGGGATGAAATGGGGTTAAAACCGGATGTATATATGGAAAACAGTAGCGGAGACAGATTGTTCAGAGAAACTCACTAATTTGCTAATTTGGGATGCCAAATCATTTCCAGGTAGTATGGATAGAAACACGGTTCCTCCAAATTTGCCATGCTTTTACAGAGTATATTTGGCGAAACCGTTGTTTCAATTAGCTTGATTGTTATCTCAATTAAGGATGTGTGGCGAAACCATTGTTTTTGTCTGTGATGCTCCATATTCTGTAAATAGCTACACAGCTGCTACAGGAAAAGTGGGAGCAGAAATTTGAATTTCTTGGGGGGGTTCTGTAGATTTGCTAAATTTAGAAGAAATTGAAGTTAATAATTTCAGGGCATTGCTTGTTTTTTGTTAGGAGGCTAAGCGCCTTGGTACTCAAATTTAAATTTTATGTTACAGTTGTATGTTTTCTGGTATAGGTTTGGTTTCAGACCGCCTGCTGTTCAGTAATTAATAAATATAGGCTGGCCGCTGGCGCAACTTAGAATGATATAGCAAAGGCGAATGAAGCCTTTCAGTATGTTTTTTTCTCTGCATATTTTTTTTCTATTATCTCAAAAAGAATTTACATATATAACCCTTCTGGATTGTTGACCTAGATTTCATGGAGTTATATGGATGAAAATGAAGGAGATTACTAAGTTTCTTAAGAGGATTAGACAATTCGTATATATTGTATGTCTAACGACAAACAAAGTACATGATGCACTGATGCATTGTTGTACGCTTGCACAAGCCGTTTAACATTTAAAACATGAAATCATCAAATCTATGTTTATGCTGAGTCAAATATAAATCTATAAAGATCTAATTGTTGCCAAATTTATAGTTGTTAAGTAATTAAGTACTCAAAACGTCATAAATATGTCATACGCTTGTTGTTATGTGTGCCCATCATCTTGGCATCTATTAACAACATATTTGTTTTTGAGGCTGTTATGGTTAATAGGTACAAGTTGTCATGTTGAAGTAAGGAGCCGATTTAAAAAATGGTAGCCTCAATTAAAGAGGAAGTGGTTTCTGTATTTAGTATGTATGGCACATTTAAAATTTTATTTGTGTTATTTTTATTATTTAAACAATAGGTTTTGTTATAAATAGATCATTTGACTCTTATGTATATTCTTTTCAAGACTTTGTATTGGTGAGCGGCTCCAATTTTTCACAATTTTTTTGACAATATATTGCTACATTGGCTTTTTAGTTACCTCACTGTTTACCCTTGTTGTATTTTCTAAGCGTTAATATTACAGATTTGTTCGCGTACATTATCTTTTAGAGAAGAAAATTATGACAGTGATTTTAATCATTCCACAAGGACCATAACCTAGGTAATATTGAAAATTTGAGTATAATTTAGTTGCATCTTTTGTGGTAACATTCTTTATAATTTAGATTGAGAAAGACAATGTTTCCGATTTAGTTATGCTTGTATTACAAATAATAGTTTTCTCAACAAAAAAAAAAATGTCTCTTTACGTATCCATCAGATAAAAAAAATAATGACCGTCCATTAGTCTTTTAATGTAATGGAGACTCATCTGTAATTTAAAAAAATCCCTTTTTCTAATTTTATAATTAATAAGCAAATATAAATCATGTCACTTTTAAGGATAGAACCCGTATTGTCTCGCTTTATTTCCTAAATAAATATATTTAAACAAAAATAATATTTAATTTCTGTAAAAGTTACTAATGACATTGTTAAAAGTGGCCAACCATCTACAGATTGCATGTTGTATTCCAAAATATTGGTACAGACAATGCCATTAATTTATTATCACCATCTACAACTTGCTATGGACTACCACAAATCTCGCTCAAGGTTCACTTGTAATTTTCTTAATATTTTTCTGGATTTTAGCACGAATTTCGTTTTTATTTTCGCCTCTCAACGCTCTCTTCGTACTGTTTTTCTCCCATTTTGGAATCATCATTTGTTTCTCAAAAAAAAAAAAAAAAAGAAGAAGAAAATCATCATTTTTATGTTATAGCCTCTAGTTAATATAATTCTTACTAGTTACCAGTTTTGAAGATATAATCATGAGACAACCTATATAGGTATTGTCTCACTTACGTAGTTTCAATAGTAGTTCTTCGAAATTAACAGCGGCATTGTTACATTTTGGCAAATTAGGTTGGACTATGGTCTTTTTTTTTTATAATAGTGGAAATAATCAAGGACGTAGTCAGAATTTTTATCAAGAATAGACAAAAAATATTACTAGTACAACTAGCGAATTACAGAGTGTCGTGAATTAATTAATTCAGACTGTCGGCTGTTCAGGAGTAGGCAAAAAAAATTCTAAGAATAAACAACAGTTTAATTATACATAAATCTATACTCGGTTTTCAAAATACAAGAGTAGACACTACCTACCTCTGATTCGATGTGGCTCTGCCACAAAAAATAATTACACCGTTTTTTATTGAAATCAGGATAAAACTGAGCAAAATATATCTAAAACAAATACCTAAACTCAGGAAGAGTACGTTACATCCTACAGTTGTTTAAAACTAAAAGATTACCCCTACATTAGTCATTAGCTACATCCAGCTATTAACCCAAAAGTACGACACCTAAATATATACCCATAAGAACAACAATAACAAGTACCAAAAGTAAGCCAAAACATTACAACTACACAAAACAAGATAATTAAAACTCAGCATCACTAGAATCTCCTTCAAATATTGAACTGGGTAGTGCTCCCGTCCCCTAACTGGCCCATGATATCCCCCATGAAAATTTTCATGAAATCATCTTCCTTTGCCATAGCCATCAGTAGACGGAAGTATTAAAGTTAATTTAAAAAAAAAAAAAAAAAGTTATCACAGATTTGCACCAAAAAGAAGCTAACGATATACTACTATTTCCTAATAAAAAAAGTTTAGGAGATTTGGGACTAACCCCTTTAAAACAACTCCACTAATTAATTCTACTAACAACTTGTCTTTCAAATTTCAATGGTATAGTTGAATCAATGTACCAAAAATAAATAATAATATAACATGTATATGTAAAGCCATTAAAAGATGATATTCATCTCCAAGTATGTGAAATATATGGGCATACAACAAAATCAAAAAGATGATCGGTGGATATGATTATGTTAATCCACAAAAAGGGCAACCAGGGCACCATCTTTTAGCTAAATTAAGTCTAGCAAGTATTTTATATTTCCTAATTAATCATAAGAAGATTTTAATTTTGAGAGGATTTTAGATTGTCATAATTGAAAATAGATAGGAATAGTGATACTTGAGAGTACATTTTTCATGCCACCTGTCTAACCTGAGAAAAATATTTAGTACAATACAATTTCTTTATTTAATCCTAAGTTAATCATCTCATTGTCTTTCAAAATAGCTTTCTAAAAAGAAGAGAAACTATTTGCTCAACTATTATTACCATACTTTAGGTTCTACAAATCTAATCCACATATAGCGAAATGCTTCGTCGATCTTAATTTGATAATCGTCTCCGCCAGTTCAGTTGGTCAAGATCTTATAATGGGCCACATTACATTGGGCTGGGCCGATCGACTCGATCCAGCGTATATGCTGTCTATGATGCCACCCGAATGGCGAATATTTTGTCTGTTATTATTATCTCATAACAGGCCCATGCTTTTCAAATTCTTCCCGTCCAATTATATCGAAAGGTCTGGATTTAGTAGCATAAATCTGTGATCTTTAGTGAATAACAGAAGAAGCTGACCCTCCCAAACGGCGGCAGTAAGAAAAGCAGAAACGAGAAGGGCTAAAATTTCTATTCTCGCGGCGTGTTGTTGGATTGCGATCGGAAGCGCAGAGGAGAGAGAACAAAATGGGAGTGGTGAAGCAAATCCTGAGAGCTGGTGCCGGACCTAAACCCGTTAAGGGTCAAAATGTCACTGTTCATTGCACCGGCTATGGTACTTTTCTCTCTCTTTTGTCTATGTTTAGTGTTGGTTTCTTTTCTTTTTTCCTTTCCCTTTCCCTTTAAGCACCTTTTAAGGTTTATATGTTGCATTTAAAGTACTAGTTTCAGATCAGATAGTTAACATTTTGTTAGCTGACGGGTAGAAAGATATGAGACTTTTGATTGAAATAAAAAAAAATTATAATATGATTCTCGACTTGAGGAAGTTAGCAATTGATCTAACAGAAGTAATTAATTTCTCTGAAATGTTACTCTCATAAGAGTTCTCACAAAAGCCCCTGAATTGTAGAATCAGAATCCCAGGTATTAGATTTGATATTGAACGTCTGATATGTATACTTTTTCATTTGCAATTACATTGCCCCAATAAGAGCACTACAAACTAGTTTGCAATTTTTGAAGTTTCACTCTCAGTTGCTTTCATTTGTTGCTTGGCAAGTACTTGATTTAGGAGATTTCCTCTTAAGTTTGGCATTTCAAGGCAATTTTGTTTTTATTTGAGCTTGATTGTAATAGAACAAATAAACAAATCAATCTTTTTATTTGATAGCTTAAGCCGCCATCTATTTGTTTAAGATTTCTGCAATTACTCTACTATGCGATGCGTGTTATTTTGCTGGCGTGCATCTTACAGCTTGTTGATATTGCTAACTCTTTTTTTTTATTCATGTTGTTTTGTAGGGAAGGATGGTGATCTCTCAAAGAAGTTTTGGAGGTGGATATACTGATTTGTTTAACTTATAGGTTTTGTTTAGACTAAATTGTGATGTTATTTACATAGTAGTTGCTTATAAAATTCTTTGCATCATTGTTTTTCAGCACCAAGGACCCAGGACAGGAGCCGTTCAGCTTCAAAATCGGAATGGGTTCAGTCATAAAAGGTGAATAATATTACCTTATATATATTTTCTTGAATCTCTAGAGTTGTGTTGCTTCATGCTCATGCAGTCATGCTGTGAAAGTGTAATGTATTATTTCATTAGGTGCTCGTGATAAGATTTGCTGTTTTTGTTTTGTTTTTCAATTCAATGTTGTGGGGAATTGAAAGAGAATATTGTTAGAAATTTCTACATATGATGCCATCTATTTGTATTAAAAAAATTTAAGCTAGTTTATTGAGTGGTGGATGCCTAAAAAACCTTTTTTTTATCTCAAGGCGCATATTTGCTACCTTATGTCAAACTCACCAGAACTGCATACAGCGTTTAGAAATTTTAACTGCGTGCCTTGTGTCGAATATATGAATCATACAAATTAACTTTCTTTGTGTTTGTCATTCATATACTATCATCGAATAGTATTGAGTGCTTTGATTTTGATTGTCTAATATTCTACTTACTGACTAATATAATCTTTAATTTTAAAGGATGGGATGAGGGGGTGTTGGACATGCAAATCGGTGAAGTTGCTCGTCTTGAGGTACTCCTAATTAGATTTTTTCAGTTTTCTATTTGTATATTTTTGGTGTGAAGTTCCTAAATATAAACCTTCTTGTACCTGAGGTGGATACTTCATTCAGTATGATTAATCTTATTAGCATTTAATGATGAATTAAGTGGGCATATAACCTAACTACTGAGAACATTTGGTGTAATTTTTTTTCCTGATTTGCACATTCCTACCTACTTGTGTACCATTAATCTTGGTATGTTGCTCTGCTATATTGCTCATATTTTGGAATGAAAAATGAAAAGATATAGATTAGTTGGTCTTGTATTTTCAACCAACAATGTAAATACCTAATATTCTTCTCAAATTTATGTATTCGTAATCTTATATTTTTCTTTCAATGAGAATAACATATTGTATTTGGATACTTGTTTATTGCAGTGCACTCCAGATTATGCTTATGGAGCTAATGGATTTCCTGCTTGGGGTATTATGCGCAACTCGCCTCTCATATTTGAAATTGAAGTTCTGCGTGCTCAGTAATGTGATGTTTTTTTTTTACTTTCAATGCTGAAGGAAGAATTTCAGTTATTAGTAATGGAGTATATTGAAGAAATTTAAATAAATTATTAATACTTATTTAAATCATGCTTGATTTGCTGTTCCAATATCTCATTGTGTTTCATTTTCTAATGTTCTACTTCCATGGCAGCGAGAAGAGGTGAAAGTTTAGCATTAATTTCGAAGAAATATTCAGGCCTTGACAAAAGTCGAAATGTCCAGTTTAAAATTAAATTGATGTGTTTGTTTTTTGGGCTCTTGATCGGTACTGATTACTGAATGCCGTGCGCTCGTAGTTGTCATAAAATTGTCGCCAAAAGTACCAATTCGGGTTTTTTGGGAGTTAAGATTACAAAACGTTTCGAATTTAAATAAGATAAGATTACTCTATATTTTATTTTGAATTCACATTCAATTCATTAAAATGAATTTTATTTTTCTTATTTATTAGAAAATAAAAGGATATAAAATAAAAAGAAACCCATTAAAGAAATAAAATTGATTAAAAAGATCTAATTAAGAATTGATTATAGCCTTTCCTCGAATATTTTTTTATGTATTTGAAACTCGAATTTTCCTCTTTTTTAGTTTATCCCAATTCCTGTATGATTCAAGAAAATCTGCTTGCTTAATTTGAGAATATCCCATACTGGTGGCAAAACCTGACAGGAAGTTTGTAAAATAGTTAATTCTTAAGTTAAGATTAAAAAAAATTCGAAAAAAAAAATTATATTTCATTTTTAGATAAGAAAACAAGGATTTTTTTTATCATAAGAAAAGGTAATATATTCTCGTAAAGATCTTGGAGATTTTATAATGCTTACTGTCAAACTTTTTGTTTACACGGGAGTTGTATATATATATTTTTTAAGGTTATTATATTCTTAATTTTTTTTTTTATTATAATAACATTACCTATTATATACCCGCTATTGTTTCGTTATCCAACAATCATAACGGATAAGGGTAGGGTACGAGTAAGGTAATTCGTAGTGGGTAAGGGTAGAATACGAGTAAGGCCAATTTGTAATGGATACATGTATTAAAATGCTTTCACCCGACTCTTACGGGTATTGTACCTGTTGATACCCCTATATTTTTAGTTTCCTTTTTTTTATTTTCGAATTTTTATCTAATGATCCAGGCGTACTAAAGGAAAGATTTTTTTTTTTTTTGATACACTTAGTAGTTAGTAGTAGTAATTAAGGAAAGATATTGACTACTTATAGTTCTGAGAATAATTATCTTAATTAATGTTATGCAATTATAAAATTACTTGCACAAATTTTATTAATAAAATGATTTCGGGGAACCCAGCTCTATTGATCCAACCTAGACCTGATCCGAATCCGATCTAATTATTTTAAAAGTCAACTGACCAAATATCAGACCCGAACCAAGATCCGAATATTATTCAAAATTGGACAATCCGAAAGTCAGACCCGAACCAACTTGACCTTTGAGCCGACAATTATAGAGTGTGAAATGGATCCACCTGATTCGAACAAGATCCTTTTTTACTGAACTTTTATGGCTTTATATCTCTGTATCTGTATGTGACTGTTTAGGATGGATGAATAATTAAATATTGTCTTTTGTGGTTTAGGGTATCTTGATGATGTGAGAAGTTCACTAGTTTCTTTAATGAAACGGGCTTTGAGCATTTTTATAAAAAAAATCCAACATGATCCGACCCGGCCCGGCCCGCCAGATCTTACCTAATTCAAAATTTTTAGAAATAATTGACCAATTCTCGATGACGAGACTCACCTTAAACGGGGACATAATTCAAAATTCAATTCGACATGTGGCCCGCTTGACGGTTCTCGAAAGCCGAACTGATCCGATCCGAATTGAAACTGATTCACATTCACAGAGGATCCAGGAGAAAGATATACGCATGATTTCAATTATTGTGCCTGTTATATTGAACTTGCAACCTTGCATAGTTGCATGGTTGTTGATTACTTCACATTTTAAATTTAAGGAGTGTCGACCAAATATGGTGTTGCGACTTGCGAGCAACCCACCTACCTAACTGTATAATAAATTAATAATGCATCAGCTGTTTAATGCTGTAACTCGGAACAGAACAATACCCTATATATATAATCCGAAAACAGGATACTAAGTGTCACTGAGTTCCATTAATTTAATAAACAAAAAGAGAGCTTATTTGTTTTTATTTGTTGAGCTGTATAAGGACTGTTCTTTTCCCTACGGAGTACGGACCCTATCCAATCAGCTATGTGAATGTTGCTGAAGGGCGTGCTTCAAAAAGAGGTACGTATGAGAAAGGGAGGAGAGTAGAGACAAACTGAGTTCTGATCAGATCTGATCGGGATCGTTTATTTGTTGTAAAACGGTAAATTTTGGAGATGAGCGGGTGAGAGAAAAGGAGACAGGAGGTGAGTTCTGTATAAAACTCAAGTAAAATTTTAACGACTTTATTATCTCTGATTAAAAATATAGAGGAGGTGACATCGCTGTCTATTCTCTTTCCCTTCTGTCTCCTTCCTTTTCTTTAATGAGTTATTTTTGAAACACACTTAAATATTAGTTTAGTTTAAATTATGTTATTCTAAAAGTAAAAACATCAAATTCATCCATACTTCATCTATTTAGCAAAAATATAATCTTAGTAGAAAGCAAAAATGAATTATTTATGCTTGGCACTTCATTCTCAGAGAGTCGGGGCGTCGAATGGGCATGAAATCAAATTTGATATGATGTCCAATTGAACCTGTTCAATTCACGTGCACTTCATCCCATGAATTTTGACGTAGATCAAACAACTCCGATCAGACATCGAACTGAATTCAGTCTGATGCCCATCGAACACCCCGTTTCCCTTTCTCAAAACCCCTCCCCCTTTTCTCAAAAGCCCCTCGTCTATCTCCCTTTCTAACATAGTTTAATTAAAAGGCTAATTATTTATAAAAACATAGTGTTCAATTTTTTGAAAAGATAAATTAGAGCGCTTTGGAAGAATAAATAATATTTTGATTCTTAAAAGGATAAATATATAATTAAAAAATTTGGAAAGGTATATAAGAAATTTTGCCTTGTAATATTACAATGCAATGCCAGTAAGTATACATGCTGCTCATTACTGCAGCATGATAGTGCAGCATTAGCTGTTGACATTTGTAATTTAGGCTAACTAAATTAATCTATAATTGCAGATGATGGAATTAATTGGTCCCTTTTCAGACAGCAGATCAAAACGCGTTAATTAATTGGTCATCGATTTAATTAAAAGCCCTTTGTAGTTTGTACACTACACAGAAAGGTCGCTCCGCTCGTCTCAGCGTAAGAAGTCAATTCTGCGCCGATGCATCGAGGGACCAGCAAGTTGTCAGATCAGAATATCAGATGCATTGATTCTAATAAAAGTCCCAAGTATTAAATTTTCATTTTTAATTAACAATTGACTGGCTCTTTCTTAGTAAATTCACCATTACAAATTAAATACAACAATCTAAATATTGGATATCCTATCGAATCAAATTCCATCCGTTAATTATTTTTTCTAGCACAAATACTAAAATTAAAATAAAATAAAATATTACTTCCGTATAAAAATTAGAGACGGCCGGACGATTAAATATTACTTCCGTAGGAAGACTGGAAGAGAAAATGAGAAAACGGTGGAATTTCTTCTGGAACAGATGAGACAACAAGTATTTTCCGTTTTCGTCACTCAATCATTCATTCGCCTATTCGTTTCTAGGTTTGGGGCGTTGTTTTTTAGTTATTGTTGTTGGTATCACTAAAAGTTTTACTTTTCATACAAAATTTGGTAAAATACGATTATATATAAGTATGATTACGTAATTGCGGCTTATATATAATTCTTTCCAGAATCAGGTGTAAAATTGGGATACTACAAGATCGGAAGATAAAAAAAACGAGGCAAATAAATTGACAAGTGACGAAGCTAATAATAGAGGCACAACCTGAAAATTAAGACTGAGAGGCTCAACTATTGGTAGAACCTGAAAATTAAGATTAAGAGACTGAATAAATAAGTGCTATATAATTTTATTTAACGAAAGCGAATATGGGTAGTATTTTTTGTGAAAATTATGATTTCTAAAGAACACAAATAATAGGGTGCAGTCTGCTGATATAACCTTCGCCCATTGGGGCCTTGGTGGCCTGAAAAAGACTTTTCTGGAATAATTTGGTTCGCTGAACCAAAATGAACGGTCCATTACCATTACCATTTGTGATCGTTCCGATTGTCTCTTCCTATCAATTTAATATTATTTTTAATGAAATTTCTCAGGTTGGGAAAGTCTCATTTTATTATTTTAATTAAACACGAAAGAACACTTGTCATTTGGATGGCGGAGAATAGTACTTAAATCCTAAATTAAGATGGATTTTAAAAGAAATATTAGTGAATTAGTCTTACGAAAAATATTGTCAATCTAAATTTGGTAAGATTGTTGGATAATTACGTCTAATAAATATTAACTTAATTTGTCCTCAATCAATCTCCAGGAATTTTGATGATTTATTAGATTGTTGCACTTGCAATTAGGGCTTCAAGGGGAGAACAAATCTTAAAAAACTTAATTTATCTTAATTTTGAGGCAACAGGAAAAAAAAGGGTGTGTGTATATATCTTTGACGAGATGACAAGATTCATTGATGGTCTAAAGGTGTGGGCATATATCTTTGTCAATTATTAATGCGAAATGTAAAAATCTCTGAATGAGGAGGAGGAGGAGACAAGTTGACAATTTGCTGGACATCATTTATCAAAAAATTAAATGTATATTTAATTAGATTGGTAGGGTTAATTAGTCATGTTGACTACAATTCATGAAATGAATCTGCAGTTAGGATACAAAACACGCCACGTCATTTGCTGGCATCTACCACTTTAACAACAATTAAAATAAAATAAAATAAAAATCAATAACGGGTTTCGGTCAACATCCTCTGCATCAAAATCAAACATAGCATGATCGTAGCTGGATTGTAAATTTGGAACAACATTTTAGTTTTTTACGTAGATGGTCCTTTTACCTTTTCATATAAAAACAAAAAGCAAATTAGGTTTTACTGGCACAGCATAAGAGGGAGAGATACATGAACCGTGTCAGGTTCGCCGCGCAACGGCGCAAGTGGGTCAAAATTTATAACCCATTGATTTTAGTTTACATGTTGATATATTGATATGGTTTCTTATTATACGTCGCCAATTGATTATAGTTTACATGTTTAATGACCTTATTAGGCGTATATATATAGTTTATTTTATTTTATTTTGTCAAATTAAACTGAAACCAAGACCAAACATGTCGGTTGGGCCGAGACAAGAGCTTACCTGCTAGCGGCTCAAGAGAAAAACGTTCTTTCTAGAATTAGAAAGTAAATTATTCTTTATGAATAAAATGATAAAAAAATTATGCAAAGATAAAAGAAAATGTTCGATCGCAAGATTTTGAAGAAGACTCAATTCCACTGAATTGTTTTTATTTGTTTGTTATATCATCTTCCGTCCTTTATAAGAAGAGATGCTCAATCCAATATATTATAGTTGGGTTATAAGATTTTTAATCCATAACTAACCAATAAATTTAAAAACAATTCAATGCGAACTTTACGTGAGGTGGTCGAATTTTACGAGTTTGATGAACTTATTCTTAAACACATAAGTAACAATATATTATAATCACAAATACAAATATAAATACAATATTTTATAATTAATAATGATATATAAAAATATAAAAAATAAATAAATTAGCTATATCACATTGTTTCGATTAATCATGTTACTACAACAATTATATACAAATGTTTTTATTAAAAAAATAATATATTACGGTCCAGTCGAGTGATACTCTATCAGTTTCTAAAATAATTTTGCATCCAAAATTATTTGTCAGATTAAATAATTATAATTCATACGTAATCAATTAGATTATAAATCCACAATATTTTGAATCGTATTGATCAAATTAATCAGATAATTGATCGAACAAGACTCAGAGAGAATCAAAACTTTCGAACTTATGACATATCTCATATTTCAGAATTCATATCTTCTGCATTAACTGAACGTCCGTTAATAGATCTGGATCGTCCGATTGAGATCCGCACTAATATTAAAGAGCTCCGTGAGTCATATAGGGGTGGGCCGAATTGACTCCGATCCTGATCAGACGGCCGGGAGTCACGAATCCGAGAGTTACAGATCTTGCACTTTTGCCTAACCCAAGGCTATATCGGCACCTTATAAACCGTCCACCCTCCTCCATCCGACGGCAGAGAATATATGCTGTTTCTAGGGTTTTGTAGAATATTATTATATACGCGGGCTGCTCCGCGTGAACGCCAAGCGAAGTAACAAATATAGGTCCATGCCCTGCGTTTGCGGAGACCTGGTAGGAGAATATTAATCAGACCCATCTCCACTTACGTCACATATTTCTACAAGTATTGCACACTGATGATGTGGCACCTCAAATGTGCGATATAAATTAAACTTGTAGAAGTGAGTGAGATTATGAGGTACGTAAAAATAAACAAAATTAAAAAGGAATAAACCCTCACCAGGTATCACCCCCTGCTTCAATTTTAGTAGTCGTAGTGGACTCTTTCCTTTACTCTTCGTCCTTGCTTCTACCATTCCTATATAATGACCTTCTTCCCTCTCCACTAGAAATCATCCCACCTTGATTTATTCAAAATAGCATATGTCTCAGAGGCCTAACGTACCACATTACTCTTGCATAGCTTTCTCTCTCCATTCCCATCTCCTGGTTTCCAGTGAGATGAACTCTAATTCCAACTGGTAGCAACATTCGATTCTTTAGTAATTTGTCTATTGATACTCCATTTTTCCTCCTCCTTTTCTCTTTCCCAGAAAGAAAACACCTTTTTTGAGTTTTTTTACAACCAAATCAAGACATGGGTGTCAAAGGATTCGTTGAAGGAGGTATTGCCTCTATCGTAGCGGGTTGCTCCACCCACCCGCTTGATCTGATCAAGGTGCGCATGCAACTCCAAGGAGAACCTGCCCCTGCTCCGGCTACCCAGCTTCGCCCGGCAATGGCATTTCATAATGGCGGCGGCGCCACCATGACACTGCCCCACCACCACCACCTCCCGACCATGGCACCACCCCGTAAACCGGGTCCCATCTCAGTCGGAGCTCAGATCCTCCGCTCAGAGGGCCCAGCGGCTCTCTTCTCTGGCGTATCGGCAACCGTGCTTCGCCAAACTCTCTATTCCACAACTAGAATGGGTCTCTATGACATCATGAAAAAGAAGTGGTCCCCAAATGGAGACGGCGCATCTCTCCCGCTCCATCGCAAGATTGCTGCTGGTCTCCTTGCTGGAGGCATTGGTGCGGCAGTTGGCAATCCAGCTGACGTGGCAATGGTAAGAATGCAAGCTGACGGTAGACTCCCATTGGCCGAGCGCCGCAATTACAAATCCGTAGGTGATGCGATCCTACGTATGGCCCGCCAAGAAGGCGTTAAGAGTCTATGGACCGGGTCCGCACTGACCGTGAACCGAGCCATGATCGTCACTGCTGCACAGCTTTCCACCTACGACCAGGCAAAGGAGACAATTGTGGGTTGGAGACATGGTGAGGGGACTGACAGCCTAGGGACCCACGTGGCAGCTAGCTTCACGGCTGGCATAGTAGCAGCTGTCGCTTCGAATCCGGTGGATGTAATTAAAACCCGGATTATGAACATGCAGAAGGGGGTTGATGGGTCTGTGCCTTATGCCGGTGCGGTTGACTGTGCGATGAAGACGGTTCGAGCAGAGGGGCCAATGGCATTGTACAGGGGTTTCGTGCCGACGGTTTGTCGACAGGGGCCGTTTACGGTGGTGCTTTTTGTGACGCTTGAGCAGGTCAGGAGGTTGCTCAAGGATTTTTGAATTTTTGAATTTTTGAATTTTTGAATTTTTGATGATGACGAAATTGGAAGTTCTTATTTGAACTACTATACTAGAATTATGAATTTGTTGGAGTTAAGACTGCAAGTATTTTGGAGAAATATAGTTCCATTAATTTAATAAACATAAACAGAGTTTTGCTTATTTTTGTTTGTTGAGCTGTATAAGCACTGGTCTTTTCCATTAATTTAATAAACATAAACAGAGTTCCATTAATGTTAATTTGGTTGAAATTATATTATTCGGATGGGCTTTGAATCAAATTTGATCCGATTTCGAATCTTAACGCAGATTAAACGACTTCATCGATGAGACATAATTCGGTTCGATGACTTCCAACTTGATTGTATAAATTAATTTTTCATAATTTAATTAAAAAGTTAATTATTTAAAAATAATAATGTTCAAGTTTTTAAAAAGATAAATTACAGATCTTTGAAAGGATAAATATATAATTATTTTTTTTGGAAAAGGTATACAAGAAATTCGGCCTTATAATAATAATAAATTAATAATACAACGCATTGCCAGCAGCCCAGCATGAGCATACTGCATACATGCTTCTCACAACTACACCTTGATAGTGATAGTGCAGCATTAGCTGTTCACATTTGTTACTTACACTAACTAAATTAATCTATAATTCCAGATGATGGAATTTGTCCTTTCAGGCAGCAAAGAGGTTTTAAATTGAAAACGTGTTAATTTGTCCTTTCCTGATGTCATTTTTTTTCTTCTAAAAATTATGTTATTATAAAATTAATTTTTCTTCAATAAATAGTTTTTTCAGAACAAAATCCAAAAATATCCTATTTGCATATAAGTCTCCAAATGCTGCCGGACAGCAATTTGTTAGATGCATTGATTCTAATATATGTCCTAAGTATTAAAATTTTAAATTTAATTAATAATTGACTGGCTCTTTCTTAGTAAATTCATCGATCGTTACAAATTAAATACAACAATAAAGATTGGATATCCTGTCGAATCAAATTCCATCCCTTAATTATTTTTTATGGCACAAATACTAAAATTAAATAGAAAAAAAAAATACTTCGTTATAAAAATTAGAGACGGCCAGACGAATAATATCATCCATCCCAAATTTCTTTTGTTTAGATGCGTAGGAAGAGAAAATGAGAAAAACGGTGGAATTTCTTTTGGAATACACAAATATTTCGTTTTCCTCACTCAATTATTCGCCTATTCGTTTCTAGGTTTGGAACATTGTTTTTTCTTCTTCTTTTGTTGTTGTTCATCGTATTTGGGGCGTTGCTGTTTGTATCGCTAAAAGTTTGCAAGGAATGGAAAATCTGTGCTTCCTATAATTTAAAATTTATTTGTCATTTTTCTAAAAATTTAATTTTTTATTTATAATTTATAATTTTAGGAGGATGGGATCTTAGAGCATCTACATATCTGGTACTATTAGAATTTCTAATATGATGTGACAGTTTCTAATCCAGTTTGAGAAATGTGGGAGAGTTTCTTATTTAGAACTATACAGTAAAGTTTCTTATTAAGAAATTGTTTATAAACTCCATACTGATCAAATGATTGGCTCAAATTATTTCTCATTTTTAATTTGTTGTTGAAATGACTTAATAGAAACTCTAAAATTAATTTCAAAAATATTGAGTTAGAAACTTTAGAGACCTTAATTTCTAAAGAGTTGTTAACAGTTATTTAGAAACTCATTTGAGTTGCTAGGATGTAGATGCTCTTATATCCACAAAATTTATAGATATTTCTATTTAGCAAAGAAACTACTAG
The DNA here is from genome assembly GCA_025461125.1 of Carex kokanica. Classification (NCBI taxonomy): domain Eukaryota; kingdom Viridiplantae; phylum Streptophyta; class Magnoliopsida; order Poales; family Cyperaceae; genus Carex; species Carex kokanica. The sequence goes on from JAJGRX010001180.1 coordinate 279,180, forward strand.
ATTGTAGAAAAAAATTCATCGTATTTATTATTCCTATATTAAGATGGATTTTAAAAGATATGTTAGTAGTCTTATGGAATCGATCAATTTTGATATTGTCAATCTAAATTTAATAAGATTGGATGAATATGAGTAAAAGGAGTTGGCCGGGAGATGTTACTTGTCCTTTTTGTTTTGAACTTGAAACAGTGAGCCACTTGTTTGCTCAATGCTCTTTTGTGAGAATAATTTGGGATTGGCTTGCAAACTTTAATAACTTTGCATTTGACTTTCAAACAATTGAGGATTTATGGTTTCTTGATGCAGATGTTCCTTTAGAAGATAGGCTATTGCTGGAACTGGTAAGAGGGGACAGTTTTATGGTCCCTTTGGTTGGTTAGAAATAAACTTTGTTTTGAAAGAACTTTTACTAAGCCAAGAGCTTTAGGTGCTTAGATTATTTTTTTTGGCAATTTTTTTGGCAAAATCATCCAATACTGGTTCTCTTCTTAAATTATCTCTTAAATTACTAAGTGATGTACTAAATATATCTGTTTTTCTGATGAATTATGTGATCAGGCACTTATAGCTGGCCCAGAAATGACAAGAAGTTTAAATGGACCAGGCTGCCTTGATGTGCTTGAGCTGGGTGAATCTGACTTAGGAGATGATGTGCCTTAGGGTTCTTTTGTTAGTTTACCAGTAGTGCTTTTGTTGTTGTGTATGATATTTGTAGTTGTGTTCTTACCGGTAAAACTAGACATTTGTAGTACGTATGGTTGTTTGAACTTTGTATATGTGAACTGATTCAGATTTTATCAGATATGGTACCAGATGCTTTGTACTTGTATCTGTTGACTACGTAGGTTTCGTTTTTATTAATGAAATCGGTGGGTTTTTGCCCACTACTATCAATTTTTTTTATGAGATTGTTGGTCGATTACGTCTAATAAAAATAAACTCTCCTTACATTTTCGTTAACAAATTCAAGTGAATCAATTCTTTTGAAATTTGGATGATTTATAAGATTTTGCACTTGCAATTCAAAATTAGGGCTTCAAATTGGGAGAGAACAAAACTTAAAAATATTTTTAATCTTAATTTGGAGGCAACTAGGAAAAAAAGGTGTGTGCATATATATTTGACAAGTCACATAGATCGACAAAAGGGCACAATCACCACCGAAAGCAGCGACAGTGGGCAAAATCTCCGGTTTTGGCGGCACAGGAAGGGATTATTCGCCTTTTCCCCATACCTCAAGCCACATCGCTTCCTTTGACAAGATGGCGGCAGTTAAACTTTTCCAAAAAATCTTCTATATATTCACCACTGAGGTATAGTGAGAGGCTTATCTTCAACTCAATCTCCCATCTCATTACTACTCCAAAGTCCTCTTTCAAACAGCAGGGAAGCTCCTTTCCACTGATTCGTGGTGGAATGGCAAAATTGGGTCATTCGACCACACCGCCGGCGTCCTATGCGGATGTTCTGACCTCACCGCCTCCCTTACCGCAGCACCTGAACCTCCGCGTTCACCAACCGCCGTGGCATTTTTACCTTGATAAGAATCCATTCACTCAAATCCCACCCCCCTCAAAGCCATGCCAAACAACACCAGCGAACCGAGCACCGACTGACAAGCCGGAACCACTGCCGTTACCACCGGATCCCAACAGTCCCGCTTGGAGGGGCCGTTGTTATAACTGCCTTGAGGTCGGACATGAGCAGAACGGGTGTCAATGCCCGGTTAGGGTGTGTGCGAGATGCTGGTCAAAGGGCCATGAGGCCAGATTTTGTAGATCGCCGATACAACCTGCCGTTACCTTTGCGGACCCGCTTCAGCCAAGGGGCAACCTCGGAGAAAATGCTATGCCGCAGGGTCGGCCCGAGCTAACAACGGTCTTTTTACCGGAAACTCGCCAAATGCAGCAAGATAGGCTACAACTCAGTCGGGCAGTGGTGGTAGATGCCAGACTTATTCCAGATCATACTATCAATCTGGTCCAGGCTGCACTAATGAGGGGTTGCAAAACTCATCTCCCCTTTCCAGTCACTCACATGGGAGGCCCTCAGTATCTTCTGCTACTGCCACCTGGAGCTGATCGCCACCGTTTCCTTCTAGCTCACAGTCAACAGATCAAACAGTTGGGATACATCACTTACCCTTGGAGTCCGGCGATCAATGCTTACCCGCTGAAGCTTAATTTTAAAATCTGGATAGAAATACGGAAACTCTCTCCGCATGCATGGAATGTGGACCATCTTATCCCGGCGGTAAGTTCTTTTGGGATTGTTCTCGATCATACGCCCATGAGTGGTGTTCAATCCTTGGAAAAAATGTTGTGTAGTCTGCATAGCAGTCGGTGCCTACCGAACCAAATTCAGCAAAAACATTAAATGAAAAAATTAAAGCCACACAGTTGGCCCTGACGCAATGGTCCACCTCAAGGTTCCGTAATAGAGAGACGTATTTCAAGCAATCTAAGTGGACGCTGCAGCAATTAGATAGGGTGGAGGAGTCACGCACACTCAATGAGATAGAATTCCGTTTGAGAATAAAGATTAGAGAACATATTTTCAAGTTGGCAAATGAACGTGAGAATAGATGGAAGCAAAGAGCGGGATGTAGATGGTTGAAGCTAGGCGATAACAATACTAGGTACTTTCATGCGGTGGCAAATGAACGAAAAAATACAAACTCCATCCATGCTTTGCGAGATGATAGGGGTCGTACCGTCACTCATCAGGACATGCCGCGGGTCATATTTGCTCATTACAGGAACATTCTGGGGGTCCGTAAGCAACATAGGTACGCTTTCGATCTCACAGGTCGGATCGGCCCGTCAGATACAGAGGGACTAGCGGTACTAGATCAGCCGGTAACGGAGGAAGAAGTGAAAAATATAGTTATGCAGCTACCAAAACATCGCGCGAGTGGTCCGGACGGGCTCCCAGCAGAGTTCTATCAGTCGTTCTGGCCCATAATTAAGGACGATCTCGTCAAAATGGTCCTTGACACTAGCCAGGGCCAAAATAATCTTAAATGTCTTAATCGCTCCGCTATCACGCTCATACCTAAAAAGGAGGGGGCGGTTCAGATTGATGAATTCAGACCTATTAGTGTCATGAATACGTCCGTTAAGATCATCTCAAAAATCCTGGCAAACAGGCTCCAACCTCATCTACAGAGCCTGGTTAGTCCGGAACAGACGGCGTTTATTAAAGGTAGATCTATAATGGAGTCCTTTGCAATTGCGCGAGAGTTACTAATTTACTGTTCTCAGAATAAAATACCGGCGATCCTATACAAGGTGGATTTTAAAAAAGCTTTTGACTCGGTTGATTGGTGCTTCCTGACCAACCTACTGATAGAGAGAGGGTTTCCACCGGGATGGATATCAATGGTCTTAATGGTGTTGCGATCTTCGTCCTCGGCGGTTAGGGTTAATGCATCTTTGACGCGTTTTTTTGGTCATCAGAGGGGTTTGAGACAGGGTGACCCATTATCGCCAATGCTATTTTTACTAGTGGCCGATGCGTTACAGAGATATGTGGTGGCGGCAAGGAATATTATGCAGCAGGAAGTAGCCTTTCCTCCGCAGGCTATCCAATTCGCCGATGACACCATTATATTCACGGAAGCCCATCCACAAAATCTCAAGGTACTGTCACATATTTTAAAAAGGTTTGAAGACTTATCGGGCCTCACGGTAAATACACAAAAGAGTGGGTTCGTACCAATTTCGATCTCTCAGGTGGGTCTAATCACTGTATCTAGAATCCTAGGGTGTGGTCAGTCAGACCTTCCAATGGTATGCGCTTGTCGGACGGACATGATATTGTCAAGCGATATATCGAGAATAATCGACCATAATCGGAAAAAATTGGCCGATTAATCGAGAAATTTCTTGACGGTTTGGTCACCGCCAACGACTAATTGGTCGATTAATCGACCTAAACGAACGTTTTTTACAACACTTATCCATCCTGTTGTTTTACAGGATATAAATGCAACTATAAAAAATTAAAATTTTGGAAATAAAATTTAACAATATTAACCTTATTATTTTACAGTATCCATCTTATTGTTTATAAAACTCATATTTTTGTTTTACCGTATCCATCCATAGATATTGTGGTCCATATCTAACGATGAAGTAAGATTTTAGAAAATCTGTGCGAATAAGCGAGAAATAAAACTGCTATTATTCTAATGGAATAACAGAACCTGTTATTCCGATCTCAACTTTTGATCTTTCTTGAAATTCGTGCATGATAAAAATTATTTGTTGAGATGCGTATGAAAGAATTTGACCGATTAGGATCGAAATAAAAATTCATGTTATTTTTTTAGAATAACAGCAGATTTATTTCCGAATAAGTGTGGTCCGCGGTCTAATGGATATAGATCAAATTTTGTCCGAGTCTAATCGGAACTGGTTGATTCGTATTAAAATTTGTGTGCATTTAATCTGTATTAATTTTAAGGGAAAATTTCTCACGTGCCCATGGAAACTTTCAAATTAGCCAATTTACCCCCATGAAAACACCATAATATCCAATATCACAATTAAATCTCAATTTTCTTTCTTCTATCCCTGTATCTATTTTACTTTTATTTAATTATTTTGAAAAATAAATAGATAAATATACTTTTTTATTAAAATGGAGGCGTCCATTAAATTTTTAATAGGATTGAATAAGAGGTTTTTGGAGATGCTTCATCGTGTAAAATAATTCATGGCCTTCTTCCTTGTGCTATTCGCTCCACCTCTCTCTCTTTTGTCCTCGTTATTCTTTTATTCTCCACGGCTCACTAACTCCAGAAGTCTAAACACTAGTTATTTTTCTCCGCTCGCCAAATATCAGTTTTCTGTTGATAGTGTCAGAAAGTTCTTCCAACGAAGAAAGATTTTGATTACTCAAATTCGTTGGTTACTCTAAACTTTAATGTCCGAATCAAGGATGTGATTGACATATATGCGTACCAAGTACTCTGTGCCAGAAGGTCTAACAGAGCATTAACAATGAGCGTACTTGGCTGCCCCAAATTAATTCGTATTTTTTCTTGAGGAATCAGTCAAGTTCATGACTAACAATTTGATAATTCTCTCACGGCTCAAGCAGAATCATTTTGATATAAAATATAAAATTAGTAAATGGCGGAGTAACAATAACATATATAATCGTTCACTGTTTATCATTGATTTAATTTCCGTAAGTTTCACATTCTCAGCCAATTAAATCCTCATCTATTCTTCTGTTTCAATTTTGATTCAAGCACGACACCTCACTACAATTGAATAGCTGAAATTCATCTAGCAATGGCAGAGCATCAAAGAAGCGACTTTCAATCTGCTGCAATAGCATGTGCCATAGCAATATCAATCCCGTCAACAACTTGAAGAGATTTGAGTTCTAACGGTCATTGATGAAGAGCGCTCAATTTTTCCAACCCGGGAGAAAGTGTCGGTTCTTGGAGCCCAGTCTCCAATCTAAGAAAATAATATATATGATGAAAGGGTATATTGAATATTATGGTGTTTTTATAGGTAAATTGGCTATTCTGAAAGTTTCCATGAGCAAATGGGAAATTTTCTCTAATTTTAAATTTGTTAATACGAAAGTTGATGCAGTCCGGACGGCACCGAAATTGACTAGATCTAGATGTCCATCACACGGCCTCTGATTTTGTAGACAATTCATTACATATCATCAACATTACAGTGGGATTACATCTCACTCTCAGAATGCAAAATCCTAAAAATGCAAATTTCTTAGGTTACGTCTGTCTGGATTGACAGAGAATAGCGCTATTCTCAGAACAGTGTGATCCAAACGACAAATAAGAATTAAAAATAGCGGAGGAATAGCTCTAATCTGCTATTCCACATAAATGTTGGATTAGCGAAAACAGTTGCTCTTGGGTTAGTGATATTAATATAATATTCGGACAATCCATTTTTTTATCAATTAGAGTTAGTTTAAATATTAAATTAGTATTAAATAAAATATTTGATTAGTATTAAATAAATATAATATTAGATTAGATTAGTGTTAAATAAAATATTAGTTTAAATATTAAATTTAATATAATATTAATTAAAATATTAGATTACTATTAAATAAATATAATATCAAATTAAATTAATATAATATAAAATGTTAGATTAAATATAATAAATATTAATTTAAAATTTTAATATAATATAATATTAGTTTAAATGTTAAGTGTTAAATGTAATATATTATTAGTTTAAATATTACATTATTAAATATAATATCAGATTTGATTAGATTAGTATTAAATAAAATATTATATTAAATATAATATAATTTTAGTTTAAATATTAAATGTAATATAATATTACTTTAAATATCAGATTAGTATTAAATAAACTATTAGATTAAATATAATATAATATAATATTAGTTTAAATATTAAATGTAATATAATATTTATTTAATTAAATGTAATATAATATTAATTTAAATATTAAATGTAATATAATATTACTTTAAATATTAAATGTAATATAATATTACTTTAAATATTATATGTATTAAATAAAATATTAGTTAAATATAATATAATATTAGTTTAAATATTATATTAGTATTAAATAAAACATTAGATTAGTATTAAATAAATATAATATTAGAATAGATTATATTAGTATTAAATAAAATATTAGATTAGTTTAATCAATATTTTATTCATTCCCTCCATCGCTATTCCAAATATACAATCCAAACAACATTTCTACTGACCCGGAATAGTCCAAAATAGCACTATTCTCAAACCACTTGGGTTAGCACTAACTCAAAAATCGCTATTCTTGCACTAATCCTTGCACGATCCAAACGTAACCTTAGTTGTTAACTCTCCTAATGATGCATCATCGTAGCATTCATGGGAACATATATTCATGGTGGTGTGTAGTTGCCAGATTAAATGCCTACTTACTATTACAGTATTACCTATCAGATAGGTGAGTGCGTATCCTATGAGATATCGCAACTTTTTAAGTGTGAGGATGCGAATTCCTGATAGGTCGCATGCGCTTCCTCTTTTAACATTAAAAACAGCCACAGTCAATGTGTTAATTATATGCTAATGCCGTGCTGCTGCTGTAGCTACTAAGCATTTTCTAAAAGGTCGAATATATACCAAGTTTAGAACTGTGGGTCAGAAAGTCGAATATATACCAAGTTTAGAACTGAGGTTAATTAATTCTTATACGTTCCTTCCTTCTCAAACCACAAAAGTATATATTTCCAAACATATTCACACCATAGAACATCAAGCCATATAAAAAAAAAAAATTCTTTAATTTTTTTTACAGCAATACGAACCAAGAAGTAACATACACAAAGCGAAAATCAAAATCAGACAATATACTAGAACATATTTCTCAAAATACTTGTGCTGAACTCAATTCACCAAATAATTATACTAGTTCAAATAAGAACTTCCAATTTCGTCATCATCAAAATTCAAAAATCCTTGAGCAACTTCCTCACCTGCTCAAGCGTCACAAAAAGAACCACAGTAAACGGCCCCTGCCGACAAACCGTCGGCACGAAACCCTTGTACAATGCCATTGGCCCCTCTGCTTGAACCGTCTTCAACACACAGTCAACCGCACCAGCGTACGGCACAGACCCATCAGCCCTCATTTGAGTGTTCATAATCCTGGTTTTAATTACATCCACTGGATTCGAGGCGGCAGCTGCTACTATGCCGGCCGTAAAGCTGGCTGCCACGTGGGTCCCTAGGCTGTCAGACCCCTCACCATGTCTCCAGCCAACAATTGTCTCCTTGGCCTGGTCATAGGTGGAAAGCTGTGCAGCAGTAACGATCATGGCTCGGTTCACAGTCAGTGTAGACCCGGTCCATAGACTCTTAACGCCTTCTTGGCGGGCCATGCGTAGGATCGCATCACCTACGGATTTGTAATTGCGGCGCTCGGCCAAAGGGAGTCGACCGTCAGCTTGCATTCTTACCATTGCCACGTCAGCTGGATTGCCAACTGCCGCACCAATGCCTCCAGCAAGGAGACCAGCAGCAATCTTGCGATGGAGCGGGAGAGATGTGCCGTCTCCATTTGGGGACCATTTCTTCTTCATGATGTCATAGAGACCCATTCTAGTTGTGGAATAGAGTGTCTGGCGAAGCACGGTTGCCGATATACCAGAGAAGAGACCAGCTGGCCCTTCTGAGTGGAGGATCTGAGCTCCGACTGAGATGGGACCCAGTTTACGTGGTGGTGTTAGGGTGGCGCTGCCGCCATTATGAAATGCTGTTGCCGGGCAAAGCTTGGCAGCCGAAGCAGGGGCGGGTTTTCCTTGGAGTTGCATGCGCACTTTGATCATATCAAGCGGGTGGGTGGAGCAACCCGCTACAATTGAGGCAATACCTCCTTCAACAAATCCTTTGACACCCATTTCTTGATTTGGTTGTGAAAAAACTCAAAAAGGTGCTTTCTTTCTGGGAAAAGGAAAAGGAGGAAAAATGGAATATCGATAGACAAATTACTAATTAAGAAACAAATGGTGCGAACAGTTGGAATTAGAGTTCATCTCACTGGAAACCAGGAGATGGGAATGGAGGGAGAGAGCTATGCAAGAGTAGTGTGATACGTTAGGCCTCCGTGACAAATGCTATTTTGAACAAATCAAGGTTGGATGATTTCTTGTGGAGAGGGAAGATCTATATAATAGCATAATTTTAAATTATATACCATTGGTCAACTGCCACATCATCAGTGTGCAGTACTTGTATTCTTCTTCTTCTTCTTCTTTTGAGAAATGCAGTACTTGTAAAGTACGTAATGTAAGTGGAAAAGTAGAAGGGTCTGATGAATATCATCCTAATCCTACCAGTCCGCATCTTTTGCATTAACTCACAAAAAAAATCTTTTAAATTTATTGCATCTCACCTGTTTGATCAGGATCGAAGCCAATCTGGCCCATGCCTATATCCCACGGTGCCCTTTAATATTTGTGCGGATATCAATCGGACGGTCCAGATCTATTAACGCACATTGCGTTAATGTATAGGCTATGAATTCCTCCTGCACGAGTGCGTATCCTCTGGGATATCTCATAGTATGCGTGATTGATATATCCGGTGCATATTCGGGGATAGTGTAGGGCCAGTATTATTTGTGCTTTGAGATTCATGCAAAATATATTTTAACAGTTGAGATTTTTCAGAAAAAACACACAAAAATAAGATATCTCAGAGGATACGGATTCTCCACAAACGCAGGACACGCGCCGTATATAATAATATTACTAGTATCATACCCGTGCGTTGCAACGGGACATATTATAAGATTTAACATAGAGAGACAAATAATAAATAATAATAAAATAAACAACAACAAATGACTGTTTTAATACAACAACATGCAAAAATTCTTTGCATGTCAGTGCATACACAAATTTTTGTGTTATAATTCAATTAAATTAAATGTGGAAAGCTGCTAAAGAATAAATCAATAATATGTCTTTTTTGTTATCTTTCAAAAATGAATAAGAGGTAGGAAATTCGGAAATAAGATATGCTATTTGTCTAAATTGAAAATTAATCTTTTTATGCACCAATTAAAGCTGAAGAGAGATATGGTAATAAATATTTAATGCTAATTCCATTTGCTCAATTCTTGGTATTACTTGTAACGTATCATGTGGCAGTACGTGTGGTGAGTATGTTTTTAACTAAATTTAGACTTCTACACATAAAACATATGTATTTAATCAAAAGAAGACAGATTATGTGATTGAAGGGCTGAGATTAAATTCGAAATTTCATCTTTCAATCGTAGCCGTTGGCGGATCGGACACCCAACGTGCTTAATAATGGAACGGAGATATATGCAACACGAAAGAAGTAGCATATATTTTATGCCGTTGGATGGAGGCAGATTGGTCGATCGGGCGCTTGATAAGGCGCCCGATTGTAGCCTCGGGTAAGGCAATACCACCAAATCCGACTGTTATACATTATTTTTCTTTAAATAGTTCATTTATATAGAATTATTGTAGTAATATTATTATCAAAATAATCCGATTTACTTAGGGGTGTCAACGGGTACAATAAGAGTTGGGTGGAAGTATTTTCATATCTGTATTCGTTACAAATTATTCTTACCCATACTCTACACTTACTCGCTACGAATTAACTTATTTGTACCCTTCTCTTATCCGTTATGGTTGTCGGATAACAAAACAGTAGCAGATAAATAACGGATAATGCTAATATAATAATTATTTTTATTATTTACTAAATAAAACATTAAAACATGCACATTCATTTCATACATATATATACGTGTTTCGAAAGTTAATTTCTTGTTGCACAGTTTAATTTATAAATTTTATAAATTTTATTTATTTGAAATTTATATTTTTAAAATTTAATGTGTAGATGTAGTTTGCAATTTAATGTTGCATTTCTTGTTAAGGTTTTGAAAGTACATCCGTTAATTTATTGCATGTAAACATTGACGTGTTTAGCTTTTTGGTTTGATGAAGGGAAGAAAAATGTAATGTATCTGAGCAAAATTAATGAACCGTGACATTGAGAGTTTCTCGAAATATAATTTGGAATAACAAATTGTATTGATTATGTGTAACTAGGAATTTAGTTGATAATTACATAAATCGCAATTATTTATCAAATCATTCGCATAATATTGGAATTAAATTAATTGAAAATTATATTAACGGAATTTATTCAATAATTGATGATGGAGTATGTATATTTCATTAGTAAATGATTTTGACACATAATATTGATATATGGAAATGCATGGTCTTCTCTAAAACACTTAAATCCTATACACATGAACATGTAACATGAACTATGGTTGTACGAGTTAATGAAGGATCGTCTATATAATTGCTCCGTTGATCGATCGGAACCATTCAAATAAAATTTTATATAAATTAATTGATTATTGGAAAGTTTGATTAAATTTTATGTTAATTTACCTATCCATCCAACCGACGGAATAACGGAACATCGTAGGGCTATAAAGACTTATAGTTAGATCGAAGCCTATTCGGGTCCAAAATTGAATTTTTTTTGTTCGTTACGTTAAATTCTTCTTTACCTTGATCATTTTAAAACCAAATTGGAAAGATTTTTTCGCAAATCGACCATTGAGATTTCATGCGAAAACGAACGGTCCACAAGTAATTAAAAAGTTTTAAAATGCAAATAATGATGGAATTAAATAAAAATAACAATTATATGCATTATTTGTGTACAAAATATTTTAAAAAGTATATAATATTTTTTTTTACAAATTATTCATATTAATTTCTTTACATGCACTATTAAAATAGGTTGGTTGTAACCGTGAGCCGTCCGATAGAAAATCAATAACTATGATTCGCAATGGATGTCTCAATTTAGTAGTCAAAGGGGTAGCGCATCCATGTCTCTCAGGTAACATAATAGATCTATTCAAATCCACCCTATGTGATGTTCATTTCCCCTTCAAGATTCATGCGGAACAACATTAGATGGCTTGGATTTTACCATAAATGTTACATTACCGCAGATTTGGCCATAGAGAACGAGTAGGTGTATCCAAGTAAATGCGAGTCAGAGAGGTTTCAAAACCTTGGGACTTGAGCATTTTTTGAAAACCTCTATTCTCGTTCTCTACTGCACTCTCTCTACTCGCACCATTTCCCTCTCTCTACTATCGAAGATGGTCCGCCAGCTCCATCTAACAGTGCACAAACACTAAACAACCATGCTAAGCACAAGCAACCAGTGTTGAACACAAGAGAACAAGCATTCAAGTCTTGCTGGTGAAAAAAAATTGCCAACCATGCCTCCCTGCTAAGAACTGCAAATTTTACATTCAAAGCCAATGAAATCAAGTCTCCACCTTAATCATTTAGTTTGCATTTTCTGTCATTTACTGTTTAACTACTGTATTTTTAACCATTTCTTTTTCATATTTGAATCTCACTCATTTAGTTTGCATTTTCTATCAATCGCCAACTCCACTAATGTATTGTTACATCAATTGCTCCTTTGGTACACCTTACTCCAATACCGTTTTAGAACATTAGTAAAATTACCAACTAAATCAAGTCTCCACAATTTCATTTTTGATACAGATTCCCATTAAAAGAAACACAAAAATAGTATAGTGGATTTATTAGAACAATAAAGGAAAATATCCAATGATAGGAAAAGGGGAACTGACAAGGCAACGGTACTGATTTGTGCACATACCTGAGAAATAAAATTCCTAAAATTGTGAGGTAAATCTGAGGATTACTTAACATCATTTAGAAGGTATCTGTCAACTTTAATCACCTCCCCCCCCCCTACATTCACAAAATCAAATAACTTCAAATCAGAAAACTGACAGTGAAACCCATAGCACAGCAAGCACCAGTGTGCTATGGATTGATCACCCCCCTTTGCCTATGGTTTTTGGTAATGAGGGTTGGCATGATCCCTCATGGGACTATGTAGTACACTCCTGTGATATTGACAAAACAGAATGTAGCAAGAAATAATGCAAAAAACCAATGAAAAGAAAGGCAAAGTGGTTGTTCTGTGATACAGTTTTTAAGTCTGCTTGTATGATTTTTTTTTTTTTGATTTTGAACACAAGAGGGAAAACCAAGATTACATAGTCCTTTTATGCAAGGTCAGGTATCTCTCAGTTTTTTTTTATAATTTTTGTTATCTTTGTTTCACAACTTCTTATTCAAATTTTCATTCTATCTGCTATCGGTCTTTTCTGATAACCATAATTTCAGACTTTATTTTGGACAATTGGCTACAGTTTTTTATATTCTTCTAATGGAAATGCACATCCTAACATGATATAATTGCTCACAAAAATTGATTTTTTTCATCATGTCAGCGGCTATGCCAATTCGATGCATACGCGATCAGGTTTCTGCTTGTATGTGAGGTCAGCGCATTTTCTTATTTTGTTGTTCATTTTGTTCTGTCATTATTAGCTTTCTATCTTGTAAGATTCTCCTTTTGTGTTCAGTTCCTATCTTGATAGTCCCATTAATGTGATTATGTCTTTTAGTCTTTATTATGTCAAAATTAACATTTTTATAATCGAATTTAATTTGCTCATAACAGTAGGGAACAAATACATTTAAAAACAATTGTAGATTAACAAACAAACAAATAGAAACCTCACAAACATCATTCAACTATATGAGACGGTTACATAGATAATACAGCATATAACATATACTAACAACATAAACAAATAATATATAAAAACAATCACAGTTATGAAAACCAAAAACATCATATACTAACAAATAAATTACCCCATCCCTAGGATTATATTAGAAATAAACAGTAATTTCAAACCAAACTAGTGCTCTTGACCCCCTCGTGAGCGTCTCTTCTTCTTAGCAAGGAAGTATCTTACCCGATGCCCATTATTGTGCCTTTCCACATTTTTCCAAATCCTCTTGCTTCTCCTCAGTCCCAAGCTCACAGGCTCTCCTGGTGGGCCATAAGGGTAACCGGGAGGGCTCTGTCCAAATTAATCCACTTCTTCGTCCGAAGAGCCAATTTCATGCACTGGAGGATCTGGTACTCGCCATTCAGATCCATCTCCAGGATTAATTAGGATTTGCAGGATTAGTATTTGGAGGATTAGGATTAGGATTTTCCATTCTATTAATTGTTTTTTTGTAATTATGATCACAAGACTAATTAATATTGTGTTTGTTGCAGAATAGAAGAATATGGGGGAGAAGACAGCCAACAGTGCATAATTAAATAGTCTAAACCCTTCATTGCCCAAGCAATTGCACAGCCACACCTTCACATACCCTTGCCACCCTTTCGTTTTTTTTCTCTTGTGTTAAGGTATCCAGTGTGAAAAGACGCAAGGAATTAATGGTGAATTATGAAGTAATTGAAAACACATTAAATTTTTGGACAAACACGCTATTTGTTGATTTTGATTCATTTATATAATATCATTTCCATTCTCTAAAAAACCAATATTAAAACCTCTCACTGTTGTGATTTATATTAATATTTCGTATTCAAGGAAAGATCAAATATTATATTCCGGGCTATAATCTTACCGTGGTACATGGTAAATAATTTTTGTATAGTATAAAAAATCATAACAAACAACGGCCAAAGGGCGGGTTTGAACTGGTGACCTCCTAATCATCAGTCAACTGTCCTACCACTGGGATATGGACCCCTTGAACAAGTTTAAACATATTGTCTCATAATATAACAAATGACTTGGGTGACAAAGGGAGATATCAAATTTAAGGTCTTGTCTCTCTGTCTAAGGGTGTCACAAACATTTGCAACGGTGCCTCATGCAAATAGTTACAACTTGTACAATAAAATAATATAAACATAAACTAAAAAACATTAGCAACGGTGCCTCATGCAAATAGTTAGGACTTTAACAGTATAAAAATATAAACTGAAACTAAATTACAATTGCAACGGTGTCTCTTGCAAATAGTTAGGACTATTACAATAAAATAATATAAACCAAACCTTAAACAACATTAGTAATGGTGACTCATGCAAATAGTTATGACCTTTACAATTAAAAAATATAAACTAAAGCTTAAAAACATTTGCAATGATGCCTCTTGCAAATAGTTAGGCATTTTACATTAAATTAATATAAACTTAAACTTAAAAACAATTGCAACGGTGTCACTTGCAAATAGTTAGGACTTTTGGAATATAATAATATAAAAAATAAACTTAACAACATTTGCAACGGTGCCTCATGCAAATATTTAGAACCTTCACAATAAAATAATATAAACAACATCATAAGAACATTTGCAACGGTACCTCTTGCAAATAATAATCTCTTTTAGAATATAATAATATAAAAAAAAAACTCTAAAAATAATTGCAACGGTACCGCTTGCAAATAGTAACACAATTCACAATAAAATAATATAAATAAAATCATAGAATCTATTGCAACAGTTTGCTCTTGCAACTAATGTGTCCCCTTCTAGACTTATTTGCAAGCGCAAGGGAAGGGGTAATTGCAACGGGTTTTAATAAAATATAATATCTGGCGTGTTTGGGTGGGGTATTATTATTTGCAAGAGCAAATAGGAGACATTAGCAAGGGTATCCATCACAGATTTGCAAGCGTGATTATTTGCAAGCGCCTCTTGTTGCAGCTATATTAATTTAATTAGAAAACCAATATCTTTTGCAACGACCCTTCTTACGCTTGCAAATAGCACTTGCTCCCGTTGCCATTATTTGAAATTCTAGTAGTGTATAGAGATAAGCCCCATTTTTTTCAACTTTGTAATTTTTTGTCTATTTTCAAAATCAAGAATTACCAATCTTTTTTAACTAATTTTCTGTTATGGAGTGGAAAGCCTAGATATTTGAAAGGAAATTGTCCTACAGAACAACCAAAGATATATAGCTGCTAATGCTATAGTTTCCTCATTGTTGATGTTAATAGGAAAATGCTCAGTTTTGCCTAAATTAATCTTATATTAGATAAGGCTTCAAAGCTTTTTATTGTCCACCAAGCTTTTCTGAAGTCTGAGTAGATGCTAATAGAAATAGAATGATATCATTAGCATAGTGACAATTGGTACATATACAGCAGCTACACTATGCTGACAAGTGGACCTATCCATTGCACTAGTCCCAAATTTCTGCATGTGTTGAACATTTAAGTCAATGTGTTTGTTGCATAAATATGCAAGAATGGAGAGAGAGGGTCTTCTTATCTAACCCCTTTGCAAGCAATATAAATATTGAGTAAGATGGCCATTGATATTTATGTAAGACTGAGAGCTATATATATAACGAGTTCCTAATTCAGTGTATCAACTTCACTCCAAAATTCCTACATTTCATGACTTATAAATGATTTGCCCAATTGATTTTATCATATGCTTTTTAAAAGTCAATTTTGATCGCTATCTCTTTTCGATCAGTTTGCATGGCATGATGAATGATAATATCTAGCTAGAATATATATACATATGCCCTTAATAAAGACAGCATGTGTACGTGTGATATATTATTCTAGTCATCACTGCTTCCATTCTATATATATGTGGAGTTTTTAGAAAGAATTTTAAAACTGCAGTAGGCTAATAGGTTTGTGTTGTTTTATTTTTGTGGCATCATGCTCCTCAGGTATCAGACATATTACATATTTGTTGATGTGATTCATATTCATCAGTTCATTCAAATAGAATTGGTAACATATAAGGAGGAGATCTGGGTTCAGGAGCTCCCAGAAAAATGGGTAGAACTTAAATAAAAATCCATCTGACCTTGCGATCAACCATTTATTTTTATATTTGTGTAATTTTTTTTATCAATTTTTTCAAAAAGAATAATTTACTTTCAAATTCTTGAAAGATTATTTGTTTCTTGAGCCGCTAGCAGGTAAGCTGTTGTCTCAGACCAGCCGACATGTTTGGTCTTGGTTTCAGTTTTAAAAGAGAAAAAAAAAAAAAAATATATATATATATATATATACGCCAAATAAGGTTTAATTTTGAACCAGAGGATTTCGACCGAAACCCGTTATGGATTTCTTTATTTTAATGGTTGGAAGTGGTAGATGCCAGCAAATGACGTCGTGGCGTGTTTTGTATCCTAACTGCCGATTCATTTGATGAACTTTAGTCAACATGCCTAATTAATCCTACAAATCTTATTAAATATGCATTTATATCATCGGTAAATGAACTTTTCTTTAATTAATTGACAAAAGATATATACACACACCTTTAGACCATGCATGAATCTTGTCATCTCGTCAAAGATATATATATATATATGCACCCACCTTTTTTTTTCCCAGTTGCCTCAGAATTAAGATTAAAAAGATTTTAAGTTTTGTTCTCCCCCAATTTGAAGCCCTAATTGCAAGTGCAAAATCTAATAAATTATCAAAATTCCAGAAGGAAGTGTAAGGACAAAGTTTGTTTTTTATTAGACCTAATCAGCCAACTATCTCATCAAATTTAGATTGACAATATCAAAACTAATTCACCGCAATCCAAATGTACAGTACATGTGTTGTTTCGTGTTTAATTAAAATAATAAAACGAGACTTTCCCAACCTGAGAAATTTCATTAAAAATAATATTAAATTGATAAGAAGAGAAAATTTGAACGATCACAAATGGACCGTTCATTTTGGTTCAGCCAAACCTAATTATTCGAAAAAAATACCTTTTCAGACCACCAATGTTATCCGTCTGTATCCAAAAATTAGATACGGATATTGTTTTAAATTTTAATTATTTGTATTCAAATAATAAATATATACTATATATTTTAATATATAATATATCTACGGATATTCACTGATCCGTATCTGACCCGTTTGCACCTGTACCACCAAGGCACCAATGGGCGAAGGGTATATAAGGAGACTGCACCCTAAGAATTGAAATATTCTGTTCGTGCTCTTTAGAAATCATAATTTTTCACAAAAAAATTAATACTGATATTCTCTCTCATAAAATAAAATTGTATAACACTTAATTATTCAGTCTCTCAAATGTTAATTTTTAGGTACTTCCTTTACTATTGGCATAGCCGCTTCTCAATTTATGCCTCGTAATTGTAGTATCCCATTTTTACATCTGATTCTAAAAAAATTACTAATATATAGGCCGCAATTATGTAATCATACTTATAAATAAAAAAAGATTAACGCGAATCGGATAATCGTATTTCACCAAAAATTATATGAAAAGTTCGTTTTATCTTAAAAAAATTAACGACAAAGACACGTTGAGTTACTAACTTGTCCAGCGCTACATACAAAGAATGTGACCGAGTCACTTTTATTTAATTCAAAATTTTAGTTTATTTAAAAATATTGAATTAATTCCAAAATATAAAAATGATTGAAGTTTCTCAATTTTATAGGCATCTATCTCCTGCAACTGCACTTCAAGATTATTTCAATATTTTTTTGAATAGACAAGTAATGTTTTCAGTTTGATATTCTTTTTTCTCAATTTTTTTTTTACAATCCATTAGTTTATTTTCGAAATAAAAACATCTATAAGTTTTGTGTGTACAAGGTACGCATCTTCTTAAAATTAAATTAAAAAAATAACAAATAAATTTCAAATTATAGGAATAACTGATTTTCCATTCCTTACAAAACTTATTTTAGTGAGACAAACAATTCACTCTTTTTCTAAACTCATTTTCTCTTCCTACTCATTTCGTCCGGATTCGAATCCAGAAAATTACTTAAATTATCTGATCCATATATGTATCCGAGACTATCCGTATCCGAAAAATTATAACGGATAAGGATACAGTAAGATTTTTAACTATTTGTAACTATCTGTATCTGTATCCAACCGTTTACATCGTTAAACTACAAAAAATGTACTCTATGTTCTTAAATTGATTTATTAAAATGCATATACATTCCAATTATTTATTAAACTGCATATACACATATATTCTAATGACAATATAACGCTACGAAATGATTAGTGACTAATGTTTTGATAATATGATATATATTTTGTAACTAATAAACTTATTAACTATGAAAAATATTAGATCTAATTTATAAATGAAAAAAAAAATATTTAGATGTTATTTTTTTACTAGAATGTATATTAGTAATTTATTTTTAATTATCCGAATTATATTTATATCTATATTTGTATATGTCCGATATCCAATCCGTATTTGTATCCGGTTAATATCCAATCCGTATCTGTATTCAAAACTATCCGTATCCGTATCCGTATCCGTATCCGAAATATTATAACGAATAAGAATACGGTTTAACCACTATCCGATCCGTATCCGATCGTTTACTCCCCTAATCTAAACACTAATTTTTATGACGAAGTAATATTTTCTGTCTTTTTTAATTTTAATATTCGTGCCAGAAAAAAAAAAATTAAGGGATGGAATTGATTCGATAGGATATCCAATCTCTAGATTGTTGTATACTTGTATTCAATTTGTAATGATGACTTTACTAAGAAAGAGCCAGTCAGTTATTAATTAAATTTAAAATTTTAATACTTTTTACTTATTAGGACATTTATTAGAATCAACGCATCTCACAAATTGCCGGTCCCTCCCTCAGGCAGTATTTCGAGCTGATTTTTTTATTAATATCCTGAGAAAAATACAAAATATCCTCTCGGTTTTTTTTTTTAAAAACTATCCTAACCGCTCTCCTGTGGGGCGGTCCACTGTTCAAACCAAACCGCCTCACAGGGGGCGGTTCACTATGCATACTAAACCGCCTCACTATGGGGCGGTTTGGTTTTTTTTTTTGAGATTTTGAGAGACAATATGAAGAGTAAGATGCTGAAATTTAACAATAAAAATTCAAATTTTATTTTTAATATTTGTTAGATTACTTCTTTTGATATATAATTAGCATATTTATACTAAAATATGCTAAATTACTTGAAATTATGTTAAATTACGGTAAACTACGTTAAACCCTAAACTCTTATTTTGGACAATTTCTAAAACCCTAAACCCTAAAAATTATTGTACATTAAATGATTTATAATTTTCACATTACATATTTATAAAAATTAGTGATATTTAAAGAAACCCTAAACCCTAATTTCTAAACCATAGTTTCTTTTTATGTATAATTATCATATTTATACTAAAATACACTAAGTTATGCTATTTTACACTAATTGCATATGAATAAGAACAATATCTTCACTGAGAAGGCGAAAAACGACGACGAAACTTCAAACGGTCATAAAACGGCACTCGAGTGTCCGATTTCAGCAAATGACCACTTTTCGGAAAACTTGCAAAAATACGAATGCATCTTCGAATGCTATGCCATTTTTTTAAATTCAAAATTGCTAAAAAACAAAGGTAAGAGCCTCAAAACTTCAATTGAAATTTCTAATTAATATTTTTATTTCTATTGTTCGATCTAAGTAGCTCAGTAAATTAGTTACATAATGAACTTGTAGATACCAATTTTTACTATTTTGGGAATTTTTTACTATTTTTTTATTTATGAAATATGGCACAAAATTGGCCTAATTTTGCGCAATTTTGCGTAGTTTTAAATTACGTATTTCATTATAATTAACGATATTTGCGTAGTTTACCGTAATTTAGTATAAATATGCTAATTATATATCAAAAGAAGTAATCTAACAAATATTAAAAACAAAATTCGAATTTTTATTATTAAATTTCAACATCTTGCTTTTCATACTGTCTCTCAAAATCTTAAAAAAAAAAAAAACACCAAACCGCCCCACAGTGGGGCGGTTTAGTATGCATAGTGGCTGCTCCCTTGTGGAGCGGTTTGTTTTTTTTTTGAGAGAGACAGTGGACCCCCACAGGGGGACGGTTTGGTTGGAACAGTGGACTGCCCCCACGGGGTGGCGGTTAGGGTAGTTTTTTAAAAATAAAAAAAAAACGAGGGCAGATTTGATATTTTGTTTTTTTTAGGGTATTAATAAAAAAATCGGTATTTCGAGACATATGTGCAAATAGGATATTTTTGGATTTAGTTATGAGAAAACTATTTATTGAAGAAAAAAAAAATTTATAATAACATAATTTTTAGATAAAAAATTTACATCAGGAAAATAATGAATAAATAAATATTTTTGAAATGTTAAAATTCTGTGATGAAGAACAACTCAATTATTAGTTGCGTAAAAATCTCTTTACACCTTGTTTTGATAGAGATTAATGGAAGGGAGGTAATGGAATGGAAAGAAAAATAGATATCAAATTGTGTTTGGTTGATAAAATTATGACAGAACTACGATGATAGAAGTAAGAGGTACTCGTGCAAGGTTAAATATACTAAAAAGTTAAAAATATACTAAAAATATTTGATTAATTTTCTATAATTTTACGGGAAGAAAAGTTAAATATACTAAAACTATTTGATTAATTTTCTATAAATTGAAATTAATCAAACAAGAAATACGACGGGAAGAAAAGTTAAAAATATCCGATTTGGGTTCAACTCATGCTCTTTCTCTCTATTTTTTATGTTTTTATTTCTTATATAATAATTGTAAGTAATACCATGTTATTATTAATTGTTAATAATTTTAATAATAAAATAATTGCATAATATAAAACATTTTAGAAAGAAAAATAATATTATTTAATCTCATAGTACAGCTGAACACTCATTTTAACACGTTTCTATTGTTGTCTCTAACGACACATAGAGAGGTGAATACGGTGTCTTAAAGAATCTCAGATATTTTTCGTGATGGTAGGTAAAACAAACAACAACCGCAATCAATCAACAATGAAAAGTAAATAGATAAGAGTAAGAGAGATTGACACGTGAAATGTTAACAAAGTTCGGCATAAAATGCCTATCTCTTTGGGATAACACAACCTCATCGGCGCGTCTTTCCTATTATCCAAGAAAGAAATGATACAACTCGTGACACGTAAGCCCAACACACGTGGGAAGTCATGACCTAACTGGTGTACAGAGGTGAGCTTAGAAGCTCGAGTTGGAGAGTCCTACGAAGAGGATCGTCACACAACTATAATTATATGTGAGCACCAATGCTCGAGCCGGTGAGCCCATAATGTCCTACAAGTGGGGAGTCACACGGCTATTCGAAGGGAGCACTAAAATAGATCTCCACTCTATAGAACAACGGATCAACACTATAACTAAATCTAGAAGTAATTAATCAAGTGGATTTGAGATTATCAAATGAGTATTGAAGTTTTGGCTCTCTCAAAGATGGAAGCTCTCAAGAACACAGAATTAATGCTTTTTGAATTTAGAGGCAGCTAGCTTAAATCTGAAGTTAGAGTATTAACTCTATTTATAGAGGTAGCTTCAGATCTAGATATTTGAACTGATCTGTTCAGTACGATGAAGTTCCATTCCAACGGATAGTACAAAGTATTTGAAATTAGGGTTTTGCCTTTTTGAATTATTAACTAATCCGTTCAGAATGTTTCTGCTCGTTCCAAACGAATAGTATATTTCATCCCAATTCAGTGTAACCTGAATTAGCATGCAATACGGTTGGCATCCGTTCGAGACAGAGGCTATCTGGAAATTTCTTGTAACGAACGAAACTCAAATGTTATAAATGTTTGCCAACCGGAACCATTTAATATGTATTGAACGCTTGACTATCCATCTGGTACCATTCAATACATTCCGTACTAAACGGTTTGCTTTCGTACCAAATGGATAGTTTCAGAAATCAACCATCTTAAATTTACTTTACTTTTTTATTTGATATTACAATTTATAATCTTTATATTTGTAAAGTCTTGTTGATTTCTTTGGTT
This sequence comes from Carex kokanica, assembly GCA_025461125.1. Classification (NCBI taxonomy): domain Eukaryota; kingdom Viridiplantae; phylum Streptophyta; class Magnoliopsida; order Poales; family Cyperaceae; genus Carex; species Carex kokanica. The sequence continues at coordinate 301,489 of JAJGRX010001180.1, forward strand.
CTTCAACTTAATTTTGCAATTATAATGTTTATGAACTTGTAAAACTCACTCATACAAAGAAATCGTTAAATTCAATAATTGTATGTTTTACAAATTAGTCAAACATCGTAATTAGAAGATTGCATAGAACAACATAATTTCGTACATATCTGTACTCAAGGGATCACATTCCCGTCAAATTCTATCATACACAATCCCATAACAAACGAATATACCCTTAGATGTAAACAGGCCGGGTAAGTCGGATTAATTATTTTATTTTCATAGCTAGAAGTGTTAATAGGTCAGATAAGTCGGATTATTTTGATAGTAATAATAATACTACAATAATTATAAATTAATGAACTATTTAAAGTAATATAATGTATAACGGTCGGATTTGGTGAAACTGAAACCTTCTTTTTTGCAAATTCGTATCCAATATTTATTTGTCGGATTAATCAAATCTAAATTCATACATAATCGATATTTATTTGTCGCATTAATCAGATTGATGGAATTAATCACATTAAATTATATCCTAACTCTAATTCGAGGGCCAATTTGTAAAGCATTGACGAGTTCTCTCCGGGACCCGCAGTCCGAACAAAACCCAGTAGGCAGTAGTTCCTTGCAACATCCCGGACTTCCAAGTCAACCAACTTCAAGTCTAAACTCTAAAGAGCGGCCTGCTGTTGACCAGGCAAGCCTTTGCCACTTTGCCTAACCTGAGGCTGAGGCTTCAATCGGCTCCTTATCGAACGTCCGATAGACCAACCCTCCTCCATCCAACGGCAGAGAATATATGCTGCTTCTAGAGTGTTGCAGAATATTATTATATACAGCGCGTGCGCGTGCCATGCGTTTGTGAAGACCTGGTAAGAGAACATTAATCAGACCCTTTTCCTTTTTCACTTGCATTACGTACTTTTACAAGTACTGCACACTGATGATGTGGCAGTCCACCACTGGAATATAATATAAAATTGTGAATATAATATAAAATTGTAGAAGTGAGTGCCATTACGAGGCATCACCCCTGTTTGAATTTTAATTTAGTAGTTCTCTTTCTTTGACTTCGTCCCGCTTGCCGCTTCTACCATTCTTATATATAGATCTTCCCTCCCCACTAGAAAGCATCCCACCTTGTTCAAAATAGCATGTCTCAGAGGCCTAACGTACCATACTACTCCTGCATAGCTTTCTCCCTCCAGTCCCATCTCTTAGTTAATTAGTTTCCAACTGGTAGCAGCACTCGTTTCTTAGTAATTTGTCTATTTATACTCCATTTTTCCTCCTCCTTTTCTCTTTCCCAGAAAGAAAACACCTTTTTTGAGTTTTTTCACAACCAAATCAAGACATGGGTGTCAAAGGATTTGTTGAAGGAGGTATTGCCTCTATTGTAGCGGGTTGCTCCACCCACCCGCTTGATCTGATCAAGGTGCGCATGCAACTCCAAGGAGAACCTGCCCCTGCTCCGGCTACCCAGCTTCGCCCGGCAATGGCATTTCATAATGGCGGCGGCGCCACCATGACACTGCCCCATCAACACCACCACCACATCCCGACCATGGCACCACCCCGTAAACCGGGTCCCATCTCAGTCGGAGCTCAGATCCTCCGCTCAGAGGGCCCAGCGGCTCTCTTCTCTGGCGTATCGGCAACCGTGCTTCGCCAAACTCTCTATTCCACAACTAGAATGGGTCTCTATGACATCATGAAGAAGAAGTGGTCCCCAAACGGTGACGGCGCATCTCTCCCGCTCCATCGCAAGATTGCTGCGGGCCTCCTTGCTGGAGGCATTGGTGCGGCAGTTGGCAATCCAGCTGACGTGGCAATGGTAAGAATGCAAGCTGACGGTAGACTCCCATTGGCCGAGCGCCGCAATTACAAATCCGTAGGTGATGCGATCCTACGTATGGCCCGCCAAGAAGGCGTTAAGAGTCTATGGACCGGGTCCGCACTGACCGTGAACCGAGCCATGATCGTCACTGCTGCACAGCTTTCCACCTACGACCAGGCAAAGGAGACAATTGTGGGTTGGAGACATGGTGAGGGGACTGACAGCCTAGGGACCCACGTGGCAGCTAGCTTCACGGCTGGCATAGTAGCAGCTGTCGCTTCGAATCCGGTGGATGTAATTAAAACCCGGATTATGAACATGCAGAAGGGGGTTGATGGGTCTGTGCCTTATGCCGGTGCGGTTGACTGTGCGATGAAGACGGTTCGAGCAGAGGGGCCAATGGCATTGTACAGAGGTTTCGTGCCAACGGTTTGTCGACAGGGGCCGTTTACGGTGGTGCTTTTTGTGACGCTTGAGCAGGTCAGGAGGTTGCTCAAGGATTTTTGAATTTTTGAATTTTTGATGATGACGAAATTGGAAGTTCTTATTTGAACTACTAGAATAGTAGAATTAAGAATTTGTTTGGGTTGACTACAAGTATTTTGGAGAAATATGTTCTAACTGTCACTGAGTTCAATTCATTTAATAAACATAAAGAGAGCTCTCTTGCTTATTTATATTTGTTGCTGTCACTGAGTTCAATTAATTTAATAAACAAAAAGAGAGCTCTCTTGCTTATTTTTATTTGTTGAGCTGTATAAGCACTGGTCTTTTCCCTATGGAGTGTGGACTCTATTCAGCTATGTGACTATGTCGCCTAAATGTTAATTTGGTTGAAATTATGTTATTCGGATGGGCATTTAATCAAATTTGATCCCCACCATTCAATTGATGTGCACTTTATCTTCATGGATCTTAAAGTAATTTAAATGAACATCATACAAAATTCTGTCCGATCCCTTTCTATCCAACTTGATTGTATAAATTATTATTTTTTCATAATTTAATTAAAAAATTAATTTTCAAGATTTAAAAAGATAAATTACAGCCATTTAGAAGGATAAATATAATATTTTAATTTTTAAAAGAATAAATATATAATTAAAAAAATTGGAAAGGGATACAAGAAATTCCGCCTTATAATAGTAAATTAATAATACAACGCAATGCCAGCAATAGCATACATGCTTCTCGCAAGTCGTAACGCAAATTCCGCCTTATGATAGTGCAGCATTAGCTGTTGACAATTGTAACTTTAGACTACCTAAATTAATCTACAATTGGAGATGATGGAGTTTGCCCTTTCAGACAGAAGAAAGAGAAAGGATCCAAATTCAAAACGCGTTAACTAATTAGTAATCGATTTAATTAAAATTTAAAATTGATAGCCCCTGGTACACAGAAAGGTCGGTCGTCTCGGCGTAAGACGTCAATTGTGCGCCGACCTGATAAACTGAGTAAGAGGCCAACAAAACGCAAATAGTCTATATTCTATTAAAATAATTGAATTTTAGTACTTGAATATATCATATTTTCGTTAAATCCATGCATTTAGTCCATCGCCTCGTGTTTGTTGTGCCTAAAGGCTAAAATACTTGGTTGTTTTTTTTTTTTAACAAACACATTTTTTTCAAGTGAGGTCATGGTAGTTTGTAGAATGCGGATTGGTCTGTGTTGTGCATCTGTATTTTTATTTTCAAAGTCCAAACAGTCAATTCAAACCATTATGCATTATCTAGGTAAAAAAAAAAATTTAGAAACTAAATTTTAAATTTTTTAGAATTTTTTTACTATTTTTTTAAATAGGTATAAAATTATGATTTTTGAATAGTCAAGCTTAAATGTCTGATTTGTATTGAAATTTGTGCAAATATATTTAAATCACAATAAATTTAAATAGCTCCTTGAATCTAAATATCTGTACGAATTTTGATGCAGATCGGACAGTTTAAGTCCGGCTTTAGATGAGACTTTATCCAAAGCCGTTTGGACAAAACCCTCACCCATAGAGCCAAGGGCAATTGTCCCCAAGGATTTTGAATTTTTTAGAAATTTATAAGTTTGGGCCAACTTTTTTCTCTCTTGGAATTTTATTTTGGAATTTTATTAAGACGGTGGAATTCCGATTGTAATTTGAGTTAAAATTAGAATAAATTCCTTAATTCTAATTGGTAATTATAATTAGAAGTTAAAACATTAGAAATTAGAGGTTAGAACATTGCAAATTATAAGTTAGAGCACTCATAAGTCTCAATTTTATATACTTTCGGTTAGGATTTTACCTCTAACACCTTGTTTGGATGGAGAGTACAGGAAGGAAGGGGAGGTCAAGAATAGTAGGGAATGGAATGGAATGGAATAGAAAGGAAGAATAACATATTTAACATCTTCGTGTTTGGATGATTAATGAGAGAAAATAAATTTATATTTCCTTTCCGTCTTATTTCTTGTTTCGTTGATTAAAATTTAGAAGGTTAATGAGAAATTCGGTGGTTGTTGTAGATTTGTTACAAAAAAACTTGTATGAGAAATATATAGATAAGATATAGGGTTGAGCATCTGTGCTATTTTTTCTAAAAATATTTGGAACAAAATTTCTTTCCATCTGTTACACTCCAAATCAGAAAGGAAACCGATTATATTGATTACAATGATACAAGGTTAAACCTTTCACCTTCAACAGAATTTTATCAACCAAACACGATTCAACGAAAAATTTTCTTTTCTTTTCATTCCCTCCCTTCCTCTACTCTCCATCCAAACAAGGGGTAAAACTGTACCAAATTTCTTATATTTTAGGTTAGTTTAGTATAGAATGCACCAAAGAACCAAGTTACTGTCTTTGCCTTGTTTAAATTGCAGAAATCAAGTAAATAGAGCAAAATACAGGCTGGTGTGGGCTGCACAAGAAATTCAGATTTAAAATCGAGAAATCTCCAATTCTTCCAAAGAGTTATGCAGCCTGTACAAGCATATAGTGCGGGCCGCACGAACCTAAAAACTCCATTTTGTGCGGGCTCTGGACACACAACCGGCCGCACAAAATCGCAGCTACTGACATACAGTGTTGTTGCAAGCAATACTCTTAGTATATTATTTGACTAATTTGCAAAACATACAATAATTGAATTTAACAATTTCTTTGAGTTAAGATACTTCGCAGGTTTAAGACAATTGGAATTGCAATTTGGATCTGTTGTCCTGAAGAAATCATCAAGTTTTATCAAGACTTTAAATTGTAAAATCATAGAATTGGTAAAATAGATTTGATGTTGAAGTCAGGGAACAATCGTTACCAACGATTGTCTAATCGTTGTAACGATTAAAATAGTTGCACAGAAAATCAGAATGCGAGAAATAACGCAATTCTCCCAGAGAGTAATCGTTACCAACGATTATATAATCGTTGTAACGATTATGAAAGCTTCGCAGATTTTTAAATTTGGCTGAAACCCTAATTGCATTTTAGTATCAATCGTTGGTACCGATTGTAGGCAGAATACTCTTTTGGAAGCTGCCTCTATAAATAGAGCAATTAGGTTTTCTTCCAAATTAACTAGAGCCGCCCCCAGCTATTCAAAAAGCGATTTTACTGTGCAATATTCCCTCCATTGTTGTGAGAGCTAAAACTTCAAAATTCCTTCACACAACTTCAAATCTACTTCACTAATCTTGCTAGATTAGATTAAAGTTAGTTGTTGTGATTATTTCTCTTGAGATTATAAACTTAGAGACTTCGTTCTCTACTCTAGTTGGCCGAGTGACTTCCCATTGGTTGTAAGGGCTCACCGGTTCACAAGTTGTAACCTTTCTCATTGGGTAATAGAAAGGCGCACTGAGAAGCGGTTGCGACGCCCTGGAGACGTAGGCCATTTTGCTGAACTCCGTTAACATCCCGAGTGTCAATTTCTCTAAACTCTTCTATTTACTTTATTTGCAATTAATTTCAGTTTTTAAAATAAATTAGTGGTGCCTTAGGGACAACATACAGTTCGTATTTTGAATATATTTTGGTCATACGAACTTCGATTTGGGTGAATCAAAGCTTGACGGAGCCAGGATAAAAAGATCTACAACTTTCATGAAAGAAACAAATCTAAATTCGGAATGTAGAATTTTGTGGAGCCGCACCAATGCCCGCACTAGCCTAGATTTGGACATATTTAATTACCAAATTGTTGCAATCTTCGCCCGATTCACTTCCAGATCTTGTTTGCTTACTCCCAAAGTCACAAAAATTAATATATATTGGAAGAAAAGCAGCAGGAGAATGTATCTTTCATTCATCTTTTATTCGTTCTTTACTTGATCTAATTTTCTCCGCATACTTCTACTATTTTCCAAGTGAATCATGGCGATTGAGGCGAATGATTGAAGGTTGCTCGAGCGAAACGGAAGTGAAGACGATGGCAACAAGCAAAGAGATTGGGGTAGTATATTCTCTTTCTTATTTTTCTTAGTTTTTATCATGTTTACTCTTGTATTTCTTTTTTATGTTAGCGCACCGATGGGAGGCTAGATTTTCTCTACAGGGGCTTAGGCTTTAAGCATAAATTTATGTTAAAATCTACCTTACTTTGATGGTTTTCTTTATTATGATTGTTTGATTGCATGATTGTTCTTGTTGATTTTATTATTCGTGTGATTGCATGATTTGTGTTGCTTGATAATTAGTGTCCCGCTTAGGTCTAAACAACTTGAGTAGATTTGGATCAAGAATTGATGGTACCAAATTATGTAAATGAATACCTTAGGATTTGAGATTAGAAATGACCAAATCTAATTCTTAGTCCGGAACCACAAAAAACAAATATTGAATTGAAGTGAAGGACTTAATTGTGAAGCCTCATATTTAATCAGGACCCTAGGATTGAATCGAATATTAGTGTGAAAGATTTAATCGTGAAATACCGGTATTTAGGAATAAACTAGGCTAACCAAGTGATTGTATGCCAATAGTCCTTGTTATTTTCTCTATTGAAACACAAAACTCTTTTTATTTGTTTCTTTAAGTTGCTTTTGTTACAATTCAACTCTCAATCGGGTATTGAACCCACAAAACAAAATTTGCACCAACCCCCCTTTACTTTTATTGCACCTTTTAGAATTAATTAATTTAGTAAGAAGTAATATTTCCCGTTATCTTTAAATCGATACCTATTTTACTACAAGGATAGGTTATATGCTTGCAACCGACTTATCATTGTGTACTAAGGTTTTATAAATTTAAAAGTGAAACAGTGTATCCAATTAACATAAAATCCAATACCTAAAATACACAACAAACACCATTTTTTATCTAGTACATAATTAGCTATTTAAACTCGATTCACTATTTTCTTGCCTCCCAGCAAAAATCCCGAATCAACACCTGACTCGATCATTTTCTTAAATTATTTGCATCCAAAATTTCTTTTGTCAGATTAAATAAATCTAATTCATACGTAATCAATAATTATATTATAAATCCACAATATTTTGAATCGTATTGATCAAATTAATCAGATTAATTGATCGAACCAGACCCTGAGAGAATCAAACATTCAAACTCAAAATATGACATATCGCATATTTCAGGGGCGGATGTGTAAAGAACAAGTTCCCTCTGGGACCCATAGCCCGCACAAAACCCAGGTTCCTTGACACGTCCAGGACTTCCAAGTCAACCAACTACAAGTCTAAAGAGAGGAGCGCAGCGACCAGGCAAGCCTTTGCTACTTTGCCAGTCACGAATCCGAGAGTCACAGTCCCACAGATCTTGCACTTTTGCCTATTATCGGCACCATATCAACCGTCCGATCATCCTACCCTCCTCCATCGAACGGCATAGAATATATGCTGTTTCTAGGGTTTTGTAGAATATTATTATATACGGCGCGGGCTGCTCCGCGTGATCGCCAAGCGAAATAACAAATATAGGTCCGTGTCCTGCGTTTGTGGAGACTTGGCAGGAGAATATTAATCACAGCTTCTCCACATGTATTACGTACTTCTACTGGTTTGTCCACTGATGATGTGGCAAGTAACTAGTGGTATGTAAGTTAAAACTTGTAGAAGTGAGTGAGATTAAGAGGTGCCTAAAAATAAACAAAATAAAAAACAAATAGACCCTCACCAGGTATCACCCCCCCGCTTCAAGTTTGGTAGTGGGCTGTTTCCTTTACTCTTCGTCCTTGCTTCTACCATTCCTATATAAAGACATCCTTCCCTCTCCACTAGAAATCATCCAACCTTGATTTATTCAAAACAGCATATGTCTCAGAGGCCCAACGTACCACATTACTCCTGCATAGCTTTCTCTCTCCATTCCCATCTCCTGGTTTCCAGTGAGATGAACTCTAATTCCAACTGGTAGCAACATTCGTTTCTTACTAATTTGCTAACTTGTCTATTGATATTCCATTTTTCCTCCTCCTTTTCCCTTTCCCAGAAAGAAAACACCTTTGTTGAGTTTTTTTACAACCAAATCAAGAAATGGGTGTCAAAGGATTTGTTGAAGGAGGTATTGCCTCTATTGTAGCGGGTTGCTCCACCCACCCGCTTGATCTGATCAAGGTGCGCATGCAACTCCAAGGAGAACCTGCCCCTGCTCCGGCTACCCAGCTTCGCCCGGCAATGGCATTTCAAAATGGCCTCGGCGCCACTATGGCACTGCCCCACCAACAACATCACCACCTCCCGACCATGGCACCACCACGGAAACCGGGTCCCATCTCAGTCGGAGCTCAGATCCTCCGCGCAGAAGGCCCAGCGGCTCTCTTCTCTGGCGTATCGGCAACCGTGCTTCGCCAAACTCTCTATTCCACAACTAGAATGGGTCTCTATGACATCATGAAAAAGAAGTGGTCCCCAAATGGAGACGGCGCATCTCTCCCGCTCCATCGCAAGATTGCTGCGGGCCTCCTTGCTGGAGGCATTGGTGCGGCAGTTGGCAATCCAGCTGACGTGGCAATGGTAAGAATGCAAGCTGACGGTCGACTCCCATTGGCCGAGCGCCGCAATTACAAATCCGTAGGTGATGCGATCCTACGCATGGCCCGCCAAGAAGGCGTTAAGAGTCTGTGGACCGGGTCCACACTGACCGTTAACCGAGCCATGATCGTCACTGCTGCACAGCTTTCCACCTACGACCAGGCAAAGGAGACAATTGTGGGTTGGAGACATGGCGAGGGGGCTGACAGCCTAGGGACCCACGTGGCAGCTAGCTTCACGGCTGGCATAGTAGCAGCTGTCGCTTCGAATCCGGTGGATGTAATTAAAACCCGGATTATGAACATGCAAAAGGGGGTTGATGGGTCTGTACCTTATGCCGGTGCGGTTGACTGTGCAATGAAAACGGTTCGAGCAGAGGGGCCAATGGCATTGTACAGGGGTTTCGTGCCGACGGTTTGTCGACAGGGGCCGTTTACGGTGGTGCTTTTTGTGACGCTTGAGCAGGTCAGGAAGTTGCTCAAGGAATTTTGAATTTTGAATTTTGATGATGACGAAATTGGGAGTTCTTATTTGAGTTGACTACTAGAATTAAGAATTTGTTTTGGTTTCATTTCCCTACAAGTATTTTAAGAAATATGTATGTTCTACTATATTGTCTGATTTTGATTTCGTATGTTCTTGGTTCGTGTTGCTGAGAAAAATTATTAAAGAAATATGTTCTACTATATATGCTTGGTGTTGTATAATGTGAATATGTTTGGAAATACTTTTGTGGTTTGAGAAGGAAAGAACGGTATAAGAATTAATTAACCTCAGTTCTAAACTTTTTGTGGTTTTGACCCACGCCACATGCATGTTGTCTATTAATTGTTGTCCGTCTTTTTCGACGGTGGTTTCCTTTCATCGATCTGTTTATTTGGCCCTTTGCTTTTGTTTTTCTTTCCTTTTGTACCACTCACTGTATCACCGGTCACCGGAGATGCAAATTTGTCGAATATGCTTAGTAGCTACGGCAGCAGCACGGCATCTGCATATTGCTAGTGGGTGGCTGTGCCTGTTTTTTATGTTGAAAGTGGAAGCGCATGTGACCTAATTGATAGGTAATAGGAAGTTGATGCTATGTAATTTATTGCCTACGGAATCGTGAGCCGTTGGGCTGCGTCGAGATATATACAAACAACTTCAAAAGAATCAGTTGAATCGCCCCCCCTCCCCTCCCCTCCCCTCCCCTCCATTGTCTAGCGGCTTTATCGTCAAACAAAATAAATTATCAGCGGACCGCAAAATTCTTCTCACAGATTCTCAGGAATCTTACTTGATTCTAGGTATGGAAATTGGAATGGACCACAATAATTCTTATATAGGTCCAGAAGAAAAGAATCCTCGCCACAATAATCCTCGCCTTAATTTTTTAAAATATTTTTTCAGGACAAGCAGGAACAACCTTAATTGTTCTGACAATCAATAAAACACTTATTTTGTGAAACCTAGATCCCAGAATATTGTAAAGTACCGTTATGTACTAAAACTCATGTATTAATTAACAAAAAAAATACAATCAAATTTGTGTAAAAGTATGTGTCATGTATTAACTTCATTTCTTTGAATTATTCAATATTTGCTCATATGTAATACCCACATGTATTAGAAAAAGTGCGATACATCACTCATGGATGTCATTTTCTTACATTTTTCTTTCTTAGGAGCATACATAACAAACTATGTAATTAAAGAAAATGCTATTTTGCCTGAATAGAGCCATCAATTTAAACTATTTAGTTTTATAGATGAAAAAAACATTTGTAATTTAGATTTGCAATTTTCACTCTCTTTTTTTTTATTCATATCTCTTTGTCATCGTGACGTTACTAAAGATTTGCAAATTTTCACAAAAGCTGTATCTTTTTGTTAAAGATATAATTAACTCAACATTACTTTTTTTGTATTCAAACAAACGCCTTGGTTTGCATCATCAAAGGAAAATAAGAGATAATCCATCAAAAAAACAAAACAAAAAAGACAACTTGAGAAGAAAATTTCTTGGGTCAAATTATAATAATTACCAAAAATTCTTTGGGTCGTCTTTTTATTTCAAATCAGCGAAGAACATAGTGCATGCACCGAAATTTTTATTAATTTCCAAAAAAATAATAAATTTCAAATTCTATAAAATGAAATTTTTATATAAATTGACTCAAATTGCATTTGACATTTTTGTTTTCTTCTATTAAAATATTATACACACTCCGTATAAAATATGTTACAAATATTATAATATTAAAATATTCAATCAATTTATATAAAAATATTTTAAATTCAACCTGCAACATCAAACTGTTGCTTTATATTAAAATATTATGCATGTTTTATTAAAATATTATAAATGAAAGGAGGATACTGACAGTTGGTTTTTAGACCGAAACTGCAATTTTTTTTCTGGTTTTGCAAAACTGTGATAAAACTATAAATTTAATTTGAGGAAAGTAGGTCTAAAACCGTGAAAAAAATTGCGGTTTGAATATTTCTCGAAATCTTGTCAAACAAGATGATGTAGCATTTGAAATTTATTATTTTTTTGAAAAATTTCTGGTTCATGGACCCGTCAAAATCACAAAAGAAATGAAATGGTCGCGGCAACAATAATATGAAGAGAAATACTTTTCAAAAAAATTTAATATGAAGACTCGGAATTTGATAATTATTAGTTCAACTTAAAATTCAAAAGACAACATTACTGAAAGCAACCACAACCCCAAGAATTCAACAAGATGAAAGATCAGAGTTAAGACAAATATTCCCTCCAAGACTCCAAGAGGTGAAAAGTCATATTGATAAATTTGTTGAATTTGTTTCTGCGGCGACTCGGCACAAGAAATAATAAGTCTTATTCGGCGTACTTTTAAGAAAATTCAGAGGTTGTTTTACTTTTCTAGAATTAAAAAATTGTGATATAAAGCATAATAAAAACATTTATAAAATGTTTATCTTTCTCAAGAGACGGCCAACATTATTCAAGTTAAACATCCTAATTCTTTTATCATCTTTATTGAAATCCATACTAATAAATATGTACTGCAAATATAATAGATGTTTAGTTTTATCGTAAAATTAGTTGTGAAAAATTCTAATTTGTTTTCATTATATAGGAGAAATTTCATGTCTACCCCTCAAAAACTAAAAAATTACGTATTTCTCATTCTAAAATACATAATATCATATTTACCTTCTAAGTTTTCAAAAATATGTAGCATGTTTAAGAAATATGTCACTCTTCTAATTGGTCAATTACTTGGGGCAAACGATTCATTTCTCTTCTGGATCCATACACTATGACATTTAGGTATACGTTTGTGTATACCTCAAGAGTACAGTAATGAACCATTTGTCCTCAAAAACTAATTAATTAGAAGACTGAAATTTTTCTTAAAATCACTACATATTTTTTATCTTTTTATTAAAGGGTAAAATGAGTATTTATATATTTAGAATGAATATTAATAGAGAACGTAATAAAATGAGTAAATTTGCAAATTTTAAATTTTAGAGGGAAATATGTAAATTTGAACTTTTTGAGAAGTATATAAGAAATTCCCCCTAATATATATATATATATAGATATATATATTTTATTATTTATATTAACATTAATTTACTAGAATAAAAAATAAAAAAATTCATAAAAAAAGGTTCAAATAAATACAAAATACAAAAAAAAATCAAATTGTAAAATGATAGAACATACAAAGGTAAAACATTGATTACTAAATTAAAATAATGTATTGTGTTTAATTTTATTTCTTTCGCAGAAAAATATGTGAAAGAAATAGGCATATTTAAAATGGGAGAATTTCATGTATACCCCTCAAAAACTTTAAAATTACGTATTCCCCCTTCTAAACTGCGAAATTACGTATTTTTTCCCTCTAAACTTCCAGAACTGACAAATTTACCCATTTTATTATCTTTTATATTAAAACTCAATTTAAACTTATAAAATATCCATTTTACCCTTTATTAAAATCATAAAAAATTGTAGCTTGTTTAAGAAAAATATCGATATTATAAAATACCCATTATACCCTTTATAAAATACTCGTTTTCCCTCAAAAACCGGATAGCCATTATGCCATTTACCCTTTATAATATACTCATTTTACCCTGAAAACTGATGAAATATAAGATCAACATTTTCTTAAACACATTACAATTTTTTTATGCCTTTAATGAAATGTAAAATGAGTATTTTATAAATTTAAAGAGAGTTTTAATATAAAAGACAATAAAACAGGTAAAGTTGTAAGTTCCAAAAGTTTAAAGGGAAAATATGTAATTTTGAAATTTAGATGGAGAAATTTGGAGTTATTGAGAGGTATACATGAAATTCCCTCTTTGAACTTTGAGAACAATGAAAGAGAAAGACCGAATTGCAGTCCGTGAAAAAAAAAAAAATCAAGTCTGAACAAAGATTTTTTTTTCCCCCAACTTTAAGAAAGCTGTGATTCGGGAAGGAAATTTGTCGCAACTCAAGAAAAAAAAAAAAAAAAAGACGAACGCTATTACGCTAACAGGAAAGATGCAGCGAGAGGAAGGAAGCTTGGAGGCGACTGTGTGTGAAGAAGGGGCGAGCATTCAAAAGAAACCAGTAGCCGTTGAAAGGGTCAATCACTGAAGCGATGGTCCCACTTTGTCAAAAAACGGAGGTGCACTGGAGATGACCTAAAGGGAGAAAAATAAGAAGGAATTAGTTAGTCTTTATTAATTGATTCTGTTAGATGTGTATCGCATATAAAAAGAGATTGTATCTGTGAAACCAATTCATGAAAAACATTATCAATAAAGTCAATTTCTCCTTTATCTCTTCCAAGCTCTAATCTTTCCGTATTCTTAAATTTCCATCAAATTCCTTTCTGTCTTTGAGTGATTCGATCTAATTCGATCACCACCTGCTGTGAGATACATTCTCGCTGCAGTTTTGGTATCAGAGCAGGTTGCGATCAGCCGGAGAGTAGCAGTTCGAACAATCAAGAATCGCAAGAAATGCCGAAATCCAAAAGAAATGATCCCCCTGAAGAAGACTATCAGCCGGACATTGTTGCAATAAATGAGAGGATCTCGCAGGTTGCAAGAGACACCCAAATTTCCATCCAGGCCCAAGATGAGAGGTTCAATCAGTTGGAGGAAGGGCTAGATGCTCGATTTGCAGGGTTAGATACCCGATTTGCGGCGATGACCAGAATGCTAGCTGATGCTATTTCGGGAAAATTGCGAGAGACTGGGGGTGGTAGTAACTCCGCTTTGCACGGAGACAATAGGCGGGATAGAAGTGAGTCACCTAGCAAGCATGAAACAAGGAGAGAATATCAAGATCAGCATACCGGCACCCAAAAGGTACACTTGCCTCGCTTCGATTTTCCTAGATTTGAAGGGAAAAACCCAGCAGATTGGGTAGAAGAATGCAAGTTTTATTTTGAGGTTTATCAAACTCCTGAGGAGTATAAGACAAGAATGGCAACCATGAACTTTACTGGTATTGCAAGAGAATGGTACAGTTGTTATCGGGTAGAACACCCGAACCCTCCATGGCCGGTATTGGTTGAGGAAGTGTTTGTAAGGTTTAAACCAAGAAGCAGCTCTAACCCAATAGTGCAGTTTAGAAAGGCACGACAGACTGGATCAGTAGAAGAGTACATGCAAGAATTTGAAAGAGCAAAATCCAGGTTGGTAGCTGAAACTGGTATCAAGCAAGAAAATTTTTTTGTTTGGAATTTTATTGGTGGATTAAAGGAAGAGTTGCAAAACACCATAAATGTGTTCAAACCCCATACCCTGAATGATGCTTTCAACCTTGCATTGGATTTAGAGGTAGCCATGGGACCAACTGACAAGAAATTGAGTTTCCTTAAAACTCAAGCCACTTTCACTTCTAGACAGCAACCTCCTCAAAATTTCAGAACCAGTAAGCCTCCTGACCAAACTGCGACTAGATGGAATGAAGCACCAAAACCAAATCTCTCAAACAACAACCCACTAGCTGTACTTACCAATGAGCAGAAGCGAAAAATGGGTCTGTGTTATAGGTGTTTAGAAAGATGGCACCAAGGGCATAAATGTAATAAAAGTTTACATGCCATGGATGGGGATGAAGAGGAGGAGGAGGAGGAGGAGCAACAAAGAGAATTTCAGGAGGTGATTGAACCAGTAGGAAACAATGAAGAAAGTGAAGAAGAAATAGCAGAAGGGTACACCATCACCTTGAACAACATTAATAATTTCTCAAGCAACCAAACCTTAAAATACAAGGGTTTCATAAAAGATATACCTATCTTAGCCTTGATTGATACTGGTGCTTCCCATTCATTCATACACCCAAACCTAGTACAAGCATTAAATCTTCCCACAACACCCATAAATCCACTGGATGTGAAGGTTGCTACTGGCCCGAGATCTATATCAAAAACTGTATGTCGAGGAGTAGTGTTCACCTTGCAAGGGCATCCCTTTGAATCTAATTTGAGAGTTTTGGAAGTACAAGGGTATGACATTATTTTAGGGGTTGACTGGATCTCTAGTCTTGGTACTATTAAGATGAATTTAGGTCAAGGGATGATGGCTATAGATCTGAATGGTATTGAGATCAAATTGACCACTGAGAAAGAAAGAGCTGAGATACAGTTTTGTGAAGGAGAAGTGGATGTGGAGAAGGAGGCTAAGAGAGGCAATTCTGTCATGTATGCACAGATTTTTAGATTGGAGGAAGGGGTCGATATTCAACAGCAAAAAGAGCCAAACCTAGAACCTCAAATCAGCTCTTTATTGCAAGAATTCGAATCTGTATTTGAAGAACCTAAAGCCTTGCCTCCTAAAAGATTTGTAGACCACAAAATTGAACTCAAATCAGGTTCTAAACCCTTTAGTCAAAGACCTTATCGTTTCTCTTACTATCAGAAGCTAGAGATTGAGAAGATAGTGCAAGAATTGCTTCACAATTCTCTCATCCAACCTAGCACCAGTCCATATTCTTCACCTGTATTGTTGGTTAAGAAGAAAGACGGGTCATGGAGAATGTGTATCGATTACAGGAGGTTAAATGAGGATACAGTAAAGAATAAGTTCCCTATTCCAATAATAGAAGACCTGCTGGATGAACTAGATGGAGCCCATTATTTCTCTAAGCTTGATTTACGTTCGGGCTACCACCAAATCCTGATGGCTGAAGAAGATGTTCCGAAAACAGCATTTAGCACTCATGAAGGGCTCTATGAGTTTCGGGTCATGCCCTTTGGCCTCACGAACGCACCAGCCACCTTCCAGCAGCTCATGAACAGTACATTCAAGCCTTTTCTCAGAAAATTTATTGTAGTTTTCTTTGATGATATTCTAGTGTATAGCAGGGACTTGGAATCGCATGTTGAACACCTCAAGCTAGCACTACAGACCTTGGAAGAGCACAAGCTATTTGTGAAGAAATCGAAATGCGAATTTGGTGTGCATCAAATCCAATACCTCGGGCATGTCATCTCCAAAGAAGGTGTTGCCACTGATTCAACCAAGGTGGAGGCAATGACTAGCTGGCCAATTCCTAAGAATCTCAAAAGTTTGAGGGGCTTCCTCGGACTTACCGGTTACTATAGGAAATTTGTCAAACATTATGGCATTATTTCAAAACCCCTTACTGAATTGCTCAAGAAAGATGCCTTCCATTGGAACTGTGAAGCTCAACAAGCCTTTGATCAATTGAAGCAGGCAATGGTAAAGGCTCCAGTTTTGAAACTACCCGATTTTACTCAGCCTTTTGTCATAGAGACTGATGCAAGTCAAGGGGGTATAGGAGCAGTTCTCATGCAATGCCACAGACCTATAGCCTTTCTAAGCAAAAAATTAGGAGTCAGAAACCAAGGCCTTTCAACCTACGAGAAGGAACTGCTGGCTCTGTTCACAGCTGTCTCAAAATGGAGACATTATTTGTTGGGAGGCGAATTCATTATTAAGACAGACCAGATTAGCCTAAAATACCTCCTTGAGCAAAGAATAAATACACCTATGCAGCATAAGGGATTGAGCAAGTTGTTGGGTCTGAAGTACAAGATTGAATACAAAAAGGGGAGTGAAAATAAGGTAGCAGATGCATTATCTAGAAGAGAAGGCCATGAGAAAGAAAATCAAGGGGATGAAGGTGAGGTGTTGGCTGTGAGTGAACTAGTTCCTAAATGGGTGCAGGAAATTAAAGAGAGTTATATAGGAGATGTGTGGATTGAAGGGTTAAGAAAGAAATTGAATGAGAATGTTGAAGCAAATGTAACCCACCATTTATCTGAGCATCAAGAGGTATTGTATTATAAGGGTAGGGTTTGTATAGGCAGTCATGGCCATTGGAGACAAGCAATTCTCAAGGCACTGCATGATTCTACTATTGGAGGGCATTCTGGTATTGCTGCAACTTACCAGAGGGTTAGAAAACAATTTTTCTGGCCCAATTTGAAGGAGTCAGTGCACCAGTTCATCAAAATCTGTGAGAATTGTCAATTGAACAAATCTGATTTTTCTGCACCTGCCGGGCTCCTGCAACCCTTGCCCATACCTAAAGAGGCTTGGAGTAGTGTGGGAATGGATTTCATAACGGGTTTACCTAAGTCAAAAGGGTATGAGGTTATAATGGTGGTGGTTGACCGTTTAACCAAATATGCGCATTTTATAGCACTGTCACATCCATTTTCAGCAGCAACTGTGGCAAAATCCTTTGTTGATCACGTATACAAGTTGCATGGGCTCCCCACCAACATTATATCGGATAGGGATCCGATTTTTACTAGCCGATTTTGGCAAGAGCTGATGGGAATCTTGGAGATCAAGCTCAACATGAGCACGGCGTACCACCCACAGACGGATGGTCAGACGGAGAAGGTGAACCAGTGTTTGGAAAATTACTTACGTGCTATGGCATATGATAAGCAAAAGAAGTGGATGAATTACCTGTCTCTAGCAGAATGGTGGTATAATTCAAACTATCACAGTGCCATAAAGAAGTCACCTTTCGAGGCATTGTTTGGATACTTGCCTCCGCAGCTTGGCTTAGGTAGTGCACCAAGGAGCCAAGTAGAATCCGTGAATGTGTTTCTGCGAGATCGACAAGCAGCTTTGGTTCAATTAAAGGCGAATCTCGTAAAGGCACAAGAGAGGATGAAAAGGCAGGAAGACAAGCACAGAAGTGAGAGAAAATTCGAAAAAGGGGATTGGGTTTATCTCAAATTGCAACCATACCGTCAGATAACAGTAGCTGGAAGAGGTAATCAGAAGCTCAATTCAAAATTCTATGGACCATTCGAGGTGCTACAGCGAGTCGGTAATGTCGCGTATAAGCTGAACCTCCCTCCCAATTCGCTCATCCATCCAGTTTTTCATGTATCTCAACTGAAAGCTCGAGTGGGGGAGAATCAGGTACCTTCACCCAAGTTGCCGGTAATGGGACCGGAGGAAAACATCATCTTGATGCCCGAATCAATCTTGGCTAGGCGAATGGTGAAGCGAGATAATGCCGCGACAGCCCAGATTTTGGTGAAGTGGAAAAATCAAACTAGAGATGATGCAACCTGGGAGTATTATGAGGATATTGCTCAGAAATTCCCAGAGTTTATTCGTGAGGACACGAATCAATTTAAGGGGGGAGGTGTGCAGCGAGAGGAAGGAAGTTTGGAGGCGACTGTGTGTGAAGAAGGGGCGAGCATTCAAAAGAAACCAGTAGCCGTTGAAAGGGTCAATCACTGAAGCGATGGTCCCACTTTGTCAAAAAACGGAGGTGCACTGGAGATGACCTAAAGGGAGAAAAATAAGAAGGAATTAGTTAGTCTTTATTAATTGATTCTGTTAGATGTGTATCGCATATAAAAAGAGATTGTATCTGTGAAACCAATTCATGAAAAACATTATCAATAAAGTCAATTTCTCCTTTATCTCTTCCAAGCTCTAATCTTTCCGTATTCTTAAATTTCCATCAAATTCCTTTCTGTCTTTGAGTGATTCGATCTAATTCGATCACCACCTGCTGTGAGATACATTCTCGCTGCAAAAGAAGTTCCTCGAACTTGCTTTCCCCCAAATTCTCCATGGAAATATGACTTTCCGAACGTGCCTTGAAAGATAAAAAATGCATTAACTTCCATGCTCCATTAGTAGACTCACATGCTCCACGCAACGTGTTGTGACTTGTGAGTGATAATTATATACATGTGTTAATATTTATAATCTTAATTAGATGCTTATATATCTAAAATATTAAATATTTATACATATGATTCTGTACATCAAACTTCAAAGCGCTAGTTGTTTGTACATTAATTTTTTTTTTTTTTGCTAAAACTAGAATTGCTCAATTATTATACTATTTAATGTTTATAGAACTTGCATTATTCGGTGAAATTCAGATCCCTATTTAAATTAAAAAAATCGGTGAAATAAAAAAAGTTTGTACTGAGAATCCGAATCTAAATTCGGTGATTATACCATTGCTATTTATCAGATCATCGTATGAATTATCATTTTGTTTGATAATAATATATCATCTACTCATTTCCTATAGTAATTTCACTGTATCATACATAAGTTGCTATAATAGCTACAATAGCACCCAATAAGCGTCAAATGTTAAAATTAGTACATCACTACCTTATACTCCCAGCTTCCAAAGCACACCTAGTTAGGAAAGAATATCTTGCTTTCCTTGACCTAGCAAAACTTTTAACCCATAATTACCTTCTTTGACCTCCCTGGCCAAACTCTTTAGACATTGCACACAGAAAAGAATAAACATATACAAAAATTATACTCCTACACGTATATATCTCTCACTAGTAATATGCACTAGAAGATTTGTGCATATGAGTATCCTGGCAAAGAATGGATCGCACCTCCATGATCTTCCGAGGTGGCTGGAGATCGCTCTCTTGAAGCGAGTTGCCGAGCAGCTCTTGCATTTTGGAGGCAAATGTGTCATCCAAGCACTGAATTTTTGTTTGAATCCATTTCAGATGCAACATTATCAGTGATAGGAAGAATTATTTTATATTAAAATGAGTAACATATGAATAAAAAATAAGCAAGGATTAGAGGTGTGTGTGCTTACATTGACCGTAACCTTAGCTGCCTTAAACCAGGCCCTGTTCTCTTTCCGGTGTTCAAGAAAACTAAGGATATCCTGCAATAGCAAGTAATTACCATATCTATTAATAATTCAGGTAAAATATGATTAAATGCACCAGCCATATCATTTCTTTAGCTTCCATTTTGAAGTTTAGACCACATCCGACAGGATTTTGCATGAAACTGAAACTAGTTGCACACCAGCATATTTCATCCTGGTGGATTGCACACTGTTTTTTTCTCTTTTTTTTGGTCTTAGTATAGGTACGTACAGATGGTAAGAGTGAGACTATGGTACTATGCATAGTGTGAATTGTTCCGTACTATGAATCAATAGCTCCGTTTTCAAAGTCAAAATAACAATCTGAACTGTTCAGCATGATCTTCATACCAAAATGTATTTGTAGATCAAAGATTACATTTTTTACAACCTTCTTTACTATTTTTTTGGGTAAATTTTGCTGGAGGTCACTAAACTTTATTCTTTGTCACGAATTTGTCCCTTTGCAACCACTGAACTTTTCATTTGTCCCAATTAAGTCACTCTATAACTTTTCCGTTCAAAATATTAACGGAATACACTCACCTTGTCCAAAATACAAACCGAATATGCTCATTCCATCCAAACTTTTAGATAGAAAAGTTACAAGGTGACTTGATTGGGACAAATTAAAAATTCAGTGGCTATAGAAGGACAAATCAAACTTGAGTGACCAATTCGTGACAAAGGACAATTGCGAAATTTACCCTATTTTTTTATAAGGTAGAAAATCACTTGATCTAAAAATTCTAGACCATTCAAAAGTATTGATTTTCTACCTATCTAAAAATATAGTAAAATAATTCTAAAAAAATGTAAAATTTGATCTACATATACATCTTCATATGATGAAAATGTTGAACAGTTCAGATTGATTATTTGAACTTTCAAAATGAAGATATTGATCCATAGTACGGACCAATCCGCGCTATGCATAGTACCATAGCCTCACTCAGATAGTAATATTCGGGTCTAGAAATTACCTGGCCCATTCGCTCCCAGAAACCACGGCAGACAGAAATGAAGAGCTGTGTCTCAAAAACCTTGTTAAGTTGGTTTATCGCCTCTTTCAGCTGCTCCATCAATGGTTGCATGCGGCTTTTAATGTCGGACTCCATTCCCATCTCTTTCGAATCTTTCATTATCTTCTTTAATTTTGTTGTGCCTTGTAAGCGAGTCTGTAATAAAAAAAGTGATGAATTTATGTTATTATGTTCTAGGATGACTTAATATAAACGAGAAATATTCAAAACAAAAATGACAGCGGCAAATCTAACTATATAATATAAGTGGCGCCAGCACACCGTATTTATGAGTAATAGTAAGGTACAGCAGAGTTCCTTTATCCTTTTTTTGGTTAATTAAAATTTACATGTTTACTTTGGGTCAAGCACTCAAGCAACATCTAAAATGACACAAAAATAGCCCAAATATAGAAACCATAGTTTCAGCTAACCAGTCAAAATTGCAATCCTTGATCCAGAATAGGCTATCTGTTTCATAAAACATATGTTTCACCTTAAATAGTAAATTAAACAGGAAGTTAAAAGCTAATATGAGCGTAAATTATTCATTTTTCGAACTCTTGATTATATATAAAATGAACTCCAAAAAATACAATTGGCTTGTCAAGTAGATCAAGATCACCCTTTTGAATTTGCCATTTGAATCTGATCCAACAATTTTTGAGGTTAAACTTATTACATAAATTGATAACTTACGTTTTCCACCAATTTTTCTACAACAGCATTGGTGTAGTTCCTGAACTTTGATCTTAGAATAACAGCAGCCTCACTAAGCCTCTCTCCGGCAGCTGCCCCGCCGGCCCCACCTTGTAAACAAGATTCCCAGGATCTAAGATGACCCTCAATCCTCGGCAGGACCACATCTAGAAGCCTTTTCATAGAGTTCAAGAGAATTCCAAGCTGTATTTTAAGTGAAAGAATGGTGTTATGTTTTTGTAAGTAAATGGAGTGCACAAATTACAGGTTGAAATAACAGATTTAACTAACCTCCTCTGGGATAGCATATGGGACAGTGGGTTTGCGCTTCGCGAGCTTCTGAACGTACTTCAGGCCGAATTTCTTGGGGGTCAAGCTTTCTTTCAGTGGGGCCAAGACATCAGCATATTGCTTTTCTAGTGCATTGACTATGGCCTTCTCCACATCTGCTATCGCCTTCAAATTTAAAAAAAAAAATTGAAAAAACTGCTCGTAAATACTTATTAAATGCAACTCTTCAGGCAGTGCAATTTGATTGAGTACAATGTTTGAACTGCAGGTTTAGTGCAGTGGCACGAGCCCTCGTCTCTCTTCGGGGAGAGAGAGGTTCAATTTTCGAGAATAGCATCTAAAAGATGCTGGGGTGTACCAGGACCCTTTAAGCAAAAAAAAAAAAAAAATAGAGGATAATGTTTCTGAACATACATTTTCAAGCACGATAGTGTATTCAGGCCAGCGGCTGATAATGACCTCATACTCATTCAGCGTGTCAGTAAGACGGTCGAACATGTTATCAACAAATGGAGTAGTCATGTGTTGGGTCCTGACACCAGACCATTTAACCTGATTCAGTAAATTAGTATTAGTACAAACCCACAAGAGGCATATGATACAAACACGTGTTCTAAAAAAAGTAGTATTTCAAACTAGATGCCGGTGCACCATTTAACAGAAAGAAGTAGCAAATTTCTTTTCTAGGCATATAGTAATTTCACATTCAAACTTGTATGACAAAAAAAAAAAAAAGATTTTACCTCATCCAACCTGCAAGCCTCCACCAGCACTCTTCTTTTGTCTTCAGTCCACAGAATGATGTATAGATGGAACAATTCTTTAGCATCTACTGTCTTCTCAGAACTGCAAGGGCAGTAAGGAAACAAATTGAGCAGGAAACCAGGTTCAGATCATAACGAACAAAGGGTGAGTCTCCAGAGCACCAGCAAAATATGTACAGTAATTATTGATCTGATCGGAGGACTGTTATTTAATGAGATTCTGACAAGGATATTATTATAATTATACATCTACCACAATATCTGATGAGAAACAAGCAAAGCTGAAGAGGAAACATTCCCGTTTGTCATTATATTTAAGTGTTATCAAAAAAATGAGTAACTTATTGTGTTTAGCTTAATGATATAGCCCTCAATTATCGAATGGTCAAAATACATTTCATAATTTTCTTTAAAAGGTGGTGTACTGGGGAGCAAATCTCATAAATAAATATGAATTCCACCCATCATTGTTGCTAAGGTTGAGAAGATTGACTTTTAAGGAAGCAATCAAGCTTATAAAAAACAATTAACAGCAGGGTCTCATTTAACAGTTCTATTGGTTTAAACACCTTTTAAACTCCATTTAAAGGTGTGGGTCTTTACAAGATTTTAATGGTTAAACAGTTTAAAAGCATTTTTTTAAAAGCTTGTTGTAGTATTCAACAAATACTTCACAAATAGACAAAAAGACAGGACTAGCGATATGAAGAAATATATACCGGATGTTCCAGCTAGTAAGATCCTTTTGGAAGTCGGCAGTAGCAATGATGAGATCAGCGACAGGTGGTGACGGGCTAGAAGGAGGACATTTAACAAGGAATGCTCTCAATCTGTTGCCTAGCTCCGCACAATATATGTTTGCGGCTAAATGCGGTAAGTCAACAAAGCTGTCGATTCGACAAAATAGAATGCTGGTAGTGAATAATACAAACAAAATACGGTAACTTCAAAAGTTTTATTAGAGCTTTTAGTTAACAAACCTTGGGAGAATGTGCTGATTATGAATCTCAATGTCAGTGAAGATTTCATCCCTTGTGTTGTTGCAAAGGGAGATAACTTTCCTATATGCCGATGTGAATGTTACCACATCCACCACGCTTACATCAGCATGGCGGTTTATGAATTCGTCGGTTTCAAGAAGGTGCCGCCTAATTCGTTTTCTAGCAGCAGTCTGGAAATAACAGCACAGTTTTATCTGAGCCTCTTGGGAAAGAATGTCGTGGAGAAGAGTGTAAAGTTTCACGGCGGGACCCAATGCAGGTGCTGGAACTCCACTTGGAGACCTGAAAACTTCTTCCATCCCAGACAAAAACGACTCATCCAGTGATTTGTAGTTCTCGAAAACCAGTGCTAGAAGTTGCTCGGCTTGTTCCTCTATTTCTGCAAGTATCCGATTCTGACAAAAAAAAACAAGATCAGAAAGGTCTACGAACCTTTTTGTTATGAAAAGTCAAAGCAAATATGGCCGTGATAAAAAAAAAAAAAAAGTTTGGAAAGCACACACTTCACTTGGGCAATCCATTGAAATAAAGGGACACATTTAGAAATATAATATTATCTACATCAGTAAAATTAAGAAGAAATTAAAAAAGTTGTCAAGCGCTAAATAAAAATTAAGTTAATTTTAATTTCTAAACCTCTATCCTCATGCAATTAACTTTTAATTTCTTTTAGTGACCACGTCAACAATGATTAATATGGAAGAGAGGACGAGAGCCAACAGACAGTTAGAAAGCCATTTCTTTAAAACAAAACTTTCTAAATTAGAAATTAGGTTACATCCCAAAAAATTAGAATAGAAATGACACCTGTGCTTTTAGAAATAAAAAAGAAAACCCAATGCAGATGCTCTAAAGGTTATCAAAAATTGGAAAAAAAAAACTTGGAGATCGTACCTCTTGGTGGCTTAAATTGTTGTTACTTCGGCTCTTCATCACTACCGGCAACAGCATATCATGGACCAATGACAGGCAGTCAGCAGTTGGAGTCGCCACATCCATAACATATGTTAGATATCTTAGCTTGGCATACTCGTCAGAAACCCCGTAATACAATGCAAACTCTGCCAATAGCCACTTCCATGTACCATGCAACACTAAGTTTCTTTGCTCAAACTTGAGCGATTTCATGGCAACTTCAAGGGTTATATCATAAGCTACAGTTTCAGCAATAGAACCACACTACACAGAGAAGAAAAACAGATAAACAAGTCTAGCAGAAGCAAAATGCAACTTAAAAAGAGAACAAAGAAAGATTTGTTTTATTTAAAGCAGTTTCTACTGGTCTGTACCTTAAGTGGATTGTTCTCATCATTAGTAGTAGCATAGGTCACATAAAGTTGAACCCGGCCTACAAGCTCACGCTGGGGTCCAGAATACATTGGCCACCACCGTACCTTGTCAGTCTGTATATATTTTAAAAAATAAAAGAAGAAAGAAAGTGTTCAAAACAAGGCACCGCATGAAGTTAATTCAAATTTTTACACAGAAATTAGCACTACTTCTTTATTTTGTCCTTCTTTTTCTGTTTTGGTTGCAAATTAAGTTATCCCAAATTTCATGGATCTGATTTTTTCTTCAGAAGCCCCTCAAACCCTAAACCCTAAACCCTCAAAAGCCCATTGAACTAGACTCCCTTGTGGGGACACTAATAGAATGTAACTAGTGCAAAATGCAACATGCATTGTATCATATCAAAACACTACCAGTGTTACATAAGCCCCGTGAACCTTCGCAAAAGTGTTAAATATGAGCACCAATATTTTTAAGGGTATGAATGATAGTAAAATCTCTTATGTATATATTTACGGTACAAAATCCCAACCCAATCTACAGCAACGGAGATTATTTATGCCAAAAAAGTTTTTGATAATTCATTCCTGCCAAAGCCCAAACTTATTGCTTAGAAGGCACCCTAAAAACCTGTTTTGCATATTTCCATGAGGGACAGTAATGCACTGATGCAGTATGCATAGTATCATACTAAAACAATACCAGTGCAATATAAGCTCAGTATTTGTTTCGAAAGCATAAATTTTTCAGGAGCATGGAGGATAGTAATATATCTTATGATTTCTATGCTAAATATGAAAAAATAACACAACATAAATTTGGTACCAAATCTTCAGCTATGCTAGCTACTTGTGCGACCACCCTGCCACAGCAATTTCCTTTAGAATCATAAACATCCATGATTAAATCATCTCCCAAGCTATCAGGAAAGCTGGAAAAGGAAGATAGGCAACCAAAAGACATCAATAACTGTTTTCAATAAGAAATTGAGCCACATATCAAAAAAAAAAAAAAAAAAGAGCCCATTTCCCTGTAAGACCCTAGGAAATTTACTTGCTCCAGACTTCAAGAGTTGAGATAACCTAAAATAATTGCCAAAGTCTGCCCCTTCTTAATGATGTTTGCTAGGAAATCAATACAAATTATAAAGGCAGCTTATTCAAATAATCCCTCCCCCCTCTTTATTTTGCTAATACTCTCTTATGTGGTCGAGAGAGATACAGAGAAATCGGGAATGGATGCATTTTAGAAAATAAAAAATTATGCCTCTATTCTTCTTACGAGTCTCAAGAAGCCCTATTTTATTTCCACAAGTATAAGGCCTAGTAACAAACAGACTATGATCAAACATGTCATAAGAATGACCAAGTTCATCACCCAAGAACAATTGGTGATGTTATGTATTTATTTATTTATTTCAGAATTTGATTATCGATCTTTCATACTTCTAATATTTATGTATTATTTTGAGTCGGGTTATACAAAGAGTTCCATGCCTTTGACCTATGGGTCCTTGCCAATAGCCCAGGCATAGCAGGTGGAGCATTGAATCCATATTATTGTAAATGAGAACCATAGGTAATCTTTTTAAATAAAAATCAACAATATGCATCTTGCGTATTATTTTCAGAAAAAAAATGTCCTGTGCAACTAGGCTATTTTTTTATATATGTCAGCAGTTTCCAAGTTTAAATTATATTAGCATAGAAAGTTTTCATGTAATAAAATTGTAATCTCTGTTATCGACTAAAAATGAAGTTTCAAATGCTTGAATTGTTATACAATTTTCCTTTCATTTTTTTCAAGAAAAGGGACTCGCAAAAGGATAAGGCTTTTTACTAACAAATCACAAAATGGTCTCATATTCATTTTCTCCATAAGAAAAAGGACCTCTTTCTAAAATCAAATAGCAGGTGCATTAATAAACAGAGGGAGAGCTATATCCAGAATGGAAATATGGTTATAATTAAAAAAAAAATGTAAGTAAAGAGATTTAGAACTAACAAGACATGAGATTCACCGGATCCTGGCTGCATTGGTACCAACTCATCATCAGGCATGCTTTTCAGCCTCAGCTGACATGTGTACGTTTCTACACAACAGACAACACATTTTATTTGTCAAGAAAAGGTAAATGTTTAAATCAGTTGTTTTTCCTTTGTCAAGCTACATTCAACATGTTGCATTTTTGCAAAAAAGGGCACCCAAGACTTGAATTCGTATTCTATGGGTTAACTCAAATTTTGAGTTTAGATCCTGACATCCGATTTAAATTCGCACGAATATTAAAGGGGTACATTACAGGCATGGGCCAGATTGGCCCAGATTCTAATCGGACGGTCCGGAGCTAAACTCAAAATTTGAGTTAACTCGGGGATCCAGACCACCCAAGACTTCTCATACTTACAATTAGCAGGTAAATATTTTAGTAATTTGCAGCTAATAGCTAATCACAAAGTAAAGATGTAAGTCATGAAAAAAGTAATCAAATTGCCCCTAAGAAAGAGGGAAGTTCAACCAACTACCTTTCCAACATAACATATCTAGAATTAAATTGGTTGTTTGCTTTATTATAATTCAGTTTTTGGCTTGCTTACCACAAATAGAAAGAGCTCACTAGATATACAGTTAGCATTGCCAAACAATATGCAGATAAATGCTTCCTTTGTTGAAGTTCAACAGCTCAGTATTACTTGCCAAATACTTAAAAGGAGTAGGGCTCAAATGCCTCGTGTCTTTCATGCCTCAATCGTGCCTCACATCCTTATCTCCATTTTCAAAGTCCAAACAGTTGATCCGAACCACTCATGATATCCATATTACAATGTGCTCGCCTGCTCAGACCAAAATTTATATTTTTTAGAAATTTTTTACTATCATTTAGATAGGTACAACATCACTTTGGATGGTCCATCATCTTCTGAAAAACAGTGATTTTGTACCTATCTAAAAACAAGTAAAAGAATTCCAAAAAAATATAAAATTTGATCTCCAAGCACATTTTAATATGGAGATCATGTTGAGCGGTTCGCATCGACTGTTTGGACTTTGAAAAAGGAGATAAGGATGTGAGGCACGATTGAGGCATGAAAGACACAAGGCATTTGAACCCTGCTCTACTTAAAGATAGTCTCAAATGCACTTTGTATTAGATACCTTGTACAGAATCAATTGCTGAACTGCTCCTCAGTGTGGTGGCACTGATCTTAAGTAGACTTGATACCTCCTTAATGTACTTGGCCCCAGCATGCACGTATGCAATGCTATGCTTCGTAAAGGAGCTGCTAGTGGGTACCTGGGGCAGGACCCGGACCCGTCTGAACGATTCCCAGCCCGAAGAGAGAGAGGACTGCGCATTATATAAACGGTACTTGATAGACTCGAGACGAGGAGTGGCAATAGCAGAGAGATTTGCACACCCTGTTGGCATGTCAAGTGACATCCTCACCCGTCGAACTGTCGCACAAAGACAAAACATTACTATTGTCTGGTTTTAAACTAAGGATTTTACAAATTGACTCCCATAATTTTCACAATTGCGAGCCAGGAATGAAATAAACCAGACATTAAGTTTAAACATAGGTTTACAAGTTCTGTATTAAAAATTATGATGTGGTGTGATTGAGCTAAAATTATGAAGTCATCGGCAATTTAGTCAATCTTCCACAATTAAACCAAAAAAGTAGGGCGCAGTAGTAAATCATAGAAAAGTTGACATAGTGTACAGGTTGTGAAAGGGATAAAAACAGAAATAAACAAGTGCAAGCAAATTTGTTTCATACCTTGAACCTTCAACCTGCCAACAGCTTTCTTAGGTTTTGAGACAGCCCCTTCATTGACAAGCTCTGAAGAGTTTTTGGCCAGAAGCTCCTCTTCAGGCTGTAATAAAATGTTCTTTAACCTGTTTCAAAAATAAGATCTCACAATAAATGATACAAATCATGAGAAATTAAGACAGCTCACGATAGCTTGAACATGAAAAAAAGGAAGAATTTCAAGTATACCCTTTAAAAACTTCGAAATTACGTATTTCCCCCTCTAATATTCGTTATATCATATGTATCCCTTCTAAATTTCAAAAACTCGCAATTTTACCCAATTTATCATCTTTTCTATTAAAACATGCTAAGAAAAATGTTCAGTCTTCTACTTGGCCGATTTGTAAGGCCAAAAGGGTTGGTTTCTCTACTTGTGAAGCATACACAATGGCATTTAGGTATATGCTTGTGTGTGCGTCACAGGTAGGTAGGGAATTGAACCATTTGCCCTCACAAACCGACCAATTAGAAGACGAAACATTTCTCTGACAACGCAAGCTGCATATTTTTTATTTTTTAATAAAAGGTAACATGGGAACTTTATAAATTTGAAAGTAGTTTTAATAAAAGAAGGCAATAAAATTGGGTAAATTAGTGAGTTTTCAAAATTTAGAAGGATAAATATGACATAATGAATTTTAGAAGAGGAAATACAGAATTCCGAGTTTTTTGAATTGTATACGTGAAATTCCCCAAGTAAAAAAATAATGAAATCCGGAGAGATCGTGTTATAATTAAATATTATTAAGAAAGAACTTTGTGGATGATTGGTAGCAGTACTCCACCTCCTAGTCATGGCACCAATTTTACAGACCATACAGCTAAGGCTGATAAAAACTCGATTTACTATAACTAAGCAACTTCAATTAAGTAAAAAACATTTAAGCCTCCAAATTTACCATCGTTGCATGATGCAATTCAGAAAGGTAATTTCACCTTAATTAACCTCAGTTGAGCCCATTTTCCCTGAATTTCTGAAACGCAACTTTTTTTTCTCAAGTTGAGGCTAAAGGAAGAACAACCAGCTTCTAATATTTCATAGGAATAGAGATCTCAAACCCTAACTAACCAAACCTCGGTCGCAACATTAAAATCAAACTAGCCTCAAAACATACCCTTCTGTAGTATCTGCTGATTGCTCATAGTATTATACTGTTATGAACTGCCCAGATTAATCTAATGACAGTCAATGATATACAACTTCCATCAACAACAAGAGCAAAACAACTTACCCAAAAGCATTACGCAACAAGAGGCACTCATTTTGAAGAAATACGGGTGCTTCCATGCACCCCTTTGCCCATGAATTAAGACAGAGCCTGAAACAAGCCTCATATGCAAATATTGAATACCAGGGGCCTTGCACACTGCAACAAATTTCAGATAAAAGATTGTTTATATAAAAAGCAAAGAAGACTCAAAACTTAGGTTAATATAGGCACCCAATAAGTTAACCAAACATATACAGTTGATATCATCCTTTCAAATAATTATGGAATAAATAAGCAAAGGAGTACACTTAAAATAAAAACGATAAAAGATTTTGCTCGCCCAGATCTGCCACCTAAGTAACCAAACCTTACTTGTTGGAAGGGGAGTGTGAGATGACTTTAGTTTAGTGAATCTATTACCTGATTATATGAAAAAACATTGTTTAACATCAATTCTAAGTTGTTCAGGTATCAAACCTTAACTTGTTTAAGTATGGACTATAGACCTATAAACAAACTTTAACTATGCCAACCAAACTTGTGTAAAATGTCGACTGTCTTGGACAATCAGTGCAAATAGTTGCCCGAGTACATGTGAAGAGTAACAATTGCAACACTGTGATTTTATTTGGTATTGACAGTGGAATAATGCAAGGATTGAATAACAATGGCTAAAAAATATCCTGGGGAACCCTAGAGAAACAAACCCTGTGTAATGGTCGCCAACCCTCAAATTAAAAGTCTCCGAATGACAGTACCTTGCATGGTAGGTCGGAGTTCGAGCCTGGACAGAACCAGAGAATTTGCTAACTCCAGCTTCATTTGACATCCTAAATGAGATAAGAAATAACAGTCAATTTTAGGAATCCAAATTTAGCATGAGTGCAGTTACAGCGATTGAAGGTTAAAGATACAGACCTTGCATTCTGACTCGGTACATCAGGTTCCTTTGTGGCATGCAAAGGTGTCTCTCTTGGACCCAAACCCACATTTCTTGGGTCAGCAGGCCGGGACATCTGATCAGTCTCATGCCTGATATCAGAATCAGTATCTTCCGTGTAATCATGTATTGGAGGTGCACTTGGCTCATCAGAAGTACCCTGGGTGAGTATATATGAATATGCAAATCATCATAGATGTCATCTAATGAAGGTTCCTTTGTGAACAGTATACAGTATCGTACTGTATTCTCACATAACACCCAAACAGCACCCATTTTTTAACAAGACGTTAACAGATGGCAATAAATCATTAGATTTAAATTATGAATTTACTTGTCTCTTTTCTCTCCATGCACCTACTATTAAATTTCATTACAAAAATGAAATTATAATAAAAATCTGGTTGTATACAGTATCGTACTGTATTCTCACATAACACCCAAACAGCACCCATTTTTAACAAGACGTTAACAGATGGCAATAAATCATTAGATTTAAATTGTGAATTTACTTGTCTCTTTTCTCTCCATGCACCTACTATTAAATTTCATTACAAAAATGAAATTATAATAAAAATCTGGTTGTACATGTCGTCGCCCTGAGATTCCACAAGTTGCTCCCTTTCCAGATTGCGCATGTTGTCTCTGTAAAGACCATCCCACATTGGACGTGCAGACGGTGGTAGTAATGTGCAGTATTTAACCCAAAACAGCACTGGTGTGCAACCAGATTCAGATATTACCCTCTTTTTAAGTTCTATGCTTGGATGAAAAAAATTTGCACTGGCTCAAATTGAAAAGGTGAGGGGCTATTTGCAAAGATCCGAAGAATGTTGGAACTTGCAATTTCCAAAGACAAGACACCCTGGTTCCTATAAGGTACTACATTGGGTGTAGTTCACAAAATACCCTACAACAAACATCACATAAAGGGTTTCAGATCACTAACCCGACAATGTAATGTAAAAAAATACCTTTTCAGCAGGCAGTTTAACCGATCTCCCAGCCTTCACACCAAATTCCGCAGTACTAGAAGCAACACTTGGTGCGTAACTGCTATTGTATGGCCCACTTCTGACACCAGCCCTACCATTCGCCCTAACAGGTTGCCTTGAGAATTCAGAGCTCCCGCCCGAATCCGACTCCTCTTCTTGCTCATGTACGTAATTGTCGACCCGATCAGGCTTAGTAGATTGCGGCTTCTGTGAGAACATGGTGTCTCTTGACGAACTCATTTCCGTGTAGCCATCACTGGAATAGTATGCATAGCGTGAGGCTGCATGTGGGGCCCGCCTGTTCATAATGTCTTCGTGTGGGGACGAGTCAGCCGAGTAGCGGGATGGATAGATTTCAGGTTCTGTGTCAGAGGACTCGTCCATATCTGACCCGGATGCAGAGGAGTCTCTGCGGAGAGTGTGGGAGACAGGAATCGAAGTTCGAGGCAGGTGGCCACTGCGAAACTTCTCCAGAGGCGGCACGCTGAGTACTGTACCAGTACCAGTACGGCGAAGCGGGTCCATCCTTCGATGGGTGGCAGCGGAAGCCTGATTCTGCATTGCAGAATTTATCAGACAAAATGAGCCTTTAGAGAAAAAAATAAAATGAAAAGATCAAATATAGAGGGGAGAGGGGAGAGAGCGTTCTTACCTCGCGAATCCATTTAAGAGAGTGTGGATCTAACCCTTCGGTAAACATATTTCCTTAGAAGAAAATCGATCATAAACACCTCCGATCTTGTAATTTGATAACTGAACTACAAATTTTGAACAAAAATTTTGAACATTAACAGAAAAATGAGACGGTCTGCAGCATATTAAAAGGAATTGCAAATGTAACTACGAAATGCAGCTTGCAAGTGGGTATTTGCTTGCCAAAAATAGAAATTGTAAATTGCCGAGTTCGGCCTTTTGAACGTAAATGCAACCCGTTGGTTTACTTGGTTTTCTCAAACGGGAGATTCAAACTATCTTTGCAATTACTGACAGCTCCGGAAGTACTGTGAAGTGCCAAAAAATTTCAAAAGGAATAAAAAGACAAAAATAGAGAAATCGAAATCGCCAACTTACACCTTACAAATAAGACCTTAAACCAGAAAAAAATGACGGCAAGCAACTAGCATTACTAATTGTTTACCCGAAAATAAAGAAATTAAAACATATAAAATGCATACCTGGAATCCAATCGTTCGACCTCGAAACCCTAAGTTCCGCTGAGAAATTACAATAATATAGCAAAAAAAACAAATCAGCCCTATACTATTTTAGTTGAGAGACGGCAATGGCGACGCTCTCTTGAGAGAAGGAGAGTGCATTTGATAGGAGTATGGGAGAGAAAGATGTATAGTTAATAAATAAAGAAATAATAATTTAGAGCCGTTTCCTAGAGACTATGAACGCCAAAAAATGGAAAGAAAAGCAAGCTATGACGGTGTTTATAAAAAGACGTCAATTGATGACGTGGCAGACGAAAAATCTAACGTTCGAAACGTTAAATATAGGTAGAGGAAGAGATGCGAATGAAGAATTTGTATCTCTAAAGTAACTCAAATTTTGAGTTTTAATCTGGAGCGTTCGATATGCTCCGGCACGAATATTAAGGAATCCCGTGCATTTTACCTCGACCGGATTGGCCCAATTATGATCGGACGGTCCGAATCTAAACTCAAAATTTAGGTAACTTTAGGGGATTCGCACTTGGGAATGATATTCTGGGATTTCGTGCAATTCTTTACTATAAAATTCTCATCCAAAAACTCACTTTAGTACCGCGTCTCATAATCCAACGGTCGATTGATCAGGGTTCATTTCTGACCGTCCATTAGAAACGAGATAATTAAATTCGGTCCAATGGCAATCAAAAGCCCCCGCTCCCAAACGGAGCATTCTATTATAGAATATAGACTTATAGAGACAGTAAAGTCGGTTCTTGCAAAATGGATGAGACGTGGAGCACATGGGGGACTACGTGTAGGCCCACAGCTTTCCTTTTTAATTTTCGAAACGGACCGTCGTATTTATGCAAAATGACAGAATTACCCAGGACATGGTAGAGTGAGGGGGCTAAAGATTTGAACAGAGCTTATTTCACTTCATGCAGCGCAAGGACTGAAGAATAAAAAAGCGATGTATATAATACACGTGCTTCATGAAGTCAAACCTGCTCTGTTAAAAAATTTAGCCAGGGAGCCAGTGAGAGAAGCGTGTGGACTGTGGAGCTCCCCTAGGGCTCACTGGGCTGCGGCAGCGGCGGTGTTTCCATTTCATGATTACGATATTTTGGCAGGAAACGCGAGAACATGACACCAGATGACCAGAGTAAAGTTTGTAAAGTTATGTTATAATCACACGAAACATGTTGGTTGTTGGTCCATCCAAATAGTGCCATAAAAAAAAAAGACATAGCAGGTAAATTTTTTCCACCATCGCATAATTTACACGTTAACTAAGAATGAAAAAAATTGAAGCCATTATTGATCTTATTGTATACGAGCAATAGTTTGTAATGTGAAAAATTATCAATTTTAAGAAATTGTATACAGTACAATACCAAGAGAATGCATTACTAAAAGTTTCACTTTGTTGAGTTTATTTTTTCTGTAGCAAAGTCAGGGACTCAAAAATAACCCGACATTTTTAAAAATACCATAAGTTAAATAAAAATTATTGAAAATACCCACGGTCTCAAATTTTTATTAAAAATACTCATACCGGCCAATTATTGGCCGGTACCGATTAAATAGCCCAACCGGCCAATAATTGGCCGGTTCGTTGAATTTTTTTTTTTTTTTTTTTTTTTAGAGAAAAATTGCTAAAATGCTGAAATGAAATCTAGCAAGTTGCAACCGGACATAATATTATAAGAGTTATTTCAATTAATTGAAATTGTTGTTTTGAATAAAAAAATTATTTTGTTTTATTTTAAACCAAGGTTCTAAATAGCGTTTATAGCGTCGTAGCGGGAAGGCTAAAAAAAAAGCTATAGCGAATAGCGTCGCTATAGCGGAAGCTATTCCAAATAGCGTTTTTTTTTTTACATTTCGTATATTCAATATTTGTACTAAATATCAACATTATCTGGTCTCATAGAACAATAAATAACACCAAAGTAATTAAGAAATTATAATATTCATATTGAACCCGTACAAAGTCCAAATTGCGGTTCAAAATATCCATAGTAATATCATAAACTATCGATTTTTCCTATTAAAAATATCTTAAGTATCATGATTCATGACATAATCTATTTTTTTTTTCTATTCAAATTTTAATTCCGGTTTGGACTTTTTTTCTATTCAAATTTCTATTTCTATTCTTAATTTCAAATTGATTTATTTGTAGCAAGTAGCAACAAATTCAATTTCGGTTTGAGATTTTTTTTATCTTTATTTAAAACCCATATAAATTGCTTAAAAATAAAAAATAAAAATAAACCCATATTGTATAGCGCAAATAGCGCTGTAGCGGGCCGCTATAGCGGCCGTAGCGCAAATAGCGCATTTTGATGTCGTAGCGTAGCGTTTGGGGTCCAAAAACGCTATAGCGCCGCTATAGCGCCGCTATAGCGCCGCTATAGCGCGCTATTTAGAACACTGTTTTAAACTATTTCCTGTATACCAAACGGGGCTGTATTGTTTCGTTTTATTTTTCTGCCTGTATACCAAACGGGGTTTTATTGAAAAGACAGCAAAAAATGATGTCTAATATGATCTAAATATCAAAATTTGAACATTTTTTGCTGCTGTTTAAATGTTCAAATTTTCAATAATTTTTTTTTGCTGTCTCAAAAAAAAAATTTCAACCTTTTTGTTGTTGCTGTTTAAATAGTTAATGAGAATATTATTTTCAATAGTTAATGAGCTATTATATTATTGAGTTTAGGGTTTACGGTTTTAGTATATATTAATTGGGATTAAGTTTCATAAATAAATAAAAGAAATTATTTTACAAATAATCATCTCAATTGCACCGTTTCTGTAAAAGAATGTAAGAATGCAAAAGACACATTCATTTTTAAATTTAAATTCTTCATCTCTTGGTAACCGGAAATTGTATCCGGTTACCCATTTTTTTTTTTAAATTATATAAAAATTAACTTGATTTTTAAAGACTTGATTGTGACTTTTGTAACTGTTGAGTATTAAATGGAGAGAGTACAAAGAGTAATATATATTTCTCACACTCATTCATACATGTCTCTCACTCTATTCATGGCCTCTACAACTTATTTATACAAGGCCTATGTCGGTTTAGATAGTTCTAGATAATACAAATATTTAAAAAAATAATTCGATTTTTTTGTGTTAGATTTCATTTCAGCATTTTAGCAATTTTTCTCTTAAAAAAAAAAAAAAATTCACGGAACCGGCCAATTATTGGCCGGTTGGGCTATTTAATCGGTACCGGCCAATAATTGGCCGGTATGGGTATTTTTAATAAAAATTTGGGACCGTGGGTATTTTTAATAATTTTTATTTAACTTAGGGTATTTTTAAAAATGTCGGAAAATAACACATGTCACCTCTTGATTAAAAATATAATAATAATAAAAATCAACTTCTGTTTTTTTTAATCTACTTGTTGTTTGAATAATTATAAAATTATATCTCATACTGAAAATTTTGTCCTACTTTATCATGCATTTGGACTATATCGTTGTATATTTTTATCAAAATTAGCTCATGATCGTCATCGTAATAATTATATAAACAAAATATTTATATAATTTATTGATTCGAATATAAATTTTATAATTTTGTTACGCACGTTGTTTCCAGTATAGAATGAAATTATCAGTTCATATATGTTCCTCAATTTTATATTTTGATATGAGAAAGAAGAGGTAACAGAATTGTTAGTTACTCAAAAGTTGAGAGGTCGATTTCCTTTCACTGACTCCACAATTTTTGTGAAAGTTTTTAAAAAAAAAAAAAAAACTAATATTTAAATTTATAATAGGCAAGCGTGATTTAGAAGATAGAGCATAGAGCGTAAGCACTTGACTGTGGTGAAGCAGGGCAAAGTTTCCGTTTTTTCCAAGTTTGGTGAAAAAATAATATTTTGTGTAAAGTTTGATGAAGCTTTTTCACTATGGTCCTTACAATCTTAATAAAGAATAACAACATGTTGATCCCATCCTTCTCCTTGATAGACAACAAAAGTCTTGCGGCCTACATGTCTCCGTTGCCACGATCAGCTTTGCTTGGCATGATTCGTTAATTCGTAATCAGACAGAGACAGAGTAATGTGGTCGGTGTATCGAAAACCGAGAATTAAAGCAGAAAAGGGGTTTGGTTTTCTAATGGAGAGAACTTTTGTAAACTACTTTATTTCTAACTGGAGTGGAGGACTCGCTGCAGTCTGCAATTCTGCATGGTCGAGACTCGAGACTCGAGACGACGGGATCCGTGATTCTTTTGAATGCCAATAATTTTGTACGAGTCAACAGCATTTATATATATTCATTTAATGGGTGTGAATGCTTTGAAAGTTTGAATGCTTCCACACCAAGGAATGAAGAATAACATGAATAACATCGACCCAACAAGTAATGAATTAGACGGAATTGGCGTAGATCTGAAAAAGAAAATTATTTTTATCAAGTATATAGATATATTATATGCCCATCCCAAGAAGTGGCATGCAGAGATTATCTGTGCAATTATTTTTAGTAGAATTTAGCCAAATTATGATGCACGTATCATTTCTTTTCAACCATGTCTTACCTGGTAATACTAAAAAAGAAATTCAACCATGTCCACTTTATCTTTTCTTTTCTTTTCTTTTTTAAATGGTAACTAGAAAAATTCTACTGGATTTGTTCGGAGAAGGAAGATTAAGAAGTGTAGTAACTATATAATTCTGATAAAATATAAAATAAGAGTATTAAGATAGAGTTATAATAAAATAAATTAAATTAATTTTGTAGACGGATTAATTTATTTTATATTTATTTGATCCATATGGATCATTATTATTGGATGGAGATTCATTTCTCAAATTTGATTATATCTAGACGGATTAATTTAGTCAAAACTTAAGTAATTAAACGAGATGTAAAATCTAAGTAGCAAGCAATTTTATCCTCTTTAAACATTAGTAGCAATTAAATAAAATCTTAGAGGCTATTCAGCAAGAGTGACATGCTTTATGCTTAAATTGTAAGTTCCACCATAAAGGAGATGTTGAACAACAATGTTGTAAGTTAACTTTTTCTAAATATATCTTTAAACGAGACGAATATTTAAGCTATGAAGAGATGTGAATTCAAATTTGGACAACCTTAAAAAGGTATGCAAAAAGAAACTTAGACTTAGCTCCAGGTTCACCATGCATAGCGAAGGGATGGAGGGAAAAAGAATGATGACCGTAAAACTTTACTTTCTCTATTGAATATTTTTTTTAAACCATAATTAGGAAAAACAAAGTTAGCAAACCAATATGATTACTTCGTTTTTTACAAAAATCATAGGAACTGAGATGCCAATTCGGTTCCAAGTTTTTTTTCTCTTGGAACCGAATTGGCATTTCAGTTCCACCCATTTTTCACAGTTTTTCTGCAGCACAGAAACCGTGTAGCTTTTGGTGTAATGCCTTGGATCCGAATTGAGATTTCGGTTTCCATTAATTTTTTTTTTAGAGACAAATAACTAAAATGATGAAATATAATATTAAAATATAAAAAAAAAAATTTCCTTTGTCAAATTACTTTTTTATAGCATATTTATACTAAAATACTATAAATTACTTAAAATTATATTAATTTATGCTGAATTACACTAAATTACATGAAATTACAATAATTATGTAGAATTATGCTAAAATACGGTAAACTACACTAAATTACGTACGAATAGTGATGATATCTTCACTGAGAAGGCGAAAAACGACGACGAAACTTCAAACGGCCATAAAACGGCGCTCGAGTGTCCGATTTCAGCAAATGATCACTTTTCGGAAAACTTGTGAAAATGCGCATGCGTCCGAACTGGCTTTGCACCAAAAGCTACACGGTTTCTGCGCTGCGGAAAAACTGTGAAAAAGGGGTGGAACCGAAATGACAATTCGGTTCTAAGGAAAAAAAACTTGGAACCGAAATGCCAATTCGGTTCTAAGAAGAAAAAAAAACTTGGAACCGAAATGCCAATTCGGTTCCAAGAGAAAAAAAAACTTGAAACCGAATTGGCATCTCGGTTCTTATGATTTTTGTAAAAAACGAAGTAATCATGTTAATTTGCTAACTTTGTTTTTCTTAATTATGATTTTTAAAAAAAATTCTTCTCTATTCCTCAAAAGTCACTGAAAAATAGATGAGTTTGTACAACGATTTCACCTCTTCCCCTGTACTCTCCCCTCGTGTTCCTCTTTGATTTTTCTCCTTTGAAGCAAGTAACGTACGGTCTCGCGGCTTCTGATCCCCTCCCCTCTCTTTCCTTTAATAATCGCATTCTGAAACTAAGCTTTAATAAAGAGATTTAAGTTTTACATGAGAACACTTGTCTGAAAAGTTTAAGACTCCTTAAAGATGCTAAAGAGCTCTAAAAAAAAAATGGCCGAATGAAACCTTAAACCTTTATCATAGACAAGTTTCTTAGTATACATAGGTGACAAAATTATAGGAATTACATAAATAGTTCTTAAAATTCACTTGTTTCATTTGATATAAAGTTTTAACAAATAGTGTTTTTCTATTCTTAAAATTTTAATTTTATATTAAATCGGTATCGTGTTTTATATCGCTATCTCAAAGAGTCGGACTTTTACATTCCTACATGCCCAAATTTCTTTTCTTATTCATGGTTTTGTTTTTTAAATCTTCACTTAAAAATAACTACTGAGTGGAATTTCTTATTCCGCTCTTTTGAAATTTCGAAATACAGTTGATATTTTTTAGAGCATTCATGCAGTTGCGAGATTTGAATTTATCCACGCGTTAGCAATGTAGTAATTTTTCTTCACATTAATTTCAGAATGTTTTCTTATTCTACAATTTAATTTGTAGACACGACAATAATAATTAATTTTCAAAATTAACATGGAGAGTAATCCTTTTTAATTGCAGAGATGAAAATGCATATACCTCTTTCAAAATAATTGGAAAAGTTTATGCCATGCACACTTTCCGACATGTTAATAATTAATATTACTAAACTGGTAACAGGCGCTCCGCAATTATGTAACTGAAAAACGAAATCAATACCACATCATCACTTGCAATTCAAATTAAATTACAAACAAGATGGAGATGATCTTACATGATAAATGTCAATCTGCACCGATTAGTATACAATATGGTTAGTATTAGATGGTCCACCAAGTTTTATTTTTGTTATTTCTTTCAAGTTTGTAGTTTCCTTCTTCGAATACATTTAATTTGTGATGAAATTAAATTCGTTGAAGAAGAGAATTTAAATATCTCTATTTTTTTTTGTACACACTATGTTTTAAATTTTAAATTTTTTAATAACAAAAAATTATATGTCAAAATAAAATAGATGCGATATGTATTAATTTCTCTGCACGTACATAAATAATTATTATTTTTATAAATTTATTTTTATATGGATTGATAAGTTAAAAGAAATAAAGCAAACAAAATTAGTATATTTTTATAAATTCTCAATATTAATCATATCTGAGTCAAACTGTCGTAATATTTTAAAATATTACATTTTAAAACACAATGAAGAAGTATATTCTCTGACATTGATTGATGGAGCTTCCCGATCATTGCAGGAAATAAATTTGATGTTATTCCAAAGGGATCACAGGACCCTGCTATTTTTATCTCAGTCGTTGACCTTTGTCAAGATTCTGGCATGAAAAACATTTTTCTTAAAATTCGTGCATGAAAAATTTTAAACGGTTGTGATAAGAATAACGGAGTCCTGTGATCCCTTTGGAATAACAGCAGATTTATATCCATGATTGCATGCATGCTCAGCTTTAATTGAGTAGGAATACGAAGTATGTGAGCATGTTACATGGAAGATTGGGAGCGTCAACCTCTTTTGTACTTTTTCCAAGTCGCCACATGAACATGATGTTGGATTTTTTTTAAAAACCATAATTAAAAAAATTAAAATTAGGGAACCAACATGATTACCCGCAGATTTCGAAAAACCATAAGAACCGAACAGCCTATTCGGTCCCCAAAATTTTTTTCCCCTGGGACCGAATAGGCATTTCGGTCCCCCCCCATTTCACAGTTTTTTCGAAAAAAACTGTGCAGCCTTCCGTGTAACACCCTAGAACTGAGATCCCAATTCGGTCCAGGGTATTTTCAGTGGGGACCGAATTGGCATTTCGGTCCCTTTTTTTTTTTTTTTTTTAGATACAAAAAATCGAATTTTTTTTTAAAGACAAAATGATAAAATATAACACTAAAAAATCGAATTTTTTTTTAAAGACAAAATGATAAAATATAACACTAAAAAAATCGAATTTTTTTCCATTTGTCAAATTACTTTTTTATTTCATATTTATATGAAAATACGCTAAATTACTTGAAATTATGTTAATTTATGCTGATTTACACTAAATTACTTGAAATTATGTTAATTTATGCTGATTTACACTAAATTACTTGAAATTATGTTAATTTATTTTTAAGAGATAAATAGGTAAAATGCTGAAATATACTAAAAAATCGAATTTTTTTTTTAATATTTGTTAGATTACTTTTTTTATTACAATTAGTATAGTTATACTAAAATAATTATGTAGAATTACACTAAATTACAATAATTATAATGAATTACACTAAATTACTTGAAATTACAATAATTATGTAGAATTATTCTAAAATACGGAAAATTACGCTAAATTACTTATGAATAGAGATGATATCTTCACTGAAAAGGCGAAAAACAACGACGAAACTTTAAACGGTCATAAAACGGCGCTCGAGCGTCCGATTTCAGCAAATGACCACTTTTCGGAAAGCTTGTGAAAATGCGCATGCGTCCGGACTATCTTTGCCAATTTTCCAAATTTAGAATCGCCAAAAAACAAAGAGAAGAGCCTCAAAACTTCAGTTGAAGTTTCCGATTAAGATTTTCATTTCTATTCTCCAAAAAAATAATTTGAAAAAGGAAAAAAATTCGATTTTTTAGTATTTCATTATTATTTTAGCTATTTGTCTCTAAAAAAAAAAAAAAAAAAAAATGGGGACCGAAATCCCATTTCGATTTCTGTGGCGGCTCTGCCAAAAAAATGTGAAATGGGGGGGGACCGAAATGCCTATTCGGTCCCAGGGGAAAAAAATTTTGGGGACCGAATAGGCTGTTCGGTTCTTATGGTTTTTCGAAATCTGCGGGTAATCATGTTGGTTCCCTAATTTTAATTTTTTTAATTATGGTTTTTAAAAAAAATCCCATGATGTTGGCAAGGAATATTTGTCACGGTTTGTTGCAATAAAATATGGCGTAATTAATTGCCAGATGTCACCAAATCATACTTCATTTTCATATGGTGACTAATTGCTGAGCTGGACAACACAAACCAAAGATACTCATGTTTTTCGCTTTAGGTTATTAGGTAGCTTTCGCCTTTCATTAGCCACTCCCTTTTCTTTTTTTTTTGAAGTACATCCTTAGCCAGTTCTAAAAGCTAAAGCTCAGATTCCAGATTATCCGCCACCAATAGTTAATTTAAGTTAATCATAATTTTTCAAATTACCATCATGTGGAATAATCAAAGAGTAAGGATAGCGCATGTTGGTCGGTACTATGGATTAATATCTCTATTTTTAATGTTCAAATAATTGATATGAATAGTTTAACATGATCTTCGTATGAAATGTACTTGTAGAACAAATTTTATATTTCTAGAATTTTTTGTACCATATTTAGATAGGTAGAAAATCACCTAATTTAAAAATTCTAGACCATTTAAAAATAGTGATTTTATACCTGTCTAAAAAAAGAAACAAATATAAAATTTAACTTGCAAGTATATTTTTTATATTAAAATCACGTTGAACAATTCAAATGGACTATTATAACTTTTAAGTTCAACTGGACTATTATAACTTAAAACTAAATTGCTGATATTTAACACGGTCCAATGTGCATTATGCATATTGTATTATT
Organism: Carex kokanica; assembly: GCA_025461125.1. Lineage (NCBI taxonomy): Eukaryota > Viridiplantae > Streptophyta > Magnoliopsida > Poales > Cyperaceae > Carex > Carex kokanica. The sequence goes on from JAJGRX010001180.1 coordinate 344,541, forward strand.
GTGTATAGCATCGTAGCCTCAAACTTATTCAAAGTTTATAATAAACAAATTGATCACATGTGCTCTGAAACTTTTCAAAAACAAAAAAAAGATGATATGTGCTCTCAAAAACACCGCCAACTTCCAGCTATTTTGGGTGTTGGGCCAGGTGCGATGCGTTTCACTAAAGCCCGATTAACAATGTCCAGCAATATATATAAAGCCGCACTTAGTATCCTTTTGCAATTAATTAAAAATATATTAATAAAAAACATGAAGAAAAAAAATTGTGTGTGGGTGTGTGTGGGTGTGTGTGGGTGGGGGGATCTTTTTTAGATTTAAAAGAGTGAATAAACTACGAAACAACCTACGTATATTTTATGTATAGAAGCACAGCCAAAGAAATATAAAATGTTTGGAAAACACTTATCATATAAATTATTGCTCGCCATAAACTTAATCGGGAATTCGGGATGATGCCATCCACCAGTGCAAACACATTCGCTCGCTGAAATGGCACCGCAAACCCTTTATTAATTTAAATACAAGAGTTGCCAATAAAAATGCTACAAGCACAACAAACAACATTACAAAGCTCACGCTAGGCGTACAATTCATCAATGTTACACTCTCCAAGGAAAACCTTGACGCTTCTAGGCGAACCACAGCTCCCCTCGGCAATCAATGCTCTGTCATTTGCCGCCATGTGTTGGATTATCTTGTATATCATCTCAATCTGATCAGTCAGCAGCACGTATATAAAACATATTAGGAAATAAATAGAGAAAGATATCATCTCTCATTCTCTCTAAAGAATAATACAAAAACAAAGTTGAGAAGCCATGGTTGTAATAGACCTTTTCAAAACGGACACAAAATATTTATTTCTTTTGACTGGTATAGCTTTGTCTGTTTTGGCACACTTTTCTGAGAGGCCTTTTAATCTAGTATCCAATTATCCATCATACTATTTGATCCATGCACCTTTTATTTTGAGTCACATAACATTTTGCCCATCATGCCTTTTTCCAGCCAGACTAACTCATTTTGATATATTCAAATGTAGAAAAAGTTTATAGACATGTTGTTGACCTTAGAGATCAGTTGTATGAATTTCATACAATGGTGTCATTTGATGTTCCATTTAAGACTGAAATATGTACCATTCTATCATTTTTCATGTGCACGATATTTTAGTATGGATAACCATTCCAAATGTTGAGTTTCAAAATTAGGATATAGTTTTTTATAGTCAAAATAGAGGATCCATTTCATGGTAACTACATGAAATCTTAAGGTAAACTAGCAAGGAAGGGAAGAAGCACCTCCTCAGGGGCATGGCAACGATCGGCGATCCTCATCAATTTGTCAACGGTTCAACTGGCTCTTACAGCTGCAAGTCATAGATATTAAATTACATTATCGACTTCGAATTACAGGTAAACAATCAAAAGGATAACAATTCAACACAACAAAAATTGAGAGGGGTGTTTGTCTTTTTCTCCATTCACCCTCATGGCCCCCTATTTCCCTTCAGAAGCCTCCCCTCCCTGTTCAGTCCTCCCCCTCTCTCACTCCTCCAGTACCAAAAGAGCATCATAGATTATAAAAAAAAAATGAATAATCATAACATTTACAAGAGGAGAATTCAAATGCCTCCATTATGCTTCCATTTTTAGAACTAAAATAACTTAAAATTTGAAACTTAGAAGTCAAAATAAAACCGTTAGATATGATCTTTATATCATTTTCTACACGCACACATAAAAGATCACATCTCAATTTGTTTGACAAGTATCAAGACCTTGCAAAAATACACCAATGTGGATAAATTATGGATGCTGATTTTTCAACTTATTGATTCATACAAAACAAAAAAAGGAAAAGTGATAATTTTTACGTGCATGTAGAGAAAATAATATATATCACATCTAACGGTTTTATTTTCACATATAAATTTTAGAATTTTTGCTATTAGAATTAAAAAAAAGGGCAAACCTGGCCTCATTGAGAACAGTGAGAACCCTCTTTTGAAGAGCTAACACTTCCCCTGCTGCCTTCTTCCCTGCTTCCACTCCTGCACGATTTTTAAAAAGAAAATAAGAAAGAACCCTCAATGATTCCACACAGAAAAATTAAGAGAGAGAGGGGAGAGAAGAAAGACCAGGCTGATGGTAAGCATTGATGTTGATAAGAGCCGCATAGATACCCACAGCACGCTCATAAAGTGCGATCAT